>CM038793.1:298925427-299093125 GCA_021764765.1 Vicia sativa
ATTGTTGTGTTGTAAGTTGTGATAAATCGAAGTTGTATATCATAAGTTGTTATGTTGATGTTTTGGCTGAATAAAGTTGTTAAATGATTTAAAGTTGAAAGTTGTGATTCCGCTGCGTAATTAATAAAAAATTTATTTTGTTTTCGTGAAAATAAAGTATGTTGTTAATTGTTCATCCGAATGCCATGTATCTATGCTAAATGCAATACAGGTTGATCGTTTTATGTCGAAATGTAATGCCTCGAATATGTTGAAGGTTTTTAAATACTCTGATTTTTTATATAATTTTCGGGTAGATTTGGGGTGTTACAGTGAGCTTCTTCTACACCACTGAAAACCCCAAAACACCTTCGTAAGTGCACTTACGAATTAACCTTTTATATAATTTTTGCAAAGGTTTAATTAAAATATACATTGTATTAGAAAATTAACAACAAAAAAATTCTAATTTACATATTTAATGGTCTTACCATTATAATTAAAACACTTTTATAGTGAGTTGATAAATTTATTCATCTTTCTAAAAAATATTAAATCCATACATAATGTATTGAATAAAATTTATTTAATTACGTATACCAAATATAATAGATTTATTTTGGAACAGAGAAAAAGAAATAGGACTATATACCTATTAATTACATATTTATTATAAAATGCAAAAATAAAAAATAGAAATAATAATTAGCAATAATTATTAATAAAAATGAAGATCTGCATCACAAATATTTCAATTATTTGTTTTTTCCATGCTTCTTGGATGTAAACAATAGGCCTGTTTTTGTTTCTGCACAATTCGTAAATACACTTGTGAATTAACCTAAAATATTTTTAAAAAATAATACAGAGTTTAATTCGCATATGCATCTGCGAATTCACAGTCCCAAAAGGTGAATTTGCAAGTGCACTTGCGAAGTAAACCAAATAATTCACATTTGTGGTGAATTTGCAAGTGCACTTGCGAAGTAAACCAAATAATTCACGTTTGTGGTGAATTCGCAAGTGCACTTGCGAAATAAACCAAATAATTCTCGTTTGTGGTGAATTCATAAGTGCATTTACGAATTCTGGGGGTATTTTGGGTTTTTTACCAGAGGTCTAGAAGAAGCCCACTAGGTGGAAAAATAAATTCTCTTATCATTATCTCATCTTGATCATCGAACGAAATGATTTGAACTAGAAGTTCAAAACATAATTCACTTGCAAAGCTTACCAAATTAACTACCAAATGCATTCAGTGATCCAAAAGGTGTGACTAAATCATATATATACCCGCTACAAATTCTCCAATAAAAATGGATATCCCTGTTGGACAATCTAATGAGTCTCAACCATGCCTGAAACGTGGCAGACCAATCGGTTCCAAAGATAAAAATTCTCGAACAAGAAAGGGAGCTAAAAATAAAGATGGCCTAAGTGAGGATATAGAAAATCTAGAAGAATCTTCATACATAATAAATATTTCATCTCAAGAAGAGATTGACCAGGTATCTGAAACTCATGAAAATAAAGAGATCTCGATAAATTATGTACAAAATAGAATACAATGGAACCAATATAAAGTCGACATTGATGATATTTTTTCGTACAATATAGCGCTAAATGTGATAAATGAAAAAGAGAATCATGAACCAACATCTATTAAAAATTGTAGACAAAGTGAGGATTGACCAAAATGGAAAGATGCAATTGAAGCAGAATTAAGCTCACTCTACAAAAGACAAGTTTTTGGACCTGTAATCCGAACACCTCAAGGTGTGTAGCCAGTTGGTTACAAATGGGTTTTCGTGCGAAAGCAAATTGAAAATAATGAAATTGTGAGATACAAATCTCGACTTGTCGCTCAAGGATTTTCGCAAATACCTGAAATTGATTTTGATGAGACATACTCACCTGTAATAGATGCAAGCACTTTTTAATAAGCCTTGTGGCACATGAAGAGCTTAATTTGCACATGATGGATGTTGTAACAACTTATCTGTATGGTTCACTTGATAGTAAAATTTACATGAAACTCCCTGAAGGGTTCAATGTACCAAATGCACATAATTTTGAATCTCGAGAAAAATACTCCATAAAATTGAACAAATCTCTATATGTGCTAAAACAATCTGGACGCATGTGGTATAACCATCTTAGTAAATATTTGCCTAGAGAGGGATATACAATTAACTTTATTTGCCCTTGTATTTTTATAAAAATATCAGGAAAAGAATTCACAATAATAGTTGTCTATGTTGATGATATAAATATTATTGGAACTCTTGAAGAGCTTTCAAAAGCTATTAATTGCTTAAAGAAAGAGTTTTAGATGAAGGACCTAAGAAAGACAAAATTATGTCTGGGTTTACAAATTGAGCATTTGGACAAAAGAATATTTGTACATCATAAAGGCTATATAGAAAAGGTGTTAAAACGCTTATATATGGACAAATGTCACCCGTTGTCAACTCCAATGGTTGTTAGATCATTAGACGTAGAGAAATATCCTTTCAGGCCTCGAGAAAAGTATGAAGAATTGTTTGATCCTGAAGTACCATATCTCAGTGCGATTGGATCACTGATGTACCTTGCTAATCATACACGTCCTGATATATCATTTGTGGTCAATCTTTTATCAAGATACAATTCTTCACCTACACGAAGACATTGGACTAGAGTCAAATATATACTTTGTTATCTTAGAGGTACAATATACATGAGTCTATTTTATACCAAAGTATCGAAACTTGAATCAACAGGTTATGCAAATGCAGGTTACTTGTCGGATCCTCACGGTAGATCACAAACCAGTTATTTGTTTACATGTGATGGTATAGCTATTTCATGGAGATCAGTGAAATAAATTGTTCATACGTAAATCTATTGTCCGAGCTATAGGAGACAAAAGAGAGACATGGTTAACCGGACAAGGAAATCAAGGATCCTCAACCGAGTATATACCCATGATCATGACCAGGTAGCAGTCGGGCTCATACCCCAGATCTAGGGGTTACTCTGAGCTCGGCCATTATGAATGTGTTATGTCGTGGTCAGACTATGAAGAGCGTAACCGCTCATCATTATGCGACGACACACGTTATGGAAGTAGTTATTATTAGCAACGACAGACGTTCCACGCCTTAAAGGCAACCTAGTTACATAATATGGAAAACCACAAACGTTACAGGAATTGATCACTAAGGTCCATGCACCTCTATAAATAGGGTTCCCGACTAAGGGGTAAGCAATACATATCACTTGGAGCTTAAGTCATCTCACTTGAGCCTACAAATCCCTTAAAATCAAATATCTAATTTTTAGCAAGAACACAAACAATAACAACAACTTCATCTAATCATGCATAACTTTTAGCACTACATGAAGCAAGTCGAGAATGAGTTTGGTTGAGATCTTTAATCCAACACATACATAATACTTGTGGTTTGTCTTAAAAAAAGATAAATACAATGACCATATAAGAAGATAATACTGCATGCATCACTCAATTGAAAGATGGTTACATTAAAGGAGACCGAACAAAACATATCTCTTCAAAGTTCTTTTTCACTCATGATCTTCAAAAAACGGTGATATAAAATGTCATACCCCAATTTTTGACCTAAGATACCACCTTACATTATGCACATATGCATCACTGCATCACTAACAGTTTCAGAATAGGATAGATCGTGCGTGTGCTCCTAAAGTCAAAGTTAGGGTTTTATCAAAATTTCATCTGTTCAAGATATGATCAATTAGGGTTTGAGTCTCCACTCACCTCAATTGATCTATCTTAATCAATCATCAACCTTTGATCTCCAAATTCCCAACTTTTTCTCATGATCTACCTTGAATCGACCAATTAGGGTTTTGATCGAAGATAGTGAATCATTGACTTTCTGCTCAATGAATGACCTATTTGATTGAAGATTGATCTTAACATCTTCAATGCAACATATTGACCTAATTTCTTGGTTCAAAACATTGCAAAATCCACGTTTCTTCATCAGACAAATTCTGAATCATCTGATGAAAATTCATCTGCTCAAAAAAGTCAAAACTTTGACTTTTGGTCAACTTTCTCAAATCCAAACTTTTTCAATCATAAAATAATTTCAAATAATCCATCATGATCATAAAAAATCAAGAAATGTGAAAAAGTCAACAAAAAGTCAAGATTTGAATATTTTTCTAACACTTAAAAAAAATTTCAAGTGTTAAGAAACATGGTTTTTCCTTACTTTCATGGCCATTTTTCACATAGATCCACTTTGATTCAAGAAAAACTCAAAACATGAAAGTTGTAGGTATTATTACAAGATTTCCAAAATGTCCAATAACTTGAAAAAACACTTTGTGTAGCTAAGGTTTTGAAAATTAAACTTAGAGCTCCATAACCATGAATTATAAGTCATTTTTCAAGAACTCTAAGTCATTTTTCACAAACCTCTCTTTCTAGAAGCCTTGTCACCACTAATAGATAGGTTATAACTGATAAATATCAGTTAGACATGATTGAGAAGAGGATTGGATCAAGGAGAAATTTTAACCATGGTTAGAAAGTAACTATTTGCATTAAATGCAAACGATTCCTTCTTACCACTTAAGCCAAGTTGCAAGCTCTCTCAATGATAACCTTGCCTTGCCATTCAGAATTTTTGGCCTATAAATAGAGGTCATTTCTTCATTTCAAATGACACCAAAGCAATCATAATCCAAGTTTTCCTTCTTTCTTTCTTGATTTCCAAGTTTCAAAGTTCTAAGAAGGAGAATTTTGCAAGTTCCAAGCTTTGCAAATTATGAGCAAACTTAAGCTTCCAACATCTTCTAAACATCATTTAGAAGTTGTTTGAAACCTTAAATCATCCAAAAACAAGCCAAGAGTCAGTTTTCTCCATAAAACTCCATTTGTGCAAGTTTTGAGCCAAAACTTGAAAACCACTCGTGCTTGATTTTTCACTTATCTATACAACATATAGAGTGTCCAAACACTTAAACAAGTTCTGGAACAACTCCATCATCATCTTCCATTTTCAAACTAGCAACCTACAACTTGACTTGGTCAGAGAGTTCCAGCAACTTTCAGAGCAATCTAAGAGTAGAAACATACTCAGTGAGGTTCAGGGAAGCTTTATCAATCATCACTTTGTACCTAGAAGCTACCATACTCGATTTGGTATTCATACCAAGAGGTGAGTTTTCGAAACTTTGATACCTCCATACATGCATATTTAGCTTCAAATTTGAAAAGGAAGATGTAGATATCATATCACTAAAGCTATCTGGATTCTTAATTTAAACTAAAATCAACCGAGTTCAAAGAATTATTCATTTAATCAGTTAGGGTTTTAATTGGGATCATCAAAATTCGTGTTCATCTCTGATTATTAACGTTAACAAGTTATATGGTTAGAATCGTGATGAAATTCTAGACAAATCTGTATTTTGAATTTTCAAAATTGATGAAGAATCAAGGATGTTCAGATTTGAAGCCATGGACGTTTGATTCCATTTCCACGAAGAAGATGAAGTGGGAAATTCAAATTTTAAAACTTGGTTTATAATATATATTTGTGGTTTGAGTAAAAACAATGGATGTATAGCCACCCCAGTGGTAAGCCAGCACGCCTTAAAATTTTCCTTCGCCTCAAGGTCCAGGGTTCGAATCCCCCTGAAACCTTTTTTTAATAAATCACAAGCTTCTGAAGCTTGTTTCTGCAGAAGCCCTTTTGAGGCTCAGCCTCGTTTCTACATTCTTAGAAGCATTTCTAACGCTTCCATCTCCAGAAGCATCAACCTTCTAAACACCTCAAGAAGTAACGTGCTTCTCATCCATCCAGAAGCAGCCAGGTTCTCATGCATCCAGAAGCCACACGCTCCAGAAGGAAGCTAGCTTCTGATCCTTCCAGAAGTAGCCAACTTGACCCCTTCAGAATCACAACTTCTGAACATTTTCAAAACTTCATTTTTTCAAAACTCCTTCTAACAAGGTGATTAAATGACAAGTCAAACAAATGGCTCAGTGGAAAAACTCTTCACTTCTAAGCCAAAAGTCAAGGTTCAAACCTCCTTAGGACCAAAAACTCTTTTTTTATCACTAATTTTCTCAAGTTTCTAGCAAACTTCAACATTTTCAAAAACTAATCAAAACTTCTCATTTTGAGATGATTTTTTGCACACTTGTCATTTAATATGCCAATTTTATGATTATGTCAAAAAAATCCAAAAAATATTTTCTTTTCGATTATATTTTAATTAAGTTTAAAAATGAGACATTTTAAGTATTTTTAATAATTTTCAAAAATGTTTTCTTTCCAACTTTCAAACTTAAATCTTTTTCAAAACTTCTTGTGAATATCCTTCACTTTTCAAAATCATTTTCAAAAACTTTTCAATAAACTTACACACTTTTCCATGATCAATTAGATTTAAAGATAAACCAAACCAAGTTTCTCCTTGAATTTCTTAAATTGATCATGGGCCTCCCTCACGGTGTAAGTCCCAACCCTCCTATGTACATATTCATTTCCTTGTACATAAACAACCCCTTCATGTACATATTCATTTCCTTGTACACACTAAAACATCTTTGTAAATATTCAAGCATAAACAAACTTCTTTCGTTTGTTTTCATCCGCTTGTTTATACACCGATTCCATTGGTATTAAGAGAAATATTATTCCCGGTGAAACTGCTCTTAAACCAATGGGCCTCCCTTAAGGTGTAAGTCCAAAACCTTGTATATATTCAAGTTACACTTGCTTTAAATTGCTCGTTTTATACACTTGTCTATATATTTCCTTCATAAACTCCTGTGAATACACATCACACACTTGTTTATATATATGTTCAGTTATAACATAACAATTAGCCTAACAACTAGGTTCCCCTTTAGCCTCCTCTTAGGCTTCGTATAAGATAACTCATTCATCTGAGTTAGCCTTCTCTTAGGCTTCGTATAAGAAAACTCATTCATTGAGTTTAGCCTCCGCTTAGGCTTCATATAAGACAACTCCCCTGCTGAGTTAGCCTCCTCTTGGGCTTCGTTCAAAAGAACTCCCTCGTTGAGTTTAGCCTTCTCTTGGGCATCAAACAAGAAAAAGACCTGGAAATCTCTTAACAGCCTCCTATTAGGCTTCCAATACAAATAATCACCCGTGCTAGGACAGAACCCTGAGAGTATGATTTCCCGGCGAAATCACTCTTGAATCCTAAGAGGATGGTTTCCCGGTGAAACCACTCTTAAAGCCAAAACCAGCCATACCCCATAGCTTCCTCTTGAGCTTCATACAAGGACCCTTGATGACCCTCGGAATGCCTTCTCTTGGGCTCACAATACAAGGACCCTTGATGACCCTCGAAATGCCTACTCTTGGGCTTACAATACAAGGACCCACGGGCTTCTTAAAAGCATCCCCCTAATCCAATCAATTTCTCCTAGAGATTTAGACATTTATCATCTCTATGGAAGACGTATCTCATCTATCACATCACATACAATCAAACTCTTTTCAAACTCTTTTCAAACAAAAACATCTTTTAATTTGTAAGTGGTAACGCTTGTACACTCAAGCAAAACACCTAATGCTTACAATTAAAGATTCAATCATCTTTCAAACATCTTTCTTAACTCGTAAGTGGTAACACTTGTACACTCCAGCAAAACACCTAATACTTACGATGAAAGATTCATTCAATCAACCCTTCAAAATGTATGTGATGAAATAGATTAGATACATTTTTTCATTAAGATGACATTTGTCTTTGTCTCTTAATAACATCCTATTGCTTCCACTAGCATAAGTGGGAACTACGATTGCTCTGACTTTCTCAACCTCCCTTTGAGAATACGTAGGCACAAGGTCTCATCCTTGGCGAGCATACTTCTTTCTCCCTTAAACCAAACAAACCATAGCTCCCTTTAGATCCGAGCTACAAATGCTCTGATTCCCATTAAGGGATATGTATGCAGAGGATCCCAATGATCTTTGCGAGCACAATAATAACAAAACCTAGGATCCCACATAATCTACCCTTCTTAAAATCCAAAGGAGAAATTTTTCCAAGAATAGCATAGCAAATTAAAACGCACAAACATATCAAACTATTAATATATAAGGCTATAGATAACTATATATATTTAGGGTGCCACATCTATTCCCTTTATATAACAAACCCCCTTGCCCAGAATCTCCCCAATGCGTTGCGTCTAGTTCACGTTAGTCGTACTGTATATCATATTTATTGAGGGTATTGCGACTTTCCCTTTTTCATCTCATTTTTCTTGTTTTGGAAACAATAAAGCTTGATGCTCGCGGCATCTTTAAAACAAATCAAAAGAGTAAATCGTTTTGAGCTAGAGATTCGAATTCCGATTCGATTCCCTCACTCATCACTTTTTAACGCGAACATAAACATCCAACAGATCCGTTCATGTGACAATCTTGCAGACCTATTAATAAAGTCACTCCTAAGTAAAACTTTTAATCAACTAGTAGAAAATATTGATCTTCTTCCTCAAAGAAACAATCGTTCAGCTGAGGAGGGAGGAAATAAAATTATTTTAAAAAGGATATTGTACTCTTTTTCCTTCACTAGATTTTTTTCCACTGGGTTTTTCTAGAAAGGTTTTAACGAGACATATCCAAAATAAACATCCAATGGAGAGTGTTACGAATAATTGAATGATTTATCTCCTAATAACTTCATTCCTTATTTAATCAATTTGTATTATTATATTGTCTATATAATATCCTATAAATACAATCAATCTCATTGTATACGATTACACCAATGAAATAATACAAAATTATTCTATCTTTCTCTAATATTTTTATTCTTTATTTTTCTTTATTTTATAACAAAAACATTTTTTATACAAAAGTTGTATTTTAAGATTCTAATCTAATATACTCTTTACTTTCCCATCCTAAAAAGCAATATGCTATAACTAACTACATAATAAAATTCCATGTATAATTAAAATTCTTTTCCATCCTAAAAAGTAAAATGTTATTATTCTCTTTACTTTAAACAAAATCAAACAAAAACCATATAATCAAAAAATTTCACTTCTAGTGATGAATTTTAAAGGAAACAGAGGTATATGTACTATTTTTACACTCTAGAGAGAAATATATTTAATTAAAAAATATTGATATAAAATTTTGATTGATTAAATGTGTAATATTGATTTACTGTATATACACTATATTTAAATTTTCGTTTTAAAACTTTCATACTTAAAAGAAAAAGAGAGTATTACTTTACTTTGAATTTAATGGATATAAATTAACAGTGTAAAATGTCCAATAATAAATTAATAATCTAAAATATTATTTAAATAATTTTAAAATATAAAAAGTAATTTAATAAAAAACATAAAATTTATTGATTGACAAGTAAAATTACTTCGGTGCATCTTCAATTTTATCTTTATTAGGGATATATACTATGAGTACTCACAAAAAAATATCTATAATGGATAGGATAAAAACTCTCAAAATAGGTATGGATACGGACACAAACAATTATCCATTAAAATAAGTAAACATGGGTACAGACAAGAGTATCTTAGTATCCACTCCATCTCATACCCACACGATATATTTATATAATATTATTTATATAATATTATTTATATTAATAAATAAAAAAATACACATTTATCAATTTAAAAAAATACACATCGCTATCAAACTCTTACACAATTTAATAAAAGTGTTTATTTATTTCTTAACTCAATAATAAACATCCATAATTTTTTTAAATACATTAAAAAACTAATTATACAATATTTTATAATTAATTAATTTAATTTTATTACATGTGCAAAAAAATGGACACAGATACGAGTATCAAAATACCTATAAACTATAGATACGAGTATGAACATTAATACCCATACAAATTTAGAATCGAGTATGGAGATTTTCTTCAAACCCTAAATATGAGACGGATATTATTATACCCTGCCCCTACCCATTTACATCCCTAATCTTTACTTAATACATTTTGCTCTTTTCTGCCTATCACATTTTGAATACGATACTCAACTATGATATTGATTTTGCGTGTCTAAATAATTAACACATATCACATGTGTACATAAAAAAAACTCGAGTTTTTGCCAAAAATTGATAAGAAAATATTTTATGCGAAGAAAACAAAAAATTAGGCAAAACAAAACATAACAGAAAAGTCAAAAGTCGTAGACATTGGACACACGCATCCCGAAGACTCTACACCAAGCACATTCTCGTCTCATTTTTCTACATTTTTAATATATATATATATATATGCACTGGATTTTCATTTTATTAATCATCCAATCCCAAACACTCTTTGCTACTAACACTAACCAGATTCGAATCTCCGTCACCCGCCACAAGCTACTAACCGCCATGGCGGCAGCCGGTACTTGTTTTCTCCCCGGCGTTTCCTCACCGCTCTTCCGCCGCGAGCCACCTCCGCTTCATGGGAAACTGAATCCAGCTCGGACTCAAAGCATGTCCCCGCGCTTCGCCCTGTCCGTTGACCGAGTGCCGGCAACACTCGTGGCGGCGGAGAAAGGAAACACGGTGGAGGTAAAACGAAAAGAAGGTGGTGCGGAGGAAGTAGAGAAGCGTTGGGAAGAAAAGGAAGAGAAGTCGAGACAGGGCGGTTGGAGAGAGTATTTGGAGCAAGCGAAGGATTTGATCGTTGGTGACGGTGGACCGCCGCGGTGGTTTTCGCCGCTGGAGTGTGGTTTGCGGTTGGATGGTTCTCCTCTTATGCTCTTCTTGCCGGGTCAGTTCCAATTAATTAAGTAAATTGAAAATTTTAATTTGTGTAAAATTTTAAGAATAATATATAGAGTAATGCTAGTACCGAAAAATTAGAGTAAGAATGACAAAAATTTACATGTGTTATTAATTTAATGGATAATTTTTTATTTACAATAATTATTTATTCTTTAAAAAAGTTTAAAGACAATGACTGTCATTAATTTGATAATTTTTTATTTTTATTTATTCTTGTTGGAATACAAATCAATGTGAGTAGTGGAGAAAATAGTCTCACATTGAAAGATAATGTGGTGACTTAAGGATATATAAGTGGAAGAATCCACTCCCCAACAATTCTCTTGAATTATTTTCTATTCTATCATATTAATAAAATTAATTTAAATAATTTAATAAAATGTAATACTTTTTACATTTTATCTTAGTAAATTAATAAAATTTATTCTAAAAATGTTTTAGTTTTTTGTTTGTTTAAGGGGACATTTAATTTAATCCAAGTTATTCTTTTTAGTTTAAATAGAATGATTTTTGAATTTACTTAATTTGGCAGATAATCACTGTCAACATTGCAAAGTGCTTTCCTTTACAATTATAATTCCTTGAAATTGCAAATAAGTGATATATTAGTTTAATAGTGGTGGTGGCGGAAAAATACAAATCAAGGACCCTACCTATGAATCATGATGCGAGAAATGCAAACATAGAGTACTGTACGAAGTTATTTTAATCACATGTCGTGTTAATAGTGCTAACTTAGTGACATAAAATACTTTGTTGAGAATTTTAAATTAAAAACATTCCTTAAAAAATATTTCCTTTAATAATTCAATCTTCAATTGAATTTTACTTAAAAAAAATGATGTAAGCTTGTAGAGAAATCAGTAAGATGTACTATAAACATAAATATATGTAATTCTTCATTTCTAAATATTTAATTTCTGTGAATTTTGCTATCGAATTCTTTGCCTTTCTTTTTTCTTACTGACTATTTAGGAGCCAAATCCAAATAAACAGATCATATTCTTTTGTCATGGATGGTAACATGAAACCAAGTCACTAATATTTTTAGTTTTACGAATTACTTGCATTCCAAACTTTCCAGGAATTGATGGCTTGGGACTGGGACTTATTTCACATCATCAAAAACTGGGAAGGATATTTGATTTGTGGTGCTTGCATATTCCAGTTGCGGATCGAACATCATTTACAGGTCCTTTTTCCCTTAGCCCGTTATAATGTTTAATGCTCATGTTGAACTCCTTCACACTATCGATATATTTGTTCTTTATATTGACAATGAGATCAATGTGTATAGCTTCCATGCATTTGTTTCAGTTGTGTATTCGTGCATAATCTATTGTTTCAAAATTTCCTTGTTGCAGACCTTGTGAAATTAGTCGAGAGAACAGTTAGGTCAGAATATCAACATTCACCAAATAGGCCCATATATCTTGTTGGAGAATCTTTAGGAGGGTGTCTCGCATTGGCTGTTGCAGCCCGTAACCGTGATATTGATCTAGTACTAATTTTGGCAAATCCAGGTAACTCTTTAGCAATGCAGATATGCTTTTTGACTGAAAGACGCATAAAGTACATGATCTGACCATGGATATGCAATTTACAGCTAGTTCGTTCAGCAGCTCCCAATTGCAACTTCTAACACCATTGTTGGAAGCTTTGCCTGACTCGTTCTCTCCTGCCCTGCCGAACATTCTCAGTTTGACAGCAGGTTTGCTCATGCTTTTCCGTTTTTATTATATGAACTATAGTTTCAATATTGGAGAACTTGCATTGTGTCTTTGTCTTTGTCACCATTCTCCATTAATGCCTTCAACTATTCTTGTTACATTAGGTGACCCTCTGAGGATGGTGTTGGATAGCTTCGTGAAAGGACTCCCCCTACAAAATACAGCTAGAGAGCTAATAGAGGACTTTACTACTTTCTCATCATCTCTTCCTGTAAGGTTCCATTATTATTTTTGTTCAAAAATAAAGAATTTCAATTGGAAGAGTAATAAATGAGTTACTGGCATTCACAGTGCTTAAAGCATATTTCAGAAGAAATTTAATTGAAAATGGGCTAGCTTACTTTATTTCCTTTATTTTAACAAAAACTTTGTAAAAGTGGAACATGTTCGACTTTTGAAGAGCATGGTTGGACATGACTTCCTTTTCTTTGCTCTGGCTTATCTGTGCTCATTTTAGCTTTCACTTCATTTTCTTTCAATATTGAAAATCTGTTGATTGAATACACAGGTTCTTGCAGACATTTTACCAAAAGGAACACTTCTGTGGAAACTAAAGATGTTTAAATCTGCTTCTGATTATGCTAATTCACGTCTTTATGCTATCAAAGCTCAGACTTTGATACTTTGCAGGTTCATTCTCTTAACATCGTACATATTACATTAGTCAAAGTATGGAATCCTATGAACTTTCTTAACTTTTCGATGCCATCACTTAGCAGACATTGACATGCTATTAAAAATGAAATGGAAAGAAAGATTACTAAGTGCTAACAAACAATTTCTTCAAACTTCATTACTTCTAAACCATGGTCTGTATGATGGAAACTGTTGAAGGGTATAGAAACAAAAAAAAAAACCATCTGAAATTTGTGTCAATTACACACCAGAGGGTATTATCTCAGAATGTAAATTATTGCATTCCGATCTCCTTCACAGGTAGAGAAAAATTGTCTGACCGTATAAATCATAAAGGCGATATTAGGACAGGTTACAATTACCTAATTCGGCTCCCCAACTAGTTGATGTATTTCTTTGGGTCTAAAAGTGATTGCCATTGAATCTGTAGATGTCTAGCTTGGGATCCATAGGAGTATCAAACAGGGTTAGTGTTAATCAACCTTGCTTCCCTTAAAATTCACCTACATACTTCATTTGAGAAATCACAGTACCATTCTTGGATTGTGCCACCTCTATCCTCAAAAAGTAATGAAATCTATCAAAACCCTTGATCTGAAAATGGTGACAGCTTTTTTTCTTCTTCGTGTGTGATGCCATGGCATTCACCGCCTACGAGGGCAATGTTATCCACATACACAACCATGTAAATGCACCCTGCAGTTAAATGAAGATAGAAACTGAACGGTGAACCTTACTCCGAGTCATACCAAACTGTTGAACCACAATGAAGAATTTGCCAAACCATCTCCTATGAAACTGAAATCATATAAAGACCTGAGGCGATGCTAGACTAGTTACGGAAACTTCCTATAAATAGTATAGCTCCAGATACGCGAGGTTGTGATGAAGGAAAACATTTTTAATATCAAGTAGGTATAAATGCCAGTGTCGAATAGTCCATGGACAAGAATAACCTTAGAGAGGCTACTTTAATCAATAATGACATGAAATCACAAATTCAAGTTTCCCTAACTTGCCCACATTGTCTTGAAAGAATTTCCATTATAGCAATACCAATACCAATATATATTTCCAGTATTATCAAATATTCACAGCATGTTTCCCTTTTCAAGTTTATGACTCCTGAAAAATGAAACCTGTTTTTTTCTTTATGCTTTTAGTGGAAATGATCAATTATTACCTAGCCAACAGGAAGGTGAAAAACTATATAAGTTACTGCCTAATTGCCAGCTCCGTAAATTTGATGACAGTGGACATTTCCTATTACTGGTATTATTTTTTTCCATTTATATTTTTCTGCATGCATGCTGTTGTCTGTGTTTGCATTCAGCCGTGCATTATCATTTGATGCAAGTTTTAACAGACCCTAACATGATAGCTGGCTCACTGCTAGCAGGAAGGCAGCATTGACCTTGTAACCATCCTCAAGGGAGCTTCCTACTACCGACGTGGCAAGTATCTCGACTATGTTTCTGATTTCATACCGCCTACACCTTATGAAGCCAAAGAAGTAATAGAATCAAACAGGTAAGGAAAGCTTAACCTATAGCTTATCATGATCACGTTCATTATATATTGATGTTTTGATGACATGTTAACTTAAAATGCTTCCAGTTTGATTACCGCTGTCACAAGTGCTGTAATGCTTTCAACTTTGGAGGATGGAACGATTGTAAAGGGACTAGCTGGAATTCCTTCAGAAGGACCTGTTTTGTTTGTTGGGTACCACATGTTGCTAGGATTGGAATTAGTTCCCTTGGTTTCTCGAATTCTTATGGAAAGAGATATCCTTGTAAGAGGAATAGCACATCCTATGATTTTTAGAAAAGAAAAAAATGGAAGATTGCCAGAAGTATCTTCATTTGACACATTCAGAATTATGGGTGCTGTTCCCGTGGCACCATCTAACCTTTTCAAGCTTTTATCTTCCAATTCACATGTCCTGTTATATCCTGGAGGGATGCGTGAGGCTCTTCATAGAAAGGTAAATCCCAATAAGTAAGCTCTTTATAGTGAGTTTCATCTTTCTCATTTAATCCAAATTCGCTCATGTTAGCTCTTCTAAATGAACCTAAATTCTCACATTTAGTGGGAACATTTCGACACATGGTTATATTTTAGGTGGCACTGTGTATCTGCGTTTCTATATTTTAAATGTACTACAAAGCTCACTTAAACTCTCCATCATTTTGTGATAATTATCAGGGTGAAGAATACAAGTTATTTTGGCCTGAACAATCTGAGTTTGTCAGGATGGCAGCAAGATTTGGAGCCAAAATTGTACCTTTCGGTGCTGTTGGAGAAGATGATCTTGGCGAAGTAATTTCAGTATTTATTATGCCAATCATTTTCCTTCACAAAGTTATTCTTTTTCTGAAAATAACATGTATTGAAGGCAAAGTGTGTCTGACCATATTAACAGCACGTCACCGTGTTCTTTTCAGGTTGTGTTTGATTATGATGACTTGATGAAGATTCCTTACTTTAAGTCCGAAATAGAAAACCTTACGAAAGAGGCTATGCCGTTGAGGTATCTAAGTTTCCTCTATGTTCATTGATTCATACATGTAGCCGACCCCACTTAGTGGGATAAGGCTTGGTTGTTGTTGATTGACTCATACCATTTATTTTCATAACTTGTTGATTTATACCAAAAAGATATACCAAATCACGAAACATACAACGTTTCATATACTTTTCTTTTCCATTTTCTTAATGTGTTATACTCTGTACACAGATGTATTATTTTATGCCTCTTTGTATACTTTGAAATCCAGGTCTGATGCTAGTGGCGAGGTGGCGAATCAACAAGTGCATTTGCCTGGAATTTTGCCTAAAGTTCCGGGCCGCTTCTACTATTATTTTGGAAAACCAATTGAAACAAAAGGTATGTAATTGGCCTATATTTATTTCAGTGCTGAGAATACCTATGAAATGTGGCGGTAAAGTTTGTTTTGCCAACATCAATTTATTGGGACATTGTTTGACAGGGAGGAAACAAGAACTTAAGGATAGGGAGAAATCTCAAGAATTATATTTTGAAGTGAAATCAGAGGTTGAGAGATGCATTGCATATTTAAAGGAGAAACGAGAAAGTGACCCTTACAGAAGTATACTGTCTCGGTTATTATACCAAGCTACACATGGTTTTACATCTGATATTCCAACATTTGAAATTTGATTGTTCTGTTATAATCTGATCCTGAAAATTGCATAGGTTAGAAAGGAAAACTTTGTAATTTACCAATAGTTTTTCAGGCATTGTTTTCTTGCCAGAAGGCATGATAGCTCATAGAAAGTTGGACCATTTTGCAATTCTTCCTATAGTTTAAATAAAAAACAGCAAATACAATGAATAAATTATTAGGATAGGAACATTACTATTCAAGTTGTATGTAAATTTGTCAAGTTGGACAATGGAATCTTTTGAAACATGTAAAGTGGGAGTGAGGTATAAATGTATTACTCCCTACCATAATGAAACTATACGTGTGTATAGTCTATAACATAATACACAAGAAGTGTTTGGAATTCATTCTAAGACTTTCTATGGTTGATTTATAGTTTGGATGATTATTTGGGTTGAAAAGCTTGATACTTTAATAACATATATGGACCTTAGGCAGTGTTTTTGCCATTTTTCTACAAATCGGCCAAGTTTTGAGAAATTTAGTTTTAATCGGGGAATTAGTCTTCTTGACCTTAATTTAACCCACAATTTTAGTTTAGTTTCATGAACATAATGTTAAATGTTAAAAACTATAACTTACCTATACAAATCATGCTCAGCACAAAGAATAAAATTATAATTATACTCTAATGTGGAAGTTAATTAGACAAATGAATATACATATAAAATAGTCTTAGAATTTTTAGAACACATATATAGTAAAATTGATTGTTATATAAGACCGTTCGTTTGAGGAAAAAATCTAGTTATTGAGTTAAATGGGATAAAAGTTAGATAAATATGTTTGAGAGCTTTTTCACAGTCGTGATAAGTTGTGGATTTAGTTATTATCTGCTAGATATAATTATGTAACTTGTGGATTTAGTTATTATCCGCTAGATTTTGTTCTATTGCTGAGACTCTCAATTTGGGTTTTATCATCAGTGTAGGGAGAAGGATATTTTCATTTGGTGTGATAAATGGCTCTCAAATGATAAAATTTGGGACCAAATTCTTTCCTTAGATGAGCAAGATATGCACCTACAAATCATTGATGCTTGCAGTTATGATACTTAGAATTTTAACATCATATTTGTCCATCTTCCTTAGGACATAAGAACGGAGATGACTAATGTCTTTACTAATGACGACTCAGATGATATTTTTATTTGGGAATCTTCAGTACCAAATACTTATTATGCCAAATGAGCTTTTTCTTAGTTAACTTTGATTTTCAATCCACCTCATATTCAGGAAATGATCTGTCTTTGAATTTGGAGTCTCGAGTCACTTGAAAATATTCGTCATTTTGTTTGGATCATCATATATGAGATGTTACCTATCAACTATCGGATCACTTACCACATGTCAACAAAATATAGTGCAACTAATAAAACTTTCTTACACAATTTTAGAGATTGGTCCATGTAAGTTTGGAACATTTTTAGTTTTCCATCTCACATTTATTTTTATGAGAATGGTATATATAATTGGATGAAAATTAATGTGGCCGCCAATCATGACCCTTTGTTTCTTGTTTATTATTAGATGATTTGAAAATCTCGTAATGAAGAAATCTTCAAAGACAACAATCACTCTCTATGAAATATTCTTATCCAAATAACTATTCTTTTACATTCTATCAAATATACTTTTTGTGGTTCTAATAAGATACCAGCCTCTAGACTCGTGTCTTGGCACCCTCCAGAGAATGTGATAAAGGTCAATGTAGATTGTAGTTCCATTGATAATCCAGGACCATCCGATTTTTGTAGTCTTTTGTGAAATTATTCTGGAGGTTGTATCACAGGTTTTGCATGAAGTTATATTTTCACCTCTAATATTAATGCAGAGCTTCAAGCCATTTCTCATGGTCTTGATATTGCTTGGAATCATGATTTCATAAATGTGATTTGCGAGTTTGATTCACAAACAAATTTAAAGTTCATTCAAGGAAAAGTTTACCTCGTACCCCTACAATTAGCCTTGTACCCCTATAATTTTTAAAAAATGTCAGTTTTACCCTTAAAGTTTTTAACCAATTTATTATTTCACTTTTTATTATTCACAAAAAATTTAAATTCTGCACCCTTACACATGCATTTCAGAACACTTAAAGAAAGTGTTCCGGTATGTATTGTAATAAATCGGAAATTTTTTGAAAGATTTATGGGTAAAATATTCCTAAAAGGGTTTTAGCAACAATTCAAAACCGTAGTTAAAACTGTTTTTGAAAAAACATTATCATACCGAAACACTTTTTTAAAGTGTTCTGGTTTTAAAAATTTCTAAAGGAGTTTTAGCAACGGTTCAGAAGCGTAGCCAAAACTATTTTATAAAAAAAATTACCAATCGGAACACTTTTTGAAAGTGTTTCGGTTAAGTGTATTATTAGGTAGGATACTGGAACACTTTTTGAAAGTGTTCCGGTTAAGTGTATTATTAGATAGGATACCGGAACACTTTTTGAAAGTGTTCCGGTTGAGTGTATTATTAGGCAGGATATTGGAACACTTTTTAAAAGTGTTCCGGTTTAAAGAAATTATTTAAAGAGTTTTAGCAACGGTTCAAAACGGTAGCCAAAAATGATTTTTTAAAATTAAATACCATACCGGAATAGTTTTAGAAAGTGTTTCGGTTTTAAAATTATTAAAGGAGTTTTAGCAACGATTTTAAATTGTGGCTAAAAGTAGCGAAACAATTTCATTTTAAAAAATTATCATACCGGAACACTTCTTTTAAGTGATTCGGAAAGTATGAGTAAGGGTGCAAAATTTTAATTTTTTTATTACTAATAAAAAATAAAATAGTTATAATTAAAAGGTAAAATTGACAATTTTTTTACGATTGCAAAGTGAGTTTTTCTCATTCAAGAGGATGGGTCTTCTATTCATTCTTATGCATCCTTTGGTTGACTATATATAATCTCTTATTCATACAAAGTGACATCTTGTCCTTGTTCACACCTTACATTAAGGGAATGTTAGTGATAAGTGACTTGTTAAATTGGGAGTCTCGTGTGTTTAGGAACTGAGTGTTTTTTATTTGTCGTTCTCATTTAGTTTATATCTCTTTAATAGACTACATGACGATTTAATTGCCATGATCTTAATTTTTTGTTGTTTCCTTTTTTCATTGATAAAAAAGATAGACATTTTTGTATGGATTCAAAACAAACACTCGTCGATCTGTGGTTCTTTCATGATTCATCTTAGACTTCATCATACAAGAAGAAGAAACAAATATACAATTTGTCTAGTATATTGGGAACATGGTTTCTAGTATATTGGGAACATGGTTTATATACAGTATGATGATTAATTAGGATTTCTATTAATTGGAAATCGGTGATCTGGTATTCACTCGTATTGAACACATATCAGTTAATTCAATATATAACTAATAATTCAATTAAAAATTTAGTTAACCTTATTAATTTATTTGATTACAAATCAATTAAAATTTATAATTGATAAATAGTTAAGATGATTAAATAAAATACATACAGCCATATAATAATATCAAAATATAATAAATAAAAGGTAAAATTATTTCAGAGATCTTTAAACTATTTAATTGTAATAAATTAATTTTTTATATTTTCTTTTACTCTACGTGGATCATTTACATTAACTAACGCTTGCATCGTTGACATTTTTTCTGCTTTATTTATTTTATTTTAACTTCTAAAATTCATATTAAATCCGTTTTTGTCCAAAAATTATAAAAAAATTCCTAAAAATATTTTTCTCATTTTACACTGTGTAATTTTCTAAAAATTTTATTTTCCGTTTTACTACTTTTCTTTAATTTGTTCATTTTCGTGCATTTTAATTAGTTTAGAAATACTTTTATGAATTAAAAAATTTTATTATATGATCCAATGATGGTCTCTGACCTATGTTAAGTGACATATCTGTACCATTAGTGGCACTTTAACTTTTTCGAAAAGGAGTTTGGGAAAAAGGTCAACGATGCATGCGTTAATTAAAATAAAAGATCTACATGTAGCGAAAAAAATATAAATGATTGACTTGTTACAATTAAATAACTTAAAGGACCCTTTGGATGATTTTGTCTAAATAAAATATTTCAAATATATCTACCTCGTGCAAAATATCTTAACAATTTAAAATGAGTGCGGGCTGTTAATACATAGTTGAATATCTAACAACAATATTTATTTATTTATTCTTATAATGTACTAATATAAACAAGTTGTTGAAATGTATAAATTAATGATGTCTTATCGGCAAGTGTGTCGATAGTATAGAAGTAATACTAAAAAAATCGTCTTCAAAGATATTTTTATTTAACAAAACTACGACTGTACAAATAATAAACGTAACTATTGGGTGGGGGTTTCTAGTTTTAATGCGAAATCTAGATTTCTTATGAAATTAATGCGAGAAAACGACTAGTTTTTTTTGTGAACCTCTTGCCTCTAACAAAATCATTGTACTTAATTTCTTGGTGTACAATCACTAACTTCTGCTAGAGGTATTCAATCTCTATTCAACCGGCGTAAGTGAAGTTAGGTGTTGTTATAGTATGTTAACTCAAATGTCACAACTAGTGACATCGTATCCATACTCAACCTATGAAAGTAGATTAATTGCCCGAGTTTAGACTCATAGACTTAGGGGCACTAATATGTACAAGTATAAAATTGTATTATCAACACATCCACAAATAATAAGTATTACAATCAAATGAAATTAAATAAAGATATAACTTCACTTATCCATATAACATCAAATTAAACATGTGATCCAATTGGTTTCAAATAGATTCATCAAACAAAATCTAATCTATATGATTTTAGCTCCTCATAATGATACAAAAAAATACTAAGAAATAAGATGAAGATGGCATGTGAAATCCTTGAAGAGTTTGGCTTCTAATGGTTTTCAATGTTTCCAAAATTGTCCTCATGGTATCTTCTACCATCACTTTCAATCAAAATCGCAGAACCCTTGAAAATATGACAAAATTTCCCTTTTAAAGTTACCAGAACGCGTAAGAAAAGCCTAGAACAAAGGCCCATTGTGCCCATAGTGAGGTGTGATGAAGTGACATTATGTCCAGAATAGGGCGCGAGAAATCCAATGGTTTTTTTTGTCCTTTGTTGCCCTTTTTTTTTATACCAATTTTTACTAAGTACACATTTCCTCCACACTTGGTCATTCTAAGCACTTCTTTACCACCTTTTCTTCGTATTGGCTCCATATTTGACAGAAATTGCTCCAAATTCTTGTCGAAAAGATGTAATGATAGATTATCATCAATTAACAACAATTTTGTATCATAAGTATTGTAATAATTATATCAAAGTTCTTTAACCAATCATCAAAATGTTATTTTTCTTTATATTTTTACTTTACAAAATGATCCACCTCATAAATCAATAATGAAACAACCGCTACTGTCATCACTAATATACAACGTGACTAAACACAAACGACTGCCACATCAACGCTCTTGATGACATAGATTGATATGCATGCAATGTGATTTCTAAATTACGTCTATCTCCAACTGGTTAAAATGAAATCTTTGTGAGATCAAATTTAAATTTGTAAATTCCATATTTGCACAAACGATAGAGAAATAATTATAATAATAAGGCAAAATACCCTTTTTGTCCCTTAACTTTAACTCAGGATCCATTTTGATCCCTTAACTTTCAAAAAGACCGAATGAATCTCTTAGGTCTTCATACACCGTCACATTAGTCCTTTTCGTTAGGTCTGTTAGTCAAAGTAAAAATAAAGGGCCACTTGACATACACATGACGCTGATGTGGTGACGTATTCATCCAAAATCCAGATTTCTTACAACATTCATACCATTGCCAAGAAATTCATCTCATTCTTACAACATTCATACCATTTTCCAGAAATTTATCCCATTTCTAAAACCCAAATTTTAAAATCTCATTTACATATTCTTCAATTTTTATTTTTCTTGCAATTTGTGTAAACAGAAAATAAGTTCATAACATCTGAACCTAAAATTATATATCCTCTGTTCTTAATCTTAAATCATCATCAAAACATACTTAAAATGAACCCCTTAAAAGTAGCTCTTAAGTACTATTTCACAACCAAAATTAAGAAACCATGTTGTTTAAAATATGCTAACACATTGATATCAATCTATATTGCTCGAAGACTTTTACCGAACACTTGGTATGTCTAACAAAGATCGTCAAAAACCCAAAAAATTATCCACATTAACTGTAGAAAATTCATAATCAGGATTAAGTTTAGTTGTTCCTCTTTAGTTTATTTACATTCACAATGTTGGTTTTATTGATTGGCAGCAATTTTGGTAAAACATTCTGCTCATAAATAACTTGAAGTTTACTGAAGTAGCAGATGTCACAGCATATGTCATGACATGTGAAACTGACATAAGTGCAGATTTTTTAGGAAGTCAGTTTGTTTGTTATTTGTATGCTTCGATAAAGGAAGCTTGAGAAATGCCTTCAACAAGATACTTGGAGATTTATTGTCCTACTTTCATCGAGAAAAGACAGGAGGCGCTGCAGAATTGTGAGTAAAGCAACCCTAGTTGTTGTTACTCTATTTAAAGGGTACAAACCTTGTTTTGTAGTTTAACTGTTCCAGTTTTAGAAAGTTTAGATTTTAATTTTTGGTTGTTCTTTGTGTTGGTGTTATACCCCAAAATTTTCCCTCCTACTTCTCAAGACAATCCACCACTCCATACTTAAAGATTCCACAAGGGTTGATCAGACAAACCCTCTCCTAAAGCAAACAATCCAAACTAGGGTTTTGCTCCTCTTAAGTCAAGATGGATTTCCAATGCTTCAAGTGGTCATCATACCTCATCATATGCTTCAAGGGATCACCATGTAAAGTTTCAAGCCTTAAAAGTCAAAATTGCTCATCCAGTTGCTCAGATGGTTGAAAATCAGCTGTATTGGACAAAAAGTCAATTGTGGTCAAAATACAGTCAAACTTCATATTTTTTGGTCAACATCAATATTTTGAAGTAATATTCATCATTTGATCAAGGGTTGATCATTATTCCTCAATAAAAGTCAAGATTTGATCAAAAGTCAAAGTTTCTACATTAGGGTTTTTTAGACAAAAGTCAACAGAGCTTTGACCAGGCATAACTTTCACATATTTTATCAGAAATTTTTCCATCAAAGCTCATTTTGAAGAGAATTCAATTCTCTACAACTTCACGTCTCAGAAGCTTGGGTGAAAATGCTTCATTTGGAAGTTATGGATCAAAACATTATAGGTCCTTTTAAAAAGTCGACAAAAAGTCATCTTTTTGCAAAGAAGTGTTCATGATCATGGAAACTTCAATGAAGATTAAACCAATAGGGCTGTTTATAAGACACCTTGAGCTTTCTAAAAAGTCCAAGAACACCCAAAAATGTTTAAAATTGAGCAAGATACAAGTTGTGCAAGTTGAGCATTCTTGAGGAGGTGCCTAAAGAAAAATACCTAGCAAAAGCAAATATTTTTCAAATGGGCCTAAGATTTTATGATCCAAACTTGATTATAAGATTATCCATGACCTCTATGCTTTATGCCACGCCTCTTATCTTTTTTATTTATTTATTTTTGAATTAAATGGCTTAAATTCAAATTTAATTAAATAAAATACAAAGATAATTATTAATGCAAGATGGGCTTGATTTGTGCATGTCTTGAGCACCAAGGAAGCCCATGAGAGCTGTCAATTTCGTGCAAGAAGATTAAGGGAAAGATTGAGCCAAGTTTGGAAAGATTTCATACAAATTTCCAATTAAATATTCTCCATTTAAAGAAAATATTTTCTCTTAAAGCCTTGACATATTTCCACTCCTCTATATATACTTAATGTCTTCACAAGACAAAGGGACGATTTGCCAGCCTCTTACACGAAACCCTTGCCTCCACAGCAACCCTAAAAATTCTCAAATATTCCAAGAAGTTGGCAAATTCGTGTTCTACTTTCCAGCCACTTTCAGTCACTTTTAAGCATTCCATTGTGCTCCCGAGGTAAGTCTGAGTAAGTAAGCATCATTATACATGACCATAACACGTTGAAACATGCCATACATACTGATATGATTTGCACTTTTTTTTGAATTCGTGTTTTACGTTTGAGTGTGATTTGCTTGCAACTAACGTTTCTAATATGTTTATAGCATGATATAGAACATATCTGGGCAGTCGTTTGGAGTTTTCCATGGCTTAATCGCTAGTTGCCATTGTTAGGGCACGAACTGGAGGAGCTTCGTATCCATAGTTCTAGGCCGATTTAGAATGAACTAACACCACCAATTGATTCGTAGCCCTTGAATTAGGGGGATAGGGTACCCTTGTTGCATTCATACTGTTTATTTTGCAGGTTAATGATTGAAGATGACCGAAGTTTCTCTCCTGGCGCCTCTGGCAGAAGTCCTAACTTCTAGATTTCCAGAAGTATCATCCTCCAGAAGCTCCAACTTCTGGACATCCCCAACACCAGATCCTCTAGAAGCTCCAACTTCTGGACGTTCCTGATAGAAATCTCCGCTCCAGCTGGACGTTCGATGTAATTTCGAAGCTCCACTGACCTCGATGCAAATCTCGTAAGAGCTTCGACCCTCCGACGTTTCACCTCCAGAAGCTCCAGCTTCTGGATGTCCAAGGCGCGTCACTCACAGAAGGCTTGGCTTCTATGCCAATTTCTGTCAGAAAATCTGATGGAAACTCCTTTCTTATTATTTTATTTTTCTGCTGTTTATTTTCTTTTTTTTTAATTATTTCAATTAATTAGTAATTAGGTTAAAACAATTAGCTTAATTAGGATTAATTTCACAAACAATTTTCTTGATGTTTTTTTTTCTTAATTAATTAATTTAATTAGTTTAATTTGGGTTAATAATTTAAATTAAATTTCTTTTATTAATTAAAATCAATTAGAACTAGGATTTTTTACATTAAAATCAACTTTCAAAAATACCAAAAATATTTTCCTTTTATAATTAGGATTTAGGTATTCACTTAGACAATTTTTTCTATTTTATTTCTTTTTGCATTTAAATTCTAGAAAGGATGTATAGGTTGCAAGGTTTTTTCATGTAATAGCGTAGGTTTATATTTTTGCTTTTACTTTCCGCACCTCCTATTATGTATCTGCCCCAAAGCCATGTAATAGCATAAGACATTTACTTTTCCGCACTTTACATTTTCGCAATTTATTTTCCGCACCTATTAAATTGCTAGTAACTAGGCGTGTATGGCAAGATACAAATCAACTTAGATCGCTCTAATTCAAGATAAAATATCAGAATACAACACATATTTCACACATGCACCCCCTTAGGGTACCCTCTCTTGTTGTCTTACGAAAATGGTCATGTCCCTCGAACGTGGGGATATCTTAGCACAGTTGCCTACAAACATATCATCATAGTCCCTTCGAATTAAAGATCATAGTCCCTCGATGTTGCCTATGAATACACGATCTAGTCCCTCAATTGTTGCCTACGAAAAGTGATGATCGTTCCTACGGATATGCTAAGATGTCCTTACAAGTTGCCTTCTATGACCATCTGATGTCCCTTCGAATGTCCCTTTTACATCCAACGAATAAGTTTACCTATCAACCAATGGTATGGATAGCCTTATTCTAAAGGAAAGCAAAACAACACGGAAACGACCGTTCTGAGTGGGTAAAAATAGGTCTCTTTTGCTTGCTCAATCAAAACATTTTTCACACCTCACACTTTCAAAAACATTTCTAAAGCTCTTTGTATACATTCCAGCGTGAATCATTACAAAGTCTTTTCCAAAATAAAACATTTCCAAACACTTCGTATATAGTCCTGCGTGAATCATTACGAAGTCAAAGCGAAATGCCTTTTCAAAAAATCTTTACAAACACACACACACACAAAAAGCAATTTGTAAAGTGAGCTAAGCAATTAAGAGCCCGTAGATAACTACGGATGGAAAGGGTGCTAATACCTTCCCTTTTCATAACTGCCTCCCGTACTCAGAATCTAACGAAGGTATTTTCCTGTTCTTTTCGCCTTCCCTTAATTGGATAAAAGAAAAGTTTCTGGCGAATCTTGTTATCCGCAATATTTGCAATTAAACGCAAAACAAACAAGTCAGTTCTCCTACCGTGTTACAGTTGGTTGTTAATGGCTAATTGTGAGCCTCTTGAGTATTTCTACTAGAGAAGGACGGTTTTTGAGTTGTAAGTTTTCAATCACCATAAGCTTTGAAGCAGGTGTGATTGTGTGTCTTTGAAGAGTGTCTTCAGTTTTAGTTGTTTTTAGTATCACGTATTGTGGTACTGAGAAAGGGAGCAGAGGTTCTCATATCTAAGTGTGGTATCTTAGGTAGAAGGGTCATTGGGTAATTTTATTAAGTAAGGAGGTGTAAACGGTGAAGGTTTAGCTCTGAATTAATACTATTAATAGTGAACTTCATCCCTTGCTTAGAAGCCCCCTGACGTAGGTTAGTTAGAACCGAACTGGGTTAACAACTCTCTGTGTTTTTACTGCTTCCTGCTCTGTTATAATCTTTTCTTTTTAGCTGTGTTTAAAGCAGATATAAGTGTCGCGACATTACCCTCGACATCTCATATCTGATAACAAAATTTCAATTGGTATCAGAGTTGACATCCTGCTCTGTCTCTGGGTGATATCTAGGGAAGAAATTTTCTGGTAATATGGACAAGGAGGCAATATATTTGAATAGACCACCCATCCTAGATGGCTCTAACTATGATATGTGGAAGCCTCGTATGGCAACATATATAAAGTCCTTGGACAGCAGAGCTTGGAAGGCTATTCTGAAAGTATGGACACATCCTATGATTATTGGAGTTGATAATCAACCTACTGGTGAGCTGAAACCTGAGGAAAATTGGTCAAAGGGTGGTGATGAACTAGCTCTTTCAAATTCAAAAGCATTAAATGCTATATTCGATGGAGTTGGCATAAACATCTTCAGATTAACCAATACATGTGAAGTGTCCAAGGATGCTTGGGTAATACTCAAAACTACTCATTAAGGGACCTCCAAGGTTAAAATGTCAAAACTATAGCTGCTCACATCTAAGTTTGAGAACCTGAGAATGAAGGAAGAGGAAAGTATTCAGGAATTTCATATGAATGTTCTTGAAATTGTTGGTTCCTGCAGTGCCTTGGGTGAGAAGATTCCAAAAGAGAAGTTGGTAAGAAAGATGCTCAGATCTCTACATAAGAGATTTGATATGAAGGTAACAACTATTGAAGAAGCTCAGGATATCAACAACATGAAAGTGGATGAGCTTGTGGGTTCACTCCAAAAATTTGAGCTGAGTATTAATGAGAGGTCTGAGAAGAAGCCCAAAAGCATAGCATTCAAGACCAACACTGAAGAGAAGAGTGAAGAATATGATCTGGACACTGCGGAAGGTCTGTCAGACACCATAGTTCTCCTTGGAAGACAATTCAACAAATTACTAAAAAGGATGGAGGGAAGCTCAAGACCTAATGTCAGGAACATCCCATACGACATCAGGAAAACAGGAAACTCTTGTAAGAAAGCAGAAAGTAAGGAAAGATATACTCAAGGAAGAGAGCTAAGATGCTATGAATGTGGAGGCTTGGGCATATCAAATGGGACTGTTCAAACTATCTCAAGAGACAAGACAAAGGATTGAATATGTTGTGGTCAGATGAAGACTCTGAGAGTGAAGCAGATGGAGAATCATCCAAACATGTAACAGCTCTGACTGGTACATATATTTCTGATGGAGACAGCTTTGACTGGTACATATATTTTTGATGGAGACTCAAGTGATGAAGAATTTACATTTGAAGAAATGGCTGCTACATATAAGGAACTATGCATTAAAAGTGTTGAAGTTTTCCAGGAGAATGAGAAGCAGAAGAAGCTTATACTACAACTTCAAGACATAAAGAAGGAGCATCTGGAGATAATTAAGAAGCTTAAAGGTGAAGTAATTATGCTAAAAGGTGACCTTGATCAGATGACCAAATATGTCAAGATGCTAAACAATGAATCTGAGACACTGGACAAGATACTTCAAGCTGGAAGAGTTGAAAGAGACATGACTGGACTAGGGTACAATGGAGTCTTCTTCAGAATCTACTCAAAATCTATCTGAACCTAAGATGTCGAATCAGATGTTTCAACATCACAAAAGGAATAATCACAAACAGCATAATAAGAGACATCAACACTGGAGATGTCATTAATGTGGAAGATATGGTCACATAAAACCATTATGTTTAAAGTTGTATGGTTACTCCAACCCTACACATCATTAAAATGAGACTCAGGCTAGGCCAAATAAATTGTGGATTCCTAAAACAAATATTTCATGTTTCTTAGCCCACACGGCCTCTACAGTGAAGACCACAGAAGACTGGTATTTTGACAGTGGATGCTCAAGGCATATGATAGAAAACCAAAACTTATTGGTTAATATTCAAAAGCATCCAACTAGTTATGTCAACTTTGGAGATGGATTGAAGGGTGAGATCAAGGGAATAGGAAAGATACACAGTGCTAAGTTTCCTAACATTGGAGATGTATTACTTGTCAAAGGGCTAACTTCCAACCTGATCAACATAAGTCAACTATGTGATCAAGGATTTTATGTGAACTTCACAAAAGCTGAATGTATCATTACAAACAAGAATGGTGAAGTTACTATGAAAGGTATAAGGAACAAAGACAACTGCTATTTATGGGTCACTCTAGAGACAAATCTGAAAGACAAACAATCTGTAGACAAGAATTGGCTGAAGGACAATACAAGTTTAAAGTCAGCTAATCATAATGTCCCAATGAATGTTTTGACTTCATTCAAATCTGCCAAAGTTAATGATCAGTCTACAGAGAAAGAACCATGAATCTAGTTCAAAAAATTACTGAACTAAAACTAGTCAATGGTTATTTAAGAGGATGAAATGTATATGAATGCTCAAGAAGAGAGAAAGGGGTCTGTTTGCAAAAACTATTATAGCAATTAAAAGTGTATGGAAACGTCATTAAGTGGCCTAACTTTTCAAAATATCACTCAACGATATTACAACATAAGACGCAACATATAAAAGGGCCAACACAAGTTCAAATATCTCACTATTTCACCACACGCTACACTACTCCTACATACTCCAAAATCTCCACCTTCAATCCTCAGAAAATCAATCCTTCACACTTGATCATCAAGATGTATCAACACACTGCACCAGGATCAAGCAACAAAGATGAAAGTATTTCAACTGAAGAAGCCCTAAACATTGTTCCACTTTCCATGATTCCTTGTTAGGATGCAAGACCTAAAAAGCTTCGCACCCGCCATGCAAGACGTCCAAGGGAAACCTTTGCTCCAGTTGAAGGTAATGTATATGAACCACATATTGAGAGTGAATCTGATCAAGATAGAGGATACGTAGACAGAGAAATAAGGAGAATGGTTGCTGATACCCCAAAAGTGGGCTTACCTGTTAAAGGGATCATAATCCCTCTTGCCCAAATGA
The DNA here is from genome assembly GCA_021764765.1 of Vicia sativa. NCBI lineage: Eukaryota > Viridiplantae > Streptophyta > Magnoliopsida > Fabales > Fabaceae > Vicia > Vicia sativa. The sequence goes on from CM038793.1 coordinate 298,955,269, forward strand.
CTGGTGAAGGTGTTCCAAAAGAACACAATGAATCATCCATGAGGGAAGAAGAGAATCCTCAATAGAATCTTGAAAAAGAAACTCTCCTTGATGAAGTCACTATTGATGTTGGAACATCATCCCTGAAGAAAACTCCTCAAGAAAAGTAGGTTGATTTAACTGATAAGAGGGCTGAGAAAGATGTGGTTGATACCTTGTCTGATAATGAGTTGATCATTAATGTTAACCCTGGGATTGCCAAAAGGCTGAAAACAAGAAATGTCAAGGTTGTTGCTTCCAGTACTCCATCTAAACCTGTCAATAAGAAGGTTATGTATGGACCTTCAAAACCATGGAGCAAGGCCACTCCATCATCAAGTAAGAGGAAAATCATACCAAAATCTGATTCTGACTATGATGTCGAGACTGATATCCCAAACATCTCAACAATAAAGAAGTCCATTATTCAAAGGACCACTAACAATGTCCCTGATGCTCCTACTGACAATCTCATTCCACTCCATCAAATTTTATGCAAGATGGAAATATATATATATATATATATATATATATATATATATATATATATATATATATATATCCGAGGAGACTGGCATTGGAGAGAGAGTTAGGAAAAGATGCCTTGGCTTGCAAGAAAGTTATGAAACTGATCTATGAAGCAGGACTGGTGAAGACAGTGACCAAGTTGTCAAAGTGCTATGAAACCTTAGTCAAGGAATTCATAGTCAACATTCCTGAAGACTGTGATGACAAGAAGAGCCAAGAATTTCAGAAAGTGTTTGTCAGAGGAAAGTGTGTAAATTTCTCACTTGCCATCATAAACCAATATCTAGGGAGGAGTGAGAAGGAAGAAAATGAGATTGAAGCCACTGATGACCAGATATGCAGATTCATAACTACTAATCAAGTCAAGTCTTGGCCTATGAAGGAGAAACTATCTGCTGGAAAATTGAGTGTGAAATATGCAATTCTACATAGAACTGGTGCAGCAAAATGGGTGTCAACAAACCACACATCAACTATCTCAGTGGGACTAGGAAAATTCATCTATGCAGTTGGCATGAAGATTCCATTTGATTATGGAACTTATATTTATGATCAGACCCTCAAGCATGCTGACACTTGTGCAACAAAGCTTCCCATAGCTTTCCCCACTCTCCTAAATGGAATTAATTTGCATCAATATCCTAGAATTCTGTCTACAACTTTGGATGCTGAATATAAAAGAGCTACCCCTTTGTCCCTACATCAAAAGTTGTTTGTCGGAGCACATGTCCCAACATTGTCTCAACATCTGCTGGTGCTGCACTGAAAACAGAAAATAAAGTGGATGTGATTGCTAAACTCACTGCAACTTGAAGAGAATTGGATGAGGTCGTAAGAATTAGCACAACAAGGAAGCTGAAACTTGAAGAGATCATCCTAGCTCTGAAGAAGAATGTTGCTGCAAGTGCTACTGAAGAGGCACCAGAAGAAGAAGCAAGCAACTCAGCAACTCAAAGATCTTCTGAAGTTGGCTCAGGAGAAGAAGGAAGTGGAGAAAGTGAGGACTATGCATGTTCTGCAGATCACTGATTGGGCTGAAGATGTTGATTGTGTTTCCATCTGGTTTTTTTCTATCTTTTTATCTATAAATTTTTGGCACTTAAGTGCATGACACATGTTTTATTATGGAATGTACTTAACATTAGATATTAAGTAACTTAGTTGAACCTAGTATTTATTTCTATTATCCTCCATGAATTCTTTTTGGGTTTTTCCAAATTATTGCTAAAAAGGGGGAGAGTATGAGTGATTAAACATTAAGTTGAGGGGAAGTAACTACGAATTGTTGCAGCTGTGAGTGTTTATGAGTGTCTATGAGTGTTTTGTGTTTGTTTTTGTGTGTGTTACCATGTGTGAGTAGCTGATGTGAAGAGAATGCTAAGGAGGAGCTGCTGCTGTGTTCATTGTGATTACTGAGAAGCTGAAGTGTTGATTGTGCTTCTTGTAAAGAAAGGAAAAGCTGAAGTGTTTATTGTTGATTGTGTATCTATGAAGATACTATGTGTTTCCACAAGAAGAGAAGTTGTTGTGCAGGGGGAGCAAAGTTTTAATTTTCAATTGTGCATATATGTGTGTTGTGTGCAAGGGGAGTAAAATGTTGCATCTTTGAATGTTCTAACCGATGTTTGAATATCTGTGTTAATTGTCTGTCGCTATCTCTTTTTTGATTGTGATGCTTCTTTTACTTTGATGCTCTGATGTATGTGCTTGAATGCCTATGTTTATTATGATGATGTTTTAATTGTATGGCCTGCACCCCAAATAATGTTTTAGCCAAAATTTGCCAAAGGGGGAGTTTGTTGGTTCTATTGATTGGCAACAATTTGGGTAAAACATTCTGCTCAGAAATAACTTGAAGTTTACTGAAGTAGAAGATGTCACAACAGATGTCCTGACATATGAAACTGACAGAAGTGCAGATTTTTTAGGAAGTCAGTTTGTTTGTTATTTGTATGCTTTGATTAAGGAAGCTTGAGAAACACCTTCAGCAAGATACTTGGAGATTTATTGTCCCGCTTTCATGGAGAAAAGACAGGAGGTGCTGAAGACTTATGAGTAAAGAAACCCTAGTTGTTGTTACTCTATTTAAAGGCTGCAAACCCTATTTTGCAGTTTGGTCGTTCCAGTTTTAGAAAGTTTAGCTTTTAATTTTTGGTTGTTCTTTGTGTTGGTTGTTAATTGTTAATTGTGAGCCTCTTGAGTATTTCTACTTGAGAGGGACGGTTTTTGAGTTGTAAGTTTTCAATCACCATAAGCTTTGAAGCAAGTGTGATTGTGTGTCTTTCAAGAGTGTCTTCAGTTTTAGTTGTTTTTAGTATCACGTGTTGTGGTACTGAGGAAGTGAGTGGAGGTTCTCATATCTAAGTGTGGCATCTTAGGTAGAAGGGTCATTGGGTAGTTTGATTAAGTGAGGAGGTGTAAATGGTGAAGGTTAGCTCTGAATTAATACTACTCATAGTTAACTTCATCCTTGGCTTGGAAGCCCTCAGACGTAGGTTAGTTAGAACCGAACTGGGTTAACAACTCTCTGTGTTTTTACTGCTTTCTTAGCTGTTATATTTTGTTCAGTTCAACTATGTTCAAAGCAACTATAAGTGTCGTGACATTACCCTCGACATCTCATATCTGATACCAAAATTTTACACAATATCTTACTATTAAATTTAGTTGTTCCTCTTGAATCAAGTTGTTACCTATGAATTAAAGCAAGTTTCTTTTCATTCACATTGTCTACTGTATGCTTGTTGCTACCTATGAATTAAATCAAATTCACAAGCAAAATGAAGATAGTAAAGTCTCTTTCCCTCCGCCAAATTAAGAAACTAACAGAAAGAACATCTTTGGTATGATCGATGAAATGAAGAGCCGAGGTTTTGACGTTAACCATCCATCCATGAACCAAATAGAGGGAACTGATCATCGAATGAGAGAATGATCATCCTGGACAAAGTGGAGTTGAGTTCTATTTTACAACATAATCTCCACTGATTCTGATAATTTGTTTGAATTTTGTTGAAAAAAGTTAATCTTAAACGAACACATTCATAATGAAAAGGACAATGATTCTTGTTACGATTCAACAACAGACGAATAGAGTGATGAACAAAAAAAGTAAGGAATATGAGTTTTCATTATTTTTTATTTTAGTGTTCTTGATTTTAACCAAAAAGATGAACAATATTTCAAAATCCAGAACTCATATTTTAGCGATAGACTTTTCCGTCACAAAAGATGAGTGTTACACCTTATTTGCCATGTCAGCAAAAATTGACGTTGTTACTGACAGTTGGATGGAAAGGACTAATGTGATTAAGTTTGCAGAGTTAAGGGATCAAAATGGCCATTCTAAAAGTTAAGGGACCAAACTAGACCCCGAGTAAAAGATAAGGGACTGAAAATGGTATTTAACCTAATATTAATAACTCACCAACTTTATTTGTACTGATAATCATAAAATAAATTTCATTTATATACCAAAACAAAACTATAGAAAATAAAAGAAGAGAGACTCCCAATAGTCTAAGACATCTACAATTACAACAATCATATGAAAAATCTTATGTGTCAAGTCTTTGATTAGTGGGTCAGTTAGCATAAAGTCTATTTTTGTATCTATCCTTCAACGATACATCACAATGTGAAGAAAGAAAATTATGATCATCAAACAGTTCAAGTTTGACTATAAAAATATCATGAACCTTGTAAGCCTTATTATCACCAAAGAGAACTACTTCACCTTACTTCAACTTCAAAATCTCAAAGTATTCTTTTTTGGACACATGTGATAAGACCTAAGTACATGACTAAATCCTTATAAATCTCCAAACTTTACACCAATGATGCACCAACACTCTCATAACTACCCTCATCAGAGGCAACTGCAATATTAACACAATTATTATTGTGCCTCTTCCCAAGACAATCCCTCATAAAGTGATTGATTTTCAAACAAAATAAAGCATTTTAACCTTGACTTGTCAAACCTCTTTGATTAGAACATCCCTCTACACCCACTTTCTTCTATTGATACATTCATTCCTTCACCAGTATCATTAATCTTCAAATATTTATCCTTTTTTTTTATCTCACAGTCGTCTGAACTTCATCCAAAGTAATAACACTTTCATTACCATAAACAAGAGAATACTTAAAGTGCTCAAAGAATCTATGTAATGATCTCAAAAATAGTAGAACATTTTCCTCATCTTCAATCTTCACCTAAATATTCTCAAGATCATTAATAATCTTGTGAAATTCGATCAACTGCTACAATTTTGTCCACATCGAAGTTGTAGTCTTCTCCCTGACGACTTTCCTTAGAAATTTATTCTCGAGGTAAAAGATATCGACAATTTTGTCTTTATCAACCATCTTGGTCTTCTCTACTTTTGTTAGGTGTACATGCATTGTTGCATCATCCTTCAATGCTTTAATACACTTCTCTTGAGTTAAGATTGTTTTCATATTCACTTTTCACAATCCATATTTGTTGTCTTTGAAAAACATATCAATATTTCATTTAGAACTCATAATGCTCACTTGTAAAAAATCTATTTGCCCAATGGTTAAAGGCTTAACCACACCAAAAAATTTGATGCATAAAGAAGAAAAAAAAGGCAAAATATCTTTTTTGATCTCTTAACTCTAGCTCAGGGTCCTTTATAGTTCCTTAATTTTTTAAAATTTCAATTTGATCCTTTATCTCTTCAAACAGTAGCACGATGTTTGGCGTCTATTGTTGCACGCGTGGAATCTTACTCTTGGTAAGATTTGAAGTAGATACAGTTTTGTTGTTGCACATTACTCTTAACCACTAGGCCATTGTAACATTATTGAAATAAATTACATGCCAATCTTAGTTTTTGGTTTAGATTTATTGAATTATAAAATTTTCCATTCATCTTCTATTACCAATTCCTCCATCATTGCTTCATGCCAAGTTTACTCTTTGGTTCAGATTTATAAAATATCAAATTAAAAGTTTAACTTTTTTTCCTTCCTCAATTCATAATTTCTTATTTTTCTCATTCACCTTTTGCTTTTTTGCTACATATCGATGTGTTGTCCCAAGTGTAGAGGTGGCAAACGGGCATGCCCGTCCCGTTTAGGTCCACCTTGCAAAAGTCCGCAAATAAGAGGTGAGGTGGGGCGGTCATAGTTAAGGATGAGGGCCTAAAACATATGCTCGCTCCACAAAAAAGTGAGTGCGGACGAGGAAAGCCCGTTTCTCTACACATTTTAAGTCTCAAAATATAAAATTTTATATTAATATTCATGTCCGCAAAAGCCCGTGAAAAAAACAAGACGGGTGGGACGGTCACATTAGATGATGAGGGATTAAATTCTTGGCCCGCCCCGCACTAAAGTTCGGGTAAAACGGGCATGCCCAACGGACGGACCCGTTTTGTCACCTTTACCTAATTGCAACCACTGAAGGGCTATTCTTTATTTTTTAGTAAATACTTGTTCACTGATATGGTGTAATTTATATTAAGAATTTAAGCAATGATTAGTGTTTTTTTCCTATTGGTTATTTATCATACTTTTTATATTGTCACTGTCATATGATGATATGTTAGTGTTAGAAATATGAGTCAAGAGGATAAATGTGTTTAAGCTCCGGTCCATGAATAAATAGGTTTTTTCTTTTGTATTAACTTCAAAGACACCCCTACAAGCAAAAAAAACTTTTATTTAACACATTTTAATATCCTAAATATATTTATATTGAAGATAAGCCAACGAGAGGCCAACATAAATGAGTTTTTGATAATATTTAAACCGCACACTGACAGAACAATAGTACTTATTAACAGTTTAGAACAAGAATAAATTATTAAGCAATTGGAATTAGAATTTTATAAAGAAAAAATATGAAATATGATGGTGGTATATGTGTTCGAAATGAACAAACAAAATTTTTTATTCTAAGAAGTAAATACAGATTGCACGTTTTTCAATTATCATGAAGTTCAATGGCTCTTTCTACTAAGAAATAGAGTAAAATAACAAATTTAAAACCTATGTTATATATTAACATTCTCTTCTCAATCTCCTTGAAAAAAAATCAGAAAATGAATGTTAACATGAAAATCAATAATCATCAACCATAAAAAATAATATTGCTCAGTGGTAACCAACTTGTGTAACAACTTAGGTGGCCTTAGTTCAAAACTTCCTTAAATGCAAAATTTAGGAAATTTTTATGGAATTTTGATGACCTTTTGTGACAAACTATGACCTTTGTGACAAACATATGCCACCTCAGATGCCACGTGTATTAAAATATATCATGTCAGATGCCACACATGCAAAAATAAACACCATTTGTAAGAATTGATGGAAATGACTTAAATGACACTATTTGAAAACATAAATGACTACATTGGTTTATTTAAAAGTTAAAAGGGCCAAAATAGACCCTGGTGACAACAAAAATAAATGAACTTCATTAAAAATAATTTGTTATTCAATAAGATATCAATTTAATTTTTCAGAAAAAGATAAAAATAGATGGTAAACACAATAACTCGCTATTCAATAAGACTTCAATTTGATATGGCTGATTCACCTACTTCAAAAACCAATTTCCTACGAAGTTACTTAATGTAGATTTTAAATTATTGAAAATGTTAATAAATTTATATAAAAATAATAATAAAATAATAATAATAATAATAATACAAAAACTATTATTCATATCTATTTAAATACATTGTTTTAGTAGGAATAATTCTTTTAAGGTTTTTGGCTGGATATATTTGACTTTAAAAAAAATTGAAGTCTTCTTTATTTAAAAATAAGTCTAACCTAGATGTGGCTTGCGCTCTTGTAGATTGATTTGACATATTCTGACCTCTAATTAGATTTTTTTATACAAAAGAGAGGCTAAAGGTCCCAAAAAATAACGACACACTCTAACACGTCTAGGGAAGAATGCCCCCAAAATTATCATCAACTAATATTAGATTCAACTCATTTGACATGAGATTCGGAAGAATGAGAAGCTCAATGTTATTCAAAGTGAGACTATAATTAGCTATACTCATTTCATTCCTTCCAAATATGATTGAAATCGATGGGTGAATTTTTTTGAGACATTCTTCTGATTCTACGGACTAAGGTTCAAAATTTGTGATCGCCCATGAGCTCTTGGTTAACCATATCTATCAGGACTTTAGAGTCACTTTCGACTAAGCATGACAATAAAACTTGTATCCGTCCCAAAATTGACGGGAAAAACTCGCTTTGATTGGGTTTGGGTTCAGGTTTGAGTTTTACCCAATTATAATATGTGGACAGGAGTCATGTAATTCGGACACTAGTATCCATCCAAACCCTCCCAATTTATTTCACTATGTACATTAGTAATTGGCCAATATTTTAATATTTTGATTTGTATTTATTATTTAAAATATTTGAAATGTATGTATGGAAAAAATAAATAGTTCTATTAAAAATTTAATTTCACTAAATTGATGGTGGTGGAGTGAGGATACCTGAACCTGTTTGGGTTTGTGGAGAGGAACTGGGATTATTTCAGAATTCGGGTTTGGGTTTGGGAGAGGTAATAATTGTCCCCAATCCGCCCCATTTACATGCCTACTTTCGACCACCATGTTTGTAATTTGTCCCGCCAAGCTAGCTCAGTCCAATGCAACATCACCCACATCTCTACCATGAGAGCATCTTACAGACTTATTTTCCTTACATATCATATCATCTAATTCCATAAATACTAACACAAGATCACAAATAATGAACATCATCGGTCTTTGTGCAACTCTGTAGAATTTCCTTTAAGATTGTAAGAGATCAAATCCTTACAAATCAAAGAGAAAATTATCTTGTTAAAAGAAACAAGTCTAATTCGTACTCATGTTTCATAAAAGCAATGCCAAACCACATGAATTAAGTGTTCTTCCTTGTTCGTACACCAATTGTAGTTCCTAGAGATAGACAAGTTCCACTTGCGACGTTGAGCGTCAAAAGTCTTTCATGATACATAACCCAAGTGAAAGTTTGGGTCCAGTGGGGTCATTTCCTTTTCCAAGTGTTATTCTAGGTCCTATATATTTCCCTTGAATTCAGATGAGGAGAAAGATAATTGTAGGCAGTACCCACAATAAAATGTTTGTTAGTATAATCCCTACATGCTAGCTTATTAATACCATCTTTTAGGAGAGGATGACGAATAACCATAATACAATTAACTAAGTCTCCTTGTATAACGGTTATGAAGAAAATCTAAATTCCACTTCCCTTCAATGTTAACCATGTTTTTAACTTTGAGAGTGGTATCCACAATTGTGTCTGTAGAGCCAAATTGAAGAAAAGTGGTTGCTCCATCGGGGTCCACTGAACTATAAAAAATTAACTCTTCTACCATCAAAATCTTCCATCTAATATTATTCTTAAACTTGTCGCACACTTGAGTCAACGATATCCATAAAGGGGAATAATCTGGTTTGTTTATCATATGATCCAACAAGTTTTACTTCCCGCCATACTTACTGATGAGAACCTAATACCATAAATTGTTAGGATTAGTTAATAAATTACAAAGAATTGTAAACTGGAAAACATCATTCATTAAATGATTTTGTTTGATGCCTATACCACCTTGCTCATTAGGCTTACAACAAATCTCCTAACTAATTAGATGAGTATTGTGAGATGTCTTTGTGTCTCCCCAAATTAACCATCTTTAAACTTCTTCAAATCCTAACAAATAGTGATGAAGATTATACTGGTCAAAAAGTACAAGTGTACATGTTACTCCTGCAAGGACAAAGGTACTCAAAGGCCTTAGTAGGTATATTACATTGAAGGGTTAAATATGTTTTTAGTTCATATAAATATGCGACCCTGTAATTTTGGTCCCTCTAAAATTTTCCTTCGAATAATGGTCCTCATAAAATTATTATGCACGTAGTTTTAGTCAACGTTGTTAAACCAATGTGTATTTTTGAATGATGATTTTACATACGTGTGTAGAACGTTATAAAAAGTTTCTCGGAAACAAAGGAACTCAAAATTTGATTTATAAATCGAGATTGTCATTGCTTTTATAAATATCTTTTGAAATTTAAAAAATTCATATTTAATTCTTCTCATTTTAAAAAATTCTAAAATTTAGTAAATAAATATTGTATAGTATTCTGAACACATATGGAGAAAAAATTATTCAAAAACTTAAAAATTTAAGGATAGTTAAACCGTTTTAAAAATTTTAGAAAATAACAAGGACTAAAACTGCAAGAAAAAAAGTTTCCTAGGACCATTATTCGAAGGAAAATTTTATAGGGACCAAAATTGTAGGGTAGCATATTTATAGGGACTAAAAACATATTTAACCCTACATTGTATGGTGGTTAGAGCTTGCACACGACGACAAGAAGTCATGTGCAATGGTGTTTTGTGGTGGTTTAGAGAACCTACTCACGTGAGGTGAAAGTCCATGTACATGAGTGGTGTGTTTAGGTATAAGCTTAAGTAAGTTGTGATATGTAGGAATTAAGATATATCTCTTTCTCCCATCTAAGGAGAGGTATTTATAGAGCCTTTAAGTCTAGGGTTTCCTTGGGAAATGTTGTGACACCCCGAATTAATTCAAATGTTAGATAATTAAGAATTTAATTATTTAATTAATTAAATGCTTGATTATTTATATTTTTGGATTTAATTGGATTATTTAATTAAAAAGAAGGGTTGGTGGTGTGAGGAATAAGTAGAGGTGTGAGGAGTAAAGTACTCTACTTTACTAGTTACTAATTATTTATTTTATTGGAATAAATAAAAGGAGTATTAAAAGGATTATAAAAAAGAAAAGAAGGAAAGAAGGTCTTTTTGGAAAAAGTTATTTCACATAGAATTGGAGAAGAGAAGAGAAGAGAGGAAAAGGCCAACGCCGAGGAAATCGAAGATCATCGCGAGGTAAGGGGTGATTTCATTCGATTTTAATGCCTTATGGGTTTTGGGAATAAAATGGATAATTGGGTACGTTAGGAAATTTGATTTGGAGTAATATAGGTTTGTAGGATTAAACCCTATTTGTGTCGGATTGTAGGTCGGAAACCATTAGTGTGTCAAATAATAAATAGGAATGATGAAATAATGTTGTCTGATGTTATAATGGTGCAAAATGGATGTATTTTAGTGTTCCTCATGTTGCAATTCGTATGAGAATGTTTGGAAGTGATTTGGAATGGGTAAATGCTGTCAAAATAGCAGTTTTTGTTTCTGCAGGTCGTGGGAACCGGTTCCCAGTGGGAAGGAACCAAGTTCCTAGTGTAAAACTTTCAAAATTGGGCATTCTTGTACGTGGGAACCGGTTCCCAGTAGGGTAGGAACCGGGTTCTCATACAAAATTCCAGGGGCGTGACTTTTTCAAAAAGTGGGAACCGGGTTGTACCAGGGTAGGAACCGGGTTCCACTGTATTGAGTTCAAAAATACTTAAACTTCAAAAATTCATATTTTCTAAACCGTAACTCCGATTCGAGTGCCGTTTTCGGCATTATTTCTTAAATTTAAAATACTATCTTCTAAAAAGGAAAAATATTATTTTGCTAAAATTATTTTAAAAAGAGTCGAGTTTCCGATTTTGAAAAGTGTGGATAGTTAAGGATAATGAGAAATTATTATAAATGGCCTGAGTTATCGGACGAGAACTAATGCGTACAATATTGTATTTTAATATTCATTATGATTGAATGTGATACATTGGTGATTGGCATTATGTGAATTATATTGATATCATGATCTGTGAAGTGATGTTGCATGCTTTTATGATGCATGCATAAGCATTTGTTAATTGGTTCATTCCCATTGTGCGGAAGTGAACTTGATGAGCCAATAGACTTACCAGGATATATAGGTAGTGAGGCTAGATTCTTGACCCAGTGGTTATGGGCGAATCATGGATTTCCGCTGTCTTTCCACATGTAAACGGAGCAGTGGGTGAACTCGGTTCACGTTTTGGTACCACATGCATAGAGTCTGCGTTGCATATGGGATTGTAACATGCTAGGATGGTTTCCAGTGTTGCAATTTCCATTGTTTGTTATATTACATGTTCATTGTGTGAGATGCCTTTGTGAATTGACTACGACTATGTGTTTGGATAATGGATTAATGTATTCGATTATTCTGTTGTATTTAAAAACGTATAATGCATTTTATATTGGATATAAATCTCACCCTTACTTTGATGATTTCATATTTGAAGTGATTAGCTGCTTGGAATCAGTGAGGATAGCTTCTAGAGTCGAGTCATTAGTTAATCCGTGTGTCAGTGTCGTGCTCTGGTAGATGTAACACTGGGGAAACACTTGATTTGAGATTTCTTTTTGAATATTAAATAATAGTTTTGGTTAATGTTTCGATTTATTGTCCTGGAATAATTTTGAATGACGTATTCAGGATTTGTTATGTTTCATTTCCGCTGTTAAACATAACTTTAAGTCTGTTTTATTTATTGATTTCCTTCAGTGAAAGCATGACATCTATTTGGTTATAATTTGAAATATATTAAAATTGTGACGCCTCTTGACATGTGTTAAAAACTCTGATTATTAAATTATAAATCGCGGGTAATTAGATGGGGTGTTACAAATGTCACCACCCACATAGTCAATGGTGAGTTGTTGAATCCTTATTTCCAAGAGAACGTGGGCCAATTGCTGGCCTTGACCTCTCTCTTCCCAAGAGGCATCTTATCCTATGTTTTCCATGATTGGGAAATAGGAAAGTATATGGGGGCAAGGTGGTACCTCCCTGAGGGAGACATATTAATGATGCCTCTTTTATAGGTGGCATATGGTCATCGCCTTATATAGGTCCATTACAAATAGAACTTAGCATTGATTTGCAAAGGGTAATTTTTCCTGCCAAACTCAAGTATCGATGTTTCGAGCCACTCAGTCGTTGTTGCACCCACTCAGTAATATGAAGGAATATGTTCCTAGAGCTTCTACAATGAGTAATGTTCGCCCCAAAATACTTTCCTAGGATTTGGACTTCTATGAAACATGTGTGTTGCATAATCTCATGTCAAAGTCGCACATCATATTTGTTGAGAAATAAATTTGAGTCATCTATAAGTTAATCTTTTCTCCCGATGCCTGATAGAATTGATCTAGATAATGCTTGATACAATTAGCCTTCTCTATAGTGGGCTATGCAAAAAGAAGAAGGTCATTTTTGAAAAAATGTGAGAAACCTAAGGTTCATTTCCGTCCTGCGCGTATAGGCTTCCAATACACTACATCAACATGGTCAATTATAATATATGACAATCAATCCATATAAATAACAAAAGATAAGGAGATATGGGATCACCTTGACTAATCCGTCTATACGAAGCAAAAATATCAAGCTTATTCCCATTCTAGAAAATTTTGAAGGAAGAAGAGGAAATACGTTGATAAATTAAATTAATTAAATCTTCAAGAAACTTACATTCGTGAAGCCATTGAGAGACAAACTTCCAATTTAATCAATCATAGGTTTTTTCCAGATCAATCTTTTATTGACATAAAAACCTTTTGGATTTTCATTCTCTTCATCACATGGACCATCTCCTGGACTATAATAATGTTATGATGAATACTCATCATAGGGATAAAGTTTCATTGATGCGGCGAAATAATACTATTCAAGAGAGGCTTCACCCAATTCACCACAGTTTTAATAACAAGCTTATATATCACATTACGAAGGGCACTTGGACGAAACTGCATGATAAACTCTGGTTGGTCGATCTTCAGAATGAGAACAAGAAGAGTATTTTTTGTCGATCCAATCAAGGAAGGATCACTTCAAACCTTATTAACAAAACTATGTAAGGCCCACGCCACCGAATTCCAACAATGTTGGTAAAAAGAGTTGGAGAACCATTTTCACCCGGATCCTTGTACAAGTTCATATCAAAAAGTGCATTCTTAATCTCAAGCTTGGATGAGACAGTGCACAAGCTAACTTGATGATCTTCTAAATAAGTAGGATAAGTGAAAAAAGAGACTATGGGCTCCCTTATCTCTTGGTCCTCTTTAAAAAGAAATGTTGCATCTTCATCTTCTTCATTTTTTCCATGCCGCGCTCCCAATCTCTATTCTTGCCTCTAAGAGTCATTATTGTATTCCTCCTTCTACGTATAATGGTCTGTCTTCTGGTGGTAATATTTAGTGTTCCTATTTCCATCAATAATTCACTTACCTCTCGACTTTTGAAACCAAAGACAATACTCTTCCTAGTAAAGAGTTTGAGCTAATTGGCTTTGAAGATCTCCTTCCAAATATTTATTGTAGCCATAATGAAGTCTATTTTGAATATCATTCAATCTAGTTATAATCTATACCACCAAAAATGTCCTTGTTACTTTCCTGAATAAAAATAATCAAACCATCTAACAAAAACACTAACTCGATCCCTCCATATAACTCCATTTCTCTCTAATCCAAGACACTTACTCCCTCCATATAACTCCATTTCTCTCTAATCCTAAAATTACCATGCATAAGCCAAACCGTCTCAAATCAAAAGGATGGTTGAAATTATAAGAAGGCTCCCCTTTGAAGCATAACAATTATCGGATGATGATTCCTAATTAATAGTAATATTATATAACAACAATGAACTACATTGACTAGGGTCCCTCTTTAGGCTTTAACAAAACTAAACATTAAAAGCATAAAGATCAAAACACCAAAGTCTTTTCACATTCTCTTTCTGAGTAGGAATCCACTTTACAATTACTAATTGCAAACCAAATTACATTTCATGTTCTCATGTCATGTATATTTCCAAATTAAAATCCAATTACCAATTATTCTTATGCTTCATTAATTCTCTCAACTTAGACCATCCCATCAAAATCAATCATCAAAAAGAATTTGATGGACGTGCAACATTTGTTGTTAAAAGTGATTGATGGTTCATTAAATCAGAATAATTGTACTATTCCAAATCAAATTGAGTACACATGTAACAAATGTAAATTTTCTTTTAACATATTCACCTTAATTTAAACCAAAAAACAATCACCATAAAAATAAAGTAATTAATAAACGATAAAAAAACTAGTAACATTATAGTAGAGACTAAGATTTGAACTCAAAGGCTCAACAGTTTAGAACAACATTAAACCCTAAGATTCCTTAAAGAAAAAAAACAAATAAAAAGATAGAAACTTTCACAAGTGAAGTGTGAGGTCAAGATTGACATGGTCAGAAGCATCCACAAGTTGAGGTGGAGAAGCAGAAGCAGCATTGTTGGAGAAAACATGGTGAGGATGAGTTGAAGTTGAAGCAGCAGAAGGGTTAAAATGAATCATAGGAAGGTTGTTTGTTGTTGTTGTTGCAACATGGTGATGATGATGAGGATGGTGTGTTTGAAACTGTAACGACTCCATTTCAAATTGTTGCCAATAAGAGTGATGAGGATGAGGAAAGAAATGACCATGTTCAAGTTGGTCAGACACAGTCAAGGGTTTGGAGTTGGAGAGTGAAAAGTGAGGTTGTTGTTGTTGTTGATGAGGTGGTGGTTGAGAGACAACATTGTTGTTGTTGTTGTTGAGGTTGATGGTTCTTGATCTAGCAGCAGCTCGTTCAAGTTTGTGAGCGTTTTGGTGACCACCAAGAGCTTGAGAAGTGTAGAATTTGCGGTAACAGAAGTTGCATTGGAAAGTTCTTTGTGTGGGTGGTGCTGTTGATTTTCTAGGTCGTGAAGCTGAAGAGGATGAAGTTGGTGGTTGCTGCTGCTTCAGAAATTCGTAAATGGTTGAAGGGTCTGCCATAGAAAACAAAGAGTTTCTGAGCACTGAGCACTGAGCAAACAAACACTGAAGAATGAGGGGGTGTGAGTTTGTTTGTTATATAATACTACTTCACATGATTGTGTTTCTTGTAAAATGACCGATTTGCCTACCCTTTATAGATATACTACATGATAGAGGAAGAAGGGTAAAGTGGGAATAACAATGAAAGGAATGGAAATACGTGACGGGAGTGAAGAATGAATAGGACAAGAAAGAGGAAGTGGGAGCACTCACTCACTCACTCACTCAGTAGCATTGCTTGCTACTACTACGTTGTTGCATTACTCACTCTGATTTTCTGACACTGCGAGCACACAAAGTGGCAACTGGCTACACATTTTTCTTGTTTGATTTGTCTTTATTCTCTCTTTGTGCGACAACAAACCAGAACGGTTAAGGAGCCTTCAACTATGGGAGGGAGCCACGTAGTATATACCACCACTACCATTATCCTCTTTGTTGTAGATATGAAAATAATAAGGTAAACTTTTAGTTGATAAAGAATCAAGAATCTTATAGATGAAAGGGAGGAATAGCCACGACGCCACCACTTTGAGTCTAGCATATCACTCACAAAGACATTTGATTAGTTGAAAGGTGTTGCATTGTAAACACTTACAATTCACCTCAAACTTATTTTATTAAACTGCCTTAAGTTAATACTCTCTCCGTTTAAAAATAAATTTCGATTTAAAGTCGCAGTTATTTTCACTTTCATTTTCTATTTATCACTTTAATTATATTATCACTATAAATTTCGATTTAAAGTGACAGTTATTTTCACTTTCATTTTCTATTTATCACTTTAATTATATTATCACTATCCATGTTGCACACTATTTCTAATAAATTAATAAAATTAATCTAAAAAAAATTAGATCAGTTTGTTTTGTTTTTTTTTTAAAATAATTTTTATAGTGGAGTATTATTTTGTATAAAAACATTTTACAAAGAAATTTTTCATAAAAGTACCAAATAAAAATTTTGTATTTTTTTTTTTACAAAAACAATCTTAACAACTTTCATTCATAACAATTGTCGCAATACAAGAAGGTATTATATTCAGGACACTACGCCTAGTCTAAGAATTGACTGCCTTAACTAACATATGGACAACCGAATTCGTTTGGCGCTTAATGAACTTTACCAAGAAGTTCGGAAAATAAAATAAAAGCCTCTGAATAGACTTAATAATAGTACTAAACTCAGATCGACTCATTCTCTCAGAGCGAACGACCTGGATAACCTGATGACTATCACTTTCAAACATTACATTAGATAATTGTAGAGAAATAGTATGTTGGATTGCTTCTTTCAATGTAGTCGCTTCAGCTTCAATGACAGATAAAATGCCCACATCCCATGCTACACCTGCTGTAAGAAAATGCCCACGATGATCCCTAAGACATCACCCTCTATTAGTTGTGCCACAAACATAATTGAAACCTGCATCAACATTACATTTAATCTGACCAACTAACGGCGGAGTCCAAGTCACCGGGTGACTAGAACTCGTATCTGACCGCTTAACTTCTTGAGCTAAAAAACAATCATACCAAGAGTAATATGTTGCAATCCTATGTGCATAGCCTCCTCCTGTTTATCATGCCAAACCACATTATTCCTACTATTTCACAGAGCATCAATCATCATGGCAAATCTACCCGCCTCTCGCCGGTCCTCTTTATTACAAATATCAAGAATAAGGGACTTCACATCATAAATAGTATGTAACCGGGGCTCAATAATAGATGACAAATCTGCTGTCCGTCGGCTATGTAACGTTGAAACGCAATCAAAAAATACATGTCAATCATCTTCGTCTTCTAAATTACACCAAGGGCAAACTAACGGGCATTGGACCCGACGATGGTGAAGCTTAGACCGGGTCGGAAGGCAGTCCCTACAAATTCTCCAAAGCAAATGTTTAGCTCTAGCTGGCGCAGTAATATTCCAGAGAGCATTCCAATTACCCTTAAATGGAAATTTTGTTTAAAATATTATTTTAGGTGATTCATCATTTTGGCAAAAAAAATTTTGACATCAAAATTTCAAAAAATTATTTAATTTTGAAGCTATTTCAAATAGGTTTTTATAAAAATCATTTTTAAAATATAACTTTTTGAAAAAATTGTGATTTTGATTATGTTATGATCTTCAATAATGTACGTTTTTGTTATAAAATATCAAAATTAGTCTCATAATTTAAAAAAAAAACTAATATAAAAAATCTTGTAATATTTTGAAAAATAATTTCATAAAATCTACTTTTAAAAATAAATAAAAAAATCCATTTTTTTAAAACTAAAACAAAACAACTCATAATGTCATATAATAAATTATTCTTTAACCTACCTACAAAAACCTTAAATAATACTACTCTTTTGAAACAGAAGGAGTATACAGAGAACTTTAAAATGAGTTTGGTGTCACATTCATTTTTCAATGGAGATTTGAAAATTAATTTAGATGGTTCCGTATGACGTCATCAATTGGATCATAGGTTCAAGTTTCACACTTTCCTTAATGGGTTTGTTCTATGATTTTATGTTATGCTTCCAATTTGCCCTCTCTCTCACATTCAAGTTCCTTGATGTTAAACATGTTTTATTCATTTGCTTTGCTCTAGGACACAAAGGCATCACGCGGTCTTTTATCGTCATGCTACGTTTATTTTTAACTAAGCTAGGAGAAAAGACATATAAGAAACTAATTACCTTAATAGATATTTTATCCGTCTCAAAATGTGTCCTTTAAATTTTTTGGATACGAATTAAGAAATGTAATAATATTATCAAAAAATATTGTATTTTTACTAAATTATTCTTATTAATGTATTGAAAATAGTACATATATTAATAAGGGTTAAATATGTTTTTAGTCGTTATAAAATAACAAAAAATAACTTTTAGTCTCTATAAAAAAACTTCGAGTTTTAGTCCCTATAAAATTACTTTTGCGTGCAATTTTAGCCCCTCTACAGTGACTAAAACTACATGCAAATGTGATTTTATAAAGACTAAAATTCGAAGTTTTTTTATATAGGGACAAAATAAAAAATGAGATATTTATAGGGATCAAAAACATATTTAACCCTATTAATAATTTAATAATATAATTGAAAAAATAGCAATTATTGATACATTAAAAAGTGAGAATGACATTCATTTTAAAATTATTTTTTCTTTAAAACGACACTCAATTTAAAACAGAATGAGTAATAAAATGTAGTAGAATATTGAATGTGGAATAAGGTAGAATAAATAGAGACTATTTTCTTTCATTTAGCAAGTAATTCCACACACAAACACTATGTCAACCGTCTAAATCAATTTGACGATTCAATGCATTTCACATTGTATCACACGCATGTAGTTGTCAACCAAAGTGCACACTACTTCTCATGTATTCAAGTCCGTTCTCATTCAAATATTAGTTTCACTCTCATAATGATTTGAGCGTTATAGTTCTAATATTATCGGTCAACTCCTTTTCCACCACAACAAACTACTTCTGATCAACTCTAGTTCCACCACGTTGTCTCTGAGAATCTGCTTCTAATTCTAACGATTTACACGATCAAACCTCTCTTGATTCATTTGAATCTCCTCCATTATAAAATAAGATCTCTTTTAACTGTAGTATATATCTCCATTTCTCGATCACTTAACTACTACGAAAAACACATATAATAACGGTTGCAAAAGACCTATAATAATAGTTGAACAACCGTTGTTAGATAGGATGTAGTTTTAAGCAGGTTGTTTACAATCACGATCTATTGCTCGCGGTAGTTAATTGGATAGCGCGCTACATACAACACGTTTGTATTAAATAATCGTTGTTGTATCTCTTTTAATAATAAAAATAAAGCAGTAGAACAACAATAGCAACAAGAAGAACAACAATAAAAAACGAGATATGTGATTTGATCATAACGACCACCGACAACTTCAACGTCTCCTTAATACTTATTGATGGCGACAACCGACAACTTCTTTGACATCATGCACTGAGACCTCATTGTGACTCTATAAAAGATCTAACTTACATGTCTTCAACAACACTGTAAGATGTAAGAGTTGATGATCACCTTAAAAGAAAAGAAGAGATCCTAAGACTATTAATTCTCTTCCTAGTAATTCTCTTTATATTACATGTGTAATTTGTTTTGCATATACCAACTCGAATTTCTGATACAGAGAGCACGCACAGTGACAACTAGCAAAACATTTTTTCTTGAATTTGTCTTTATTCTCTGTTTGTGCGACAACAAACCAAAACGGTTAAGGTCAGAGCATATGTAAGTAAGTTACTCATTGCTCTCTCTATCCAATGGGAAAGTCCACTTCTCAGAAACATCGTTACATGATATATATCCTCTTTGGTCTTGTGTTCTATTGGATAATTTGGTCTTGTAAAAATGTCATCATTTTTAAAGATAGTGTCCTTAAAAACTAGAATATTATGAGCTATTTTAAATTTACTTCTGAGTGGTTCAATATTTTCTATAAGAATAGAAGAAGCATTACTTGGTTGGATTGGTGCAACAATCCTAGAGTGATTAGGTTTTGTTTTGTTTTTCTTTGTTGAGTGTTTGGTTTTGTGTTTTTGATCTTTTGATTTTCTTGGTTGTATAAGGGTGAACATCCCTTATATCTCTTTTTAATACTAGGTTTTCCTTGCTTATTAAAAAAAAAAAAAACTACTACTACTACTATTACATTACTACACAATAGATACTACTATTATTACTACACAATTTCCGTTTATGCAAATGTGAATGTGACAAGAAAAAAAGAAAGAAGAAAACGTGCCATGTAAATATTTAATTGTATAAAGAATCAAGAATCTTTTAGATAATAGGCACACGACGCCAGCACTTCGAGATTAGTTGATGTATGCTTCCTTCAATTCATTCACTTCGCACTTCTCAAGTCTTACAATTCACCTCAAAGTAATTATATTAAAGTATACAATGAAGAATGAGTTTGGCGTCACATTCATTTCTCAGTGGAGATAATTTGAAAACTAGACTATGGTTGAAAATGTCGTCATCAAATGGGTCCTATCTTCAAGTTCTACACTTTCCTTAATGAGTTTGTTCTATGATCTTATGTTATGCTTCCATTTTGTCCTCTCTCTTATTCTCTATCTCATTCAAGTCTCATGATGTTAAATATATGTGATGCTATTGCGTTGTTCTAGGACAAATGCATCATGCAGTCTTTTATCATCATGTTACGTTATCTTTAACTAGCTAAGAGAAAAGACATATACGAATTTTTAACTCTTACTCCAATTGATAATAAATAATAATAAAAAGAATATATGTATATAAATTATTTTTTTGTGAAGTCAAAACAATTTAGTAATTTTTTTAAATAAACAAATAACTTATTTGTGCAAATATTGTGTAACCTCCTTTGAACAAATAACGAAAAAAGTGTTGGCGAGAATATAGGGATAAAACTGTGTAGAAGAGATAGTTGAATAGATCGACTTCTTATATTATTTTGAAGAAAAAAAATCTGTTTCAAAATTAAAATTTAAAGTGCGGAAACAAAATGTGATGTGCAAAAGCAAAATTCAACATATAAATTCAAAGTTATATCTTTCATTGTTTTCTATTGAAGATGATTCAAATCATAATTAGAAATGAATGAAGAAAATGAAGTTTCATTAACAAGCAATTAATTCAAAGCTTAGAGTTAATACAATCTTAATCAGAGTATAAAATTGTCAATAAATTAATTGTAACACAGACTTAAACTCATATGTTAAAATACTATAAGTAAGATTTAAATCTAGATAACATTCTAAAGATAAATAAAATTTAGTACATATGATATGATGCATAAAATTAAAAGAGATGTGGAAGAAAAAATGTACACCTAATATATAGTAGTTCGACAATTTGTCCTCACAAAGCCTACTCCACTCTTCAATGATTTTATCAATTGAGATAGTAACATCTTTCACTATTTTAAAGATAATGATACAAGTATTTTGTTACAAAAAATTATCGTCAAACTGAACACTAAAGTCCAATACTTTAACCAACACAAATCTAAAATTATAATCCCTTTTGTTGAAGAAGATTTCTCAACTGCTAAAGTTTACCACTATAACAAAGGTTTCGTGATATAAGGTTGAAGATAATTAATAGTATCTAAAGGATCTCACGCAACACGTCTACAAACTCTCACATCATCAATATTCTAGAATGTTTTTTTATAACTTGAATCAAGGTGATTATGTGGTTGTGCATGAAGAAACTCATAGTTTCTACCAATATTCTTGACAAAAAATAAATATTGATTCTTGGGAAATATCATTAGATTAATCAATTAATCAATCTAATTGATTAATCAACAACTTAACTTTTTTTATTGGCCAACTTGGCCCCACTTTTTAAAAGATACAAAGAAAAAGGTTTAAATTTGTGCTAAATATTTGGCCAAAACAACAATGAAAGAAAGACAATACAATTTGAGTCAAACCATGAGGTTATGATTTAAATCAAAGAATAAATGAGTTGAATCGTGTTCTATTTTTGTGATACGAGTCACACAAGGTATGGTTTGAATCAAAATTTGTTTTGAAAAATATTTAATTTTACATGATTTGAACCAATTGTCCTATGATTAGAGTTAGAGAGTGGCGTGATTTGAATCACGTACATCCTTGATTCTAATCAAGTTAACATAACTAATTTAAAAATTTCATGGAATGTTAATTTAAATCACAATATGTCTGATTTGAATCAAACTTGATAAATCATTGATTCAAGTATTTTAACTTGTGATTCAAGCTACACTCAACATTGTGACTTATATTAAATTGTATAGGCTAAAAAACACATTATCATGGATTCAAAACTAATATATTAAGTGTAAAGAGTATCTCATAAGACATACGTCTAATCAAATAATTGAAACAGTAAAATTGTAAATAAATTATAAATAAGAGATAAATCAAATTACACTCATGCAAATCAAATTTAGACATAACATCAAAATAAAATGATACCAATTGCAATGTAATTTCAATCTCCCCTTTTTGAAGTTTGAAAATTTTAAAATATTATTGATTCGATTTGATTTGAAAAAATTATTTGAATGATAGTTGCAATTTAAATTTTTGGTCAGTTTGATTTTGAATTTATTAATCAACACACAATAAATAATACAACAACATTTGTTTGGAACTTGTGAATGTGTGAATGTCTCTTGAGCTCCTAATTTCCCTTCCATTAAAAATTTAATACGCGTAAATATTACAATAATATCTCGCAACCTTCTTCCCTCTTGACAAATATATAAAAAAAATAAAGGTCAAAACAAACGATACGCAAATAAATGAACACATGACATAATAGAAAACTAATATGAAATGTCATATCACAACGAACCATTTTAACACTAGAAAATTGCATACAAACACACATCCACTAGTACCACAATTTCAGATAATTTGCAAAATAAGAAGAAATAACAGGCTAATTATATCGTAAAATAAATTATTGATATCAAAATGAACATAACCGGTGAACCATACCAATTGAAAAATTATCGAAAAAGATTTAGTTAATCACATACTCCAAAATGGCAAAGGTAATAATATCCAACAAAAGGTAAATAAGCAATCACAAAATGATGGAAATGATGATGATGTAATGCATGCTAAACTATGGGAGGTTGGATGGACAAGTATCATGGAAAACTAGAACCAAAGATAGACGAAGTGTTACTTGGAGGAATGGTTTTCACGCAAGGAGGACTTGAAGATTTTTTATGCGCTCTCATCTTAGTACGTTTATCCTTAGGTATCTCTTTAGGCTTTGAAGATGATGAGACTTTTATTTTTTCCTTTTTGCGTTTCGAAAATTTTCGCTTGTTCCATGATGATGAAGATTGAATGTTTATAGATGGAGGCAGGGCCGGCCTTCCCCAGGTGCGGCAAGGGCTGCAACACTGGGGCCCCCAATTTTTGGGGTCCAATTTTTTTTTAATTACAAAAACGATTTATTTTACACCTACTTTTTAGAAAATAACTGTAAAATCTTAATTCATTTTCAGACCTCTATAATTTATGCCGGTTTTCTGTAAAATAGGTGTAGAATCACAAATTTTAAAGTGTTATTCTATTTTTTAATTTAGGCCTATTTTCTAAGTTTGGACGGGGCCTCCGGTATAATTGGGTCGGCCCTTGATGGAGGTAGAGGTTTGAATAAGGAGGATGAGATGAATGTAGAATGTGATAATTGGGTTGAGTGATGAAAATGGGTTTATGAGATGAATGGGGTTTGAAATTTGAAATAAAAATGAGTGTTAATGATTTGATGTTAGAGAATTTGTGTGGCTTAATGAATAAGAAATGGGTTGTGATGATTAAAAATGAAGAGTCACACATTTTTGAAAAAATTGGAGTTTGAAGAGTTTGATTTGAATCAAATGTGGTGCGATTCGAATAAAAAAAGTAACGTTTGGGGTTTGATTCAAATCACTCTTGATTGTGATTCAGATCAAAGACATAAATTTATTTAATGGCGCTTATGATTTGAATCAAAGAAAAGTGTGATTAAGATCAAATTGACAGCGGTCAAATGAGAGATGAGAGAAAATTTTGTGACATTTGATTCGAGTCATAGATTTGGTGATTGGAAACATGAACCAAAAATTTGATCAAAATTTAAAATTTAAAATATTTTAATGCATGTTAAAATATTCTTAAACTCACATAATACATTTCTTAATGAAAAAATATTTTAGTACACATTACAAAATATGATGTAACAAGTAATGTTGATGCCAATAAAAAAAATTAATGAAGTTGATGAAATGCATGCACAGGTGAAAAAATATACCATAATTAATGATATGATCTGATAAATGTTATGTATACATGGTACACATACATACTTAACAAACATCACACCAAACATAAATGAAATTCATAATATTAAATACACTACAAAGAAAATAAAGGAGATTGAAACGAACATACCAATTTGACGATCTAGGTTTTAACTTATTGCACACAAAACGATTAGTAAACAGAACCAATGATAACAAAAACATAATACAATTACACGTGTGAAAAGTATTTACAAACACTCTTTTACAATATATTGGATGAACTGGAATGAGAAATGTTACGTTTAACTTTGATTATCCTTTTATTAAGCATATGATTAGCTACTTCATTGCTTTAAACTTATGTCTTGACAATTTCGAATAATTGATTCAACATTTTGACAATGATATAGCTCTTTCAAAATGTGATGTTTTGATCTTCTCATATGCTTGTAACACACCATTCTTCACAAAACTCTTTTCCTCTTCTTTTATGATGACATTGGAAGAATAGGTCAACAAGTATATGCTTCTTCCTTCTTTTCACAATCCTCTCACAAAATTTCAACATACATACAATCCACACAACTCAAAACTTTATTAGTTCATAAAAACTATTTTCCATAACAACAACTCAAAACTTTATTAGTTCATAAAAACTATTTTCCATAACAACAATTTCATCTCATATATAAAAAATGAGATGTCTTGAAAATACGATAGGGTTTGTAAGGTCTTTATTGACCTACAATTTCAATAAATAGTATCTCATTCTATTTTCTTTACAAAAACTAAAATGAATCCATATTTTCATTTAACATTTTCATATTTCAATGGCGCAAATCTTCCACTTCAGTTTTAGATCTTCGAGGACATAGCTCTCACCAATCTAAAATCTAAACTGAATACTCCCGTGATATCGAAGTGGACCAGCACTACTAGAATTATTTGATGACTTCTAAATTATGGTAAAATTCTTCCCTAATAAATTGTGTCATATTTGAAAGAAGAAAAAAAACAATATGTAATTTTTTATAAAAGTTTTAGATACCGATTTTCAAAAAGTCAGTCATTTTAAAAAATTTCAAAGTTATGAGAACTAACTTACAAAATTTAAAAGATTAATAAGAACCCATCTAATATTCACATTGTATAAAGTAAAGATATATTTTAAAGTTCCTTAATTCTGATATCATTTGAAATTTACTTGGACAAAATACCTATAAATTTCCTTCATTTAAAAAAAAAAACTTCAAATTTTACAAATCGAAACAATACAATTTACTCAAAAACATACTCTTATATATTGAATTTCAGTAGATAATTTAATTACCACTTGCAAATCTTTCACAATACTTGTTTCAGTCAAGAAAATAATCCATGCAATGCAATAATCAACTTCCACAGAGCATTTCAACATCAGATATCATGTTATGAGATAATTATTTAAGCAATTAACCCATTAAATTATTGACATTGTTGAAAGTATTTACAGGAGGAAGAGGGTCAGTGATATTTTTTTTCAAGGACAATGGCCTCAAGTAAAGGCCAGCAACAAGTAACTATGTACAAAAGGGTCAGCAAAAGCAGCATGCTTTTGAAGATGGTGTAAACTAGAAGTTTCAGTTGAGGTCGAAGTATCTCGGATCTTCGGGAAAATGGTATTCCACATTCATCTGTCAAATAAACCATAACAAACATTATGAGACACTCGCTATTGACAGCCCGAGAAATGCACACAAAAATGTAAATATTTACATGCAGAGATAAATCATAAGCATATACATACCTTTCCCTCATCGGCATCTGAATGACGCTGAGGGAACACAACCTTTAAATCGTTACACAGATAGAATCTCCGTTCCCCTTCCGTGTCTGATCCAGATTTTTCTGAGAGAGAATTATATCTACATTTTTGAAGTGACCGACTTGCCTTCTTAGGAAAAGGGCAGATAAAGCGAAGGTGGAGAGCATAACGAAGTGGGCCAGCATTACTAGAATTCTTTGAACATGAATTTGACGACTTCCCTGATTCATCACATGTTTTCTCCCAAGATTCCTTTCTTTCATTCCTTTCACATTCTTCAGTTAAACTTCCATGTTCAAGCTTTTCTGAAGAAGGGACTTTCAATATTTTCGAAGAATCCTCTTTGTTTAGTAAATTTCCCAAGGTTGAACCCTTTGAGTTTCTCTGATCTGTAGATTTTGTTTTATTTACAACATCAACCGCATCTGTGTGCATTACTTCCTCACTACACGAGATGTCGTGATTCTTTTGCACTACTGGAATCCCCTTGTCGTTTCCATTTTCCAACCCGGTTGAACCATTTTTTGACTGAGGTGACACTGAGCTTGAAGACTCGAGTGTGATTTTCTGGCGCAAGAATGTCTGCTCAATTATAACCAAAAAATCAGAAACTGATATACAACCAAGTCAATGTGATATCATTTTAAAACATAACAAGAGCATATAATTCCGAAACATGCATACATAATGCAAGTTAAAAAGCGAAAAAGGAGATAAATGGGACAAGAGTCGAGTCGTCAAGTACAAATTGCAAATGGGACAAGAGTCGAGACCAAGTCATATCTAAGTCAAAAACATAGGCTGACCTACATTTGAGAAAGCCAAGGCCAAACTACATTGGGACAAAGAAGGCCAAACAATATTTGAAACAACCGATGCCGAAGTGTATCAAGGATCTCGTTCAAAAGCTGAAGCATACTGGAAGGAGGAATTAATAGCACAACAAATTGATCTAAGGATCGAAGACAGGTTGTAGAGCAAGGGTGGCCAAAATCTGCAGAGCTATGAGAAGCAACAAATGGTGGAAACAATTATGTTCTCATTATATTTCCTTTTTTTTTTGGCGAAAGGAATCTTATTATGTTCTGTTATGTAATTAGTACTTTGTTTTTTATGACACGATTTTCTTTTGCTTGTGCTTCAATACTTCATTTGAGTATTTAATGATGTCAAGACCTTGTGATGACTCTAAGGATTGATTTATAATTAAACTTTATCACGAAACTGGTCCGAAGGAAATTCAAAGCTAAAACTAGCCATGTCAAAAGAATAACGGCACTCTAAATTAAAATGTCCAGGTCAATTAAGTCAAGGATTCATTCATAGCGCCGAATCTTACTTTGGTACCGGCTGGCATGTCACTCAAATCATAGTTGCAAAAGAAAGTGTGAAGAGGAGTCTTTTCTGGATTGCTTAGCACCTGCGGAGAACAATCAAGCGAAAGAGTAAGGCATTCTTGCTTAAAAGATGCTAGTCTCTAACGGGTTTAAACCGAAGACATTCGGATAATACAAGGGCTAAAACTGAAACTGAAACAAGTATATCAATACCAGCTGAATTCTTCCTTTCATTGGTATACGGAAACGGCTTTTGACCATTTGTGAATCGTCATTTCTAAGCCCCCGTTTCACAAAATGGCTTCTGAAGATGTTTGGTGAGGAATTTCCCGCAAGATTTATGGATGCATAATACAATAGATACCGATCTCCATCAACACTAGTAACAGAAAATGGAAGCTTCTGTGATTTAGGTGAGAAGTTTCCGCCGCTAATATTTAACACGGCAAGAAAACCATCGATTTTCTACAGATATAAGAGAATAGAAACAAGTAACTGTCCGTCAGTTTCTGTAAAAATTATCAGTCAACCAAAGTATAGAATCATGCACGAGATAATTACAGTAAGGCAATTACTTGCTATCATATATACAAACCTTACTATAGTTTCCTGATACGAACCGGCCAGACAAAAGGGACTCTTCAAATGAACCAACCAAAGACCTCCTAACCGAAGGTCCACTCAAACTTCTAGTAAACCTCGTGATGTTAGACATGGGAGCTGATTCTTGAGAAAGTGGCCGGTTCATGTAAGAAATGTCATCCAGAGAAGATGGACAAAAATCTTTGAATAAGAATTCAACATCTTCATAAGATTTGCAAGAAATTTTTAAACCATCATCTTTACGATTTAATATAAAGTGTGAATTAGAATTGTCTAGTGATTCATCTTTACGATTTAAGATATTGCAATTCTTTATCTCTTCAGTAACACTCCTCCTGCATCTCTCGGCCATTTTCATTCTTTCAGAAAATCTAGGACCAAGAGGTGACATCGAAAGCGGAGAGCTCGCAGGTGATACAGATATTACGCCACTTTGAGGTCTAGCCACAATACTTGATTCTCTTAAGTGTTCACTTCTAAGAATTGGTGAGCCACCCGGTAGTATCAAGCCTCTATAATCGAGCAAAGGACCATCAGTTTGAAAAACGGATTCTCTACTCTGTGCCACGATTTTCTGCTCAGAGCAACTTGTAGCGGGCCAATAAGGCAATGTATAACTGCTATGACATCCAATATTTGCCTTCTTATTATCTTGTGCGATGGACATTCTGATATTATCACTCTTAACAAGGGAGAAAGGCTCAATATTTCTGCGTCCTATATCAAGAGAATCGCCTTTGAAATGACTTGGGGAGAGCATACTGCTTAGTGGAGATAAAAGTCGCTTCCTAACCAATGAAGTGGCAGATTCGGTGTCATTGGTTGAGACACTGGCAAACGAAGAATGGATATTTCCAGACGGAACATTGGTGAATCCATCAGCTAAAGAACTTGCTCTACCGGATTCAAAACCGACAACCCTGGAAGCAGGAGTGTGAACCCTTCGTTCACTTTTTGAAGCAGGGAGAGTACTTATATCTGAAGTATCAATCTTCAAACTGTGGACATTAGAAGCGACTTCCATTGCTCCTCTATAAAACGTCTTATCAGAAACAATCGACCTTTCTAATGAGGCATTCTTCGGAAAACCATCAAACGAAGATCCAACGGTACATGCAGCATACCCATGAGTGTTAACGCTATTCATGCTGCTTATCGCAGAGGGGCTTGCATCCGAAAACTGCGGCGAGCCAGTTGAAACAACCCCAAAATGTTCGTTCTTTTCAGCAGCTTCACTTGGGGTTATTATTTGTGGCAAACCCATCCTTAATATCTAAGCAACTAAATACCAAACTTGATCTATTGCTAAAAAATGAAAAACTTGAAACTATCAATGCAATCCCTCGGCAAAGTCTTACATGTTCATTTCACCATCTTCCCCTTTTACCAGACAACTAAAAACTACAATCCTACCTATAAGCTTACCGGTTTAAGAATTCAACTACTTATACTACCTATTAACAACTACAATTGGAACGCTATCATACCAATCAAGTAATTCTAAACCATCAAAGGAATCGAGTTTTAGACATTGCAACCATCATTTCTTTTGCAGGGCATCCACAATATATCATCAAAGACATGATGCTATAAATCCAAGAACTGCAGACGGAGCAAATCTCTCGATCTCCATACTTGCAGCAGATGAAGCCCAAACAATCCATAGTGGATACCAATTCATTGCCTACAAACAAAAGAACGGTCGATTAACTAAATCAGTCATCCAAGTTCACAAAGCCAAAACTTAATACATAGATCACAATCATCTCAAATTCAACACTTCACAGATCATACTCAGATTACATACTTTCAACTAAAAACAACTTCATAAGATAATTCAAATCAAACAAACAAAAATAAAAGTAGAATCTTATATTCATGAAACTTGCAAGAATAAGGAACCAAATTCAAGGCAATCAACAATCAAAAGGAAGAAAATGTAGAGAAATGAAAATAACATACATCAAGTTAAAAAACGATCTATCTTTGAGCAAATTCTCAAGCTGAAGTAAAAACAATAAATGCCATTAAACAAAATGTTCCTTTTGAAACAATAAACATTAAGAAAAAACAAAAACGTTGATCAAAACAAAATGGAAACCCCTCAACCTCTTGAGGTTTCATCAACAACAAGCAAAGGAGTAATTTATTTCATTTTTCATTCTTAAAAACCCTTCTTAAGCAGAACAACAAAAACTTAAATTTTATATAAAAAGAAAAAAATCAAATTTGTGATATAAACCCCAAAGAACAAAATAAAAATAAAAATAAAACAGAGAAAACGCACCAACGAAGAACAGAAGAACCCAGAAGATAAATCATAAAAAATAATATAAAAAAAACCTTCTGCAATTCAACCTTCCGATGAAAAAAGCAAAAGGGTATTCGAAAAAACAATTTTTTTTATATTGGGTTGTTGTTGGAATTGCAGAAGGAGAGATAAGGGGTGGTGATAGATTAGGTGATGGAAATGGAATAGGGGTGTGATTGTGAAGTTGAAGAATGAGGCATGTGTGTGTATCTGTGTGCCCACAATAACATTAACATCTGTCCAATGTTTATGTTAATAAAATATAACTACTCATTACTCATTTATCCCGTGCGATGCATTTGTTTAGGCGAGATTTTATTCTAAATTTAACGTCTAAACACTGTATTCTATTTTAATATATTAAAAATATTTCAAAAATTCCCACCGCGCAGACACCCACTTGCTTTGCCATCAATGTTTTTCATGTAATTATGTCATTAAAAACACTAATTAGTAATTACAAATTAGTTAAATAATTTAAAGATTTTTTTTTTTTGTTATCTCTCTGTCATTCACCGTCATGTATAGTACATTTTGTCTATGCTTTCATTGTTATCTTTTCTTTTCACTGATACCTTCTGCAGGCTTTTTTTTTTTTTTTTAATTTTGAAATTTACATTTTAATGTATTCTGATTCAAGGTTTGATTTTGTTTATTTTTGAATTTGTTTGGATTGGAAGAGAAAGTTAAAGGAAAGAAAGTGGAAGGATTGAAAGTTTGATGAATGAAAATAAATGAAAAGTAGAATAAAATTTTAATTGTTTGATAGAAGAAAATAAAAGAAAAGTGGAAAGAAAGAATGTTAGAGATTTAGCAAATGACACAAATATCCATATATGTATCAATATTTATTTTTTATATATTAATTAAGTATTTTTAAAAATAAGGACAATATTGTCTTTTAAAAATTATTGTTTGTCTACATATGACTTTACTCTCATATTTGATTGGAAACAAAAAAAAGTACGTGGGTCTCACAAAAAATTATCAATCCACTCACTTTTAGTTTACTCCAAATGATAAATAGATCTTGAAAATAAAACCTTCTATCCTTCCTCAATCTTTCCTTCCATAATCTCTCCAAACAAACATACCATAAATGTGATTAATAAAAAATGTGATTAATAAAAAATCATGTATATGAGATAAGACAATATTCCAGCTTTGTTAACTGAATTGGAGTATAATGCGTGTTTGAATTGTACACTTTTCTTCTGCTGCTTGCATTTATTTTTTTCTCTTGCATGTTTCAAACTTTAGGTGTATTATATTATTGCTGGCCGTGGTTTTGCTATAATAAGATAGAATAAGTACATTAGAAAGAAAAGTTTAATAACTATTTTATGGATTAGAATCCTTTTTATTTAATGGATATTCCATTTGAAAAGATATGAATACAACAGATATAATTGGATTATATTCGTTGGACTATTTCAAATAGAAATTTCCTTCAATTAGAGATTATCTCATTTGAAAAGAGATAAATGATACAATGGGTATAATAGTATCTCAAATAGAAATGTCATATACTTCAATAATACAAGGATCGCATATGCTTATTAAACTCTAACTACTATGTCAATTATTAATAAATTAATAATACTAGTTTTCCCAAAAATAAAAACAATTTCAGTTTTCTCTAAAAAATGACAATGTCGCTTTAATAAATTTAACATGACCTGCATTTGTTATAAGTATACAAGTCATGTAATTGTAATTTGTCAAATGATAACACAACATAATTTTGATAGTCTGAAAAGTTTTTAAGTGACTTTTAGTCTGGCTTTATTGACTAAATAAACAGCCTTCTAAAAAGCTTTAACCTTGTCAATTTTAAACAAAGTATGGCACCAATGAAACCTAACGTAGGATAGAAAACTTGTCAATTTTAAATAAAGTATGGCATGACTGCAGAATAGACAATAAACCAATGTTAGTTGGCATGACCCATTTTCACCCTTACCTACAGGGTTAGACATATATAGCATAAATATAAATATAAGGATCATCCCTTAGCAAAGGTATATGCTTTGATCACGTCATAGACCTAAACTAACTTTGAAAGTGTCCACCTTCCACCATACATTTGTGGACGAATATGACTTTATAACTCACTATGCACATGTCACCGCGAAAATGGCAAGAAAATCCATCAAAAATAGCTGGGAAACAAAACAAGGGAAATGAATAGAGTTTGCAGAAACAATCTTTCCCTGTTATCCATTTCTCTAATAAAGATACATTAGTACCCATATCAAGGGCTAATGAGTTCATCAATGTGAAAATTCAAGAGTTATCTGTCATAGAGAAGCGGGGAATTCGAGAGGGGGGAGGGGTATCTGTTTCTAGAATTATTTTCATCCTCAAAATTGAAGAGGTTTAAGTTGGTTTTACTTGGGGATGTGAATAAAAAAAATCATCCGGAATATATACACAGCACATCATAACGACATAACCATGTAGAGTTTAGTTCCCATCAACACTAGTTATTATAATAAAAATAATAGATACAAATTGAGATGAGAAACTAAACAATACATCACATATTTACATATTACCCTCCCGAGAACCTTTTGTTGGGCAAAACCGTAGAGTTCCATGCCAGTGATTTAGCTTGGACGAGCATAGAACAAAAATACTTAAAATCATTCGCCTGAACCCAGCATCGTGTATGAGATTTAGCTCCCACCTGCATCCACTGAAAAACCTCATACTCACATTTCTCACCAACATGAAGATGACAATAAAACAAGATGAGACTGACTAAAAATATTGATGCTGGCTAAATCACATGATTGGAAGCAACACTTGAGGAAACCTTGTTACTCAACTACGTAAATTTTTCATAAATGAAGGAGCAGTCATAATGAGAATGGGGTGACAGTTGAAAACATCCAGCACCATGGTATTCTAAAAGTAAACATTTTCTGAGAATGGCAATAAAATCGTGATAATGAACTTGGATCCTTACTCCAATGCATTACTTCATCTGTTGATTCTGGCACTTAATATATATGAAGACAAGTAGCTAAATTCCGAAAAGTAGTCCCATGTTTATACAAATTTAAGAAAAATAAATAAATAAAATAGTACTTTACCTTTGATTTCACTAGAGTGAGAAGCAATGTCAGATAGAGTTGATGCTCTCTGGGATAAAGGTGTTAGTGGATGGGATGCAGCTTCTTCAACCTTTTCTGGCATTTGGTGAGTGTGCAAATACTTATTAGTAACATTTAATACCACAGCTCTCTGACTACTAGATGGTATAGAAAAACTCCGAGAGACAATGATGGGTGGAATTGGAAGTGGAGATGCTGAACTTGATACACCTGGTGGAAATTTATTAGCTGCAGAATGTTCTGGATTCCTTAATCCTAAGGGAGCAGAGTGGCCTACTCGAGAAGATCTTGTTGCCTTGCTGGTTTGATTACCAGGAGGTCTAGGAAGCTCATGTAGCTCACTTATCCTAGGTGAAGAAACAGGGGGAGGAGAAGCGCCAGGAGATGCTTTAGGAGAGGAAGGCTGAGGTGTTGGCAAACGTGGGAAACCCCCGGAGACAGGTTTTACAGACAATGGATTAGTCAATGGACCTGAAAAAGCATGCCTTTTTATTTTATCAACCGACGGCCGTGGTAACTGGGCAGATGTAGTATCACTGTTGCTTTCTTTGAGAACAGAGTGAGCTCTAGCAATAGCTGGTTCTGACGATTTTCCATCAACAAAATCTTTCACATTCTTTTTTTCATCCAAAGGGGATGAATGCCACAAATCATGTGAAGATCCACTTGCACTTAAGCGGGGTGCAGAACTGGTTTTTGTTTCTTTGATTTCAACCGGTGTAGGAAGTACATAAGCATTAGGCTTTGCTACAGCTGCAGATGATGATAACAGCTGTCTTACTTTTTCAGCTGGGTCAAATTTCTTTTCCGCAAATATTGGAGCTGAATAGCTGCTGACTCTTGGTGGATCTCTATTTGAGAGATTAAAATCTCCATGATAGTATTTGTCTAAACTTGGCTGCCAGAAGGCAATTTAATAAAAAGTATTAGAGGATGACCCAAGTCAAACTAGAGAAAAAAAATTCAGTTGATGAGAGTGAACTACATAGTCATAATGCTAGATCAATATCCATAAATTAGGTGTCAAATCATTCTCAGTACTTTATCCTAAATATAGAGAGATTTAGTTTTGAAATGATGTAGGCCTAAGCGAATTGAGGAGCTTATTTATCTTAATTTTAGTTTAGAACTTATTAAAGATTTAAATGGGAGTTTCAAATTGGATAATCAAAACTTGTAAAGAATACCTCTGCAGTTTCTGTGGTTGAAGCTCGAACATTTGAACGGCCTGATTCTTCCACCTGCTAATACATAAACAATGATCATATCGAGGAGAATCAATAACTCGGATTTTGAAGAAAGAAAAAGTTATAGTAAGTTTTGTGCTGGAGTAAGATAGCATCTACAGATGTAAATGGGTCTAAAATAACCATAGGGAAATGCTTCTGTGATATTCCTAGTAAAAAGGTAAGCAATATTCATTAAACAGATTTAATATGCACCAATGCGTTAAAGATCATACAATTATGAGTAATATTGAATTACTACCTCTGCTGAATTTGGCGAAGTGGGGGCGATATACGCAACATCCTTGTTTGATCTGTAGTTAAAACTCAACTCACCACCTTCAGTTGCCTCATATGCATACTCGTTCCCATCATCTTCAAAACTACCCTTACCATCATCATCTTCCAGGCCACTGAATTGATAATCAATATGCTGCAGTTTTGCAACCATCATAACATGTGGCTCAACAGCCTCCAGTGATTTAAGTCCCTTCCGAAAGAAATTCAACTATATTCAAAGTAAAACAAGATGAAAGGAGATAGATCAAGACTGGGCCGAGAAAGGATCTCAAAGATTTGAATGAGAAAGATTGAAAGTTTAACAAAACCTGAGCAGCATGGTGACGAGCAGCTTGTGTTAGGAGACTACGTGACTGGCCTTGTTTCAGAGATTTTAACCGAAAAGCACAGAGTGTTGCTTCCTCTTCGTATTCATCGTGAGCAGCTTGCAAATGCTGTACAGTGATATTTTCACCCTTACCACTTTTTGACTTTCCTTTCTCTTTCTGCTGGGCAAACATGTATTCATAAACATCTCTGCACGCAATACAGCAGATTCAGGAAATATTCAGAGGATGAGACACGGAAAACTAAAACACATTTATAAGTATGGACCTTTTTTCATCACATTGACGCTTCATGTCCTGCATAAGAATAGAAAGAAAATAAGATGTAGTCAAGAATCGACTCTTGAAAACCTAGCATTATGAAGCAGCAAACTCAATAAACTGCCAAATTTATTTACCACTGTCCTAGGCAAGTAAATCTATATAGTTCCAAAAAGCATAAAAAAAGAGGACATAGTTTTTCATGTCTCAAACTAGAGCTTTGTAAGGACAACTTTATTATGTTTGCAAAACCAAGCTTAAGATTAGAGAATATCAAAGATTGTTTATTTGTAGGGTAAGCAATTCAATATTTAGACCTATCTACCTGGGTGTGCTCTGCTCAACATCCTGTGAAGACAACTTTATTATGTTTTGAAACCAAGCTTAAAATTATGGAATATCAAAGGTTCTTCATTTGTTGGATAAGTATTTCAATATTTAGATCTGCCTTCCAGGGTATGCTCAACTTGCCACTGTCCTCTCTTTTTACCATTTTAAAATTACAGAAAGTTAACAGTCCCATATGACATGAACATAAGTGGGGGCAATCCTCACCCTACAAACCGGTTTTATAAGGTTGAGTTAGGCCAAACCACATTTCTTAACATGGTATCAAGAGCCTCATTTAAGATCAGATGGGCCACCTGCTATCAGGTTTCTGCTATCGGGCATCCCACCATTTATTTCCACACTCCACATGTCCAGTCCTGGGAGTGAGGGAGTGCGTTAAGTGTCCCACATTTTGGAAAATATATGGCATGAACATGTACTTATAAGTGGGGGCAATCCTCACCCTACAAGCCGGTTTTGCATGGTTGAGTTAGGTCAAACCACACTTCTTAACGCAGAATATCACAGGTTCTTCATTTGTTGGGTAAGTAGTTTAATATTTAGATCTGTCTTCCAGGGTATGGTCAAATTACTATCTGGTAAGAGTCTAAGTGCCCCCTCACTTCTACTTGTCACTGCCCTCTTTACTCACCATTTTTAAGTTCTGCAATTTTGCTCCTACACCTTGCTTAGTTCCGATTCAATCTCCACTACTATAAAAAACATCACCCCTCGAGTCCCTTGCACATACACATTGACAATGGATGCATGAAAAGCTAAACAAATCCTCCGCACACTACTAACTAACATATGCATGTAATATGTGACACTGGTGGTATCAATCAATTAATTTCCAACAGACGATCTCAAATAAGGGGAGAAACTGAAACAGATATGGAGACAACAAATAACCAACCAGAATACGTCACCAACAATATAACATACTGATAATGTAAAAGGACCAGTCTCTATTAACATTTTTCCCTGAGGCATTATAAATCATGCATTACAATGGGCCCCGATACATTATCTTAAGTTAATTGAATATATGTTTTTCTTTAATGATAGAATACCACATTTATTTTATTGCAGTGTGCTTTAAATACCTATCTGCATTAAGCATGGGTGAGCTTCAAATAAACAAATATGACAAATAGAAAAGGATATAAACATACCTCAACAGTTCTTAGTTCATTAAGAAGAGACTCTGATGGTCTGGTTATTGTCAGTGCTACATGAGAACGCTGGTGAACAGAAAGGATAGAGTCATCATGAAAGCTTTTGTAAATGAACTTCACTTCAAGAAGAAAATCAAAAGGTTGCACCAAACAAAACTTACATAGCTATCAACAAGTTTTTGAAGCTCAAGCTGCACATTTCCAAGCATCCCCAAAACTTTACCTGCATACAGTTCATAGCAACTGTAGCAACAACTAAACATGATTTGAATCAACTAGCATAAAAGCTAGGTAATTTAGATATGGAAGTGACGAAAGATTTACCCACTCACCACTCTCCTCATCATTATTTAAGGCAGTTTTCTCCAATAGACAAGTACCCATCTCTTGCAGTGACTCCGAAAATTCTGGAACATGTATCACAATAAAGATACCTCAGAGACTTTAATTTCTCAAGGCAATAACTGATCAGGAAAAAAAGCAAAGAAAAATACTACAAACTACATAAAGAGCCAGTTCAGATCAACTTTTCAAGCATTTCCAAAAAATAAATATTAAAAAATATTTAACAATAACTACAAGTATTATAAACAACAGCTTCCCATATAAGTTGAAATTAGATTCTGCATTTCAATATTATAGAAGCTCTCATTTAAAGTGAGAAGAGAAGAGAGGAGGCAGAGGCGGGACTAAAAGGGCCATAGATCTTGAACGAGAGACGAGAGGGAGTTCTGACAGGCTGCAGAGAGGTTGAAAGACTTAGTAGAGTGTCCAAAATTGGGGAAATGGGCATGATGAGAATGCTAAAGTTTATCCCAACCAGGTCCCCCGAAAAAACCTCGTCTTCAAGCCACTCAATACGCAATCCACAAACTCACAAATGATCAGCAGTGTCACTCGATCCCACGAAGTTGTGATTTTATATACAGTGCATCTGCGTCAATAGCGCAGAAGACTGTGCTGGTCATGGACTATAGTGATTGGAAATATAAATTGTTGTAGACATTATATATAGCGCACATCTAATGGTGTGCAGATTTTGAATCAAATGTGCACACATTCCAAACCAATGTTTAGTAAGGAAAAAAACTGTCGCTACCATATGGACATCTGTTTGAAGAACCCACTGAAGGTGGAAACAACCAAATCTCCAATCTGTGGCTTACAAATTTGGAAACATACATGAGAAAGAAAGAAAGAAAAAAAAGAGAGAAAATGAAGATCCAGTTCCTAAATATTAACAAGACAACCATATACATGAGGAAAAGGGAGCAAGATGAGCAATCAACAGAAAGTCACATAGATTGAATCTTACCATAAGCACTGTTTTCAGTTGCAGCTGCTGCAGCAAGAAGGCTATCATAGCAATCTCTCATCTCTTGCATGTACTGCAAAACGGAAAACAGAACCCATAATGCAACTAAAATCAATAAACCAGATAGAACAACTCGAGCACCACACTCATCATATACATTTTAAACCAATTCCTCACCACCACACTCAAATTTCCACATTCTAACCCTCTAACAACAACTATTAGATCACTAATCGAGCACGAAAGCATAACAAAACCAGCACTTATATAGCACCAACTTCCCATCCCAAACAAATTATTCCTCGCATTCAACTTTCGAACAAAAACCCTCCCATTTCAATTTTTTACAAAGCAGCATATAAATCAAACAAAATTAAATATATAAATAAATAAAGTATGAAATTTAAGCATGATTTAAGGAATTCTAGATCAAAACACACATAATAAGTAAACAGTAACGAAAATCAAATCCTGAAATTAAAACACAAATTCCAATCACTCGAATCAGAAACATAAAGCGAAAAAACTAAGCTAAATCGATGAATCAGTCACAAATAGTAACAAAATCGAGTATAACCTTTGCAGCGAGAGCAAGCTCGTCGAACTTGACAGAAGGCTGAAACTCCTTCTTCTCCTTTGCACCACTTTTGTGAAGTGCAATTCTCTTCAACTTGTTAAACGACTTCATTTCCGAAACCTAACTAGAGATACAAAACGACGGTGCGAGAGAACAAAACGGCAAGAAAGAGAGAGAGAAAGTTCGGAAGTGAAATTCGCAGTATCGACGATGACGTTGGAGGTGGTGGTGGTGGATGGGGTTTGGGTCAAAGAAAGAGAAGTGAGGTAGATCAGAGAGAAGAGAAAGAGAAAACGATGCGATGGGAAATGAAATGAAATCACAAGAATCACTCTAACGTCATGCCTCTAAGCCCACAACACAACACAGCCCACACGCTTTAACAAACCTCACCACACGTGTGACACTTTGTTAAGCCTCTAGCTAATTGTGTTGCTCATCACTTGGACTACCTTAGATTTAGTTAATAGTAACAACATTGATTTTAAATTGAGATACAAATACTCTTGTGAGAACACCACTTGTCCGTTTTAGATAAGATAAATAATGTGTTTTTTACAATGGTGTTTATTTCTCAATTTTATATTAATATTTCTATAATTAACTCCTTCTAATATGGTATTCAAAGTTTTTGGTTCGAAAAAGTGACCGATTTAGTATCGACTGTTACAAAGTGTCAACGGTGGTAAAAAATGGGAGAGCATTGTGGACTCACATTTGATGAAAAATGTTGGAATATAACAAGTGTGAGTAAGTGAGAAAATACTCCACATTGGATAGGAATGTGGAGACTTATATATATAAAAGTGGGATAACTCATTCATCTATTACCTTAAGGTTTTAAGTGGACAAATAGTGTGTCTTTCACAAAAGTGTTTGTTCCTCAACTTTATATCAATGTTCCTACTATTAATTCTCTCTAACAAACTCGCATCCTCTTACGCAAGTTATACTTATTTAATAATATGAATTGAATTTATTTTTGTCTGAGATATAAACATTTTTTTATAATTTTAATATATTGGCTTAAATGCATTTTTAATCCTCCTATATTAATTTTCTAAACATTTTAGTCCCCTATAAAAAAAATCAATTATTAGATCCTCTAATATCGTATTTTATGTTTTTTTTAGGTCCCCAATAACAAAATAGTCTAATTTACATATGTGACATTGAAATTATGAGGTGATATTTTTTAATTGTTGTCACGTCATTAAAAATAGACCAAAAATATATATTTTAGAATTAAAATTTATAATATATAATTTCTAAATAAATATTTATAACTAAAATAATTAAAAATATTTAATTATTATAAAGAAAACTTTAAAAAAAAAAATTTAAATATTTATAATGACGTGACATCAATTAAAAAAATATCACTTCATAATTTCAATGTCACCAATGCAAATTAGACTATTTTATCATAGGGAACTATTAAAAAAACATAAAATATGATATTAGGGACCTAATAGTTGATTTTTTTTATAAATGAAGTAAAATATTTTTAAAAAATAATATAGGAGACCAAAAATGTATTTAAACCTAATATATTTATATAACATTATTTTTTTATTTAAAAATTAAAATGACTATTTATTCTATTTTTAGGTTTAATTTCTATTTACTTCACTTTTAATTTGACCAAAACATATATACTCAATAAGTTGATGTGTTATTATTTGACTGCTTTTTTATAATGTTTTATAACAAGTAATTTTATTGTGTTTTAATACTATACTAGTACGATAGATATTACATTCCAGTCAATAAAAACTTAATGTATATTTTATTATTTATTTATGTATGATATTAATCTGGTAGTATTCCTTGACCAAAAAATATACTATATGTAGTATCCTGGTCAAAAAAGAAATGCCAGTATCATGTTGAATTACGTTATTGTTTTCTCTTCTTGTTTTTATTATTTTATGTTTTGGTCTTTGGTTTTTTATTTGCAAAATCATTTTTCATTCAACTCTAATTTTCTTTTCTTTTTTTTAAGTTTGACTGCTTTTATTATATTCTCTCCTTGTTTTTATTATTTTGTTTAATCTTTGGTTTTTTATTTGCAAAATCATTTTTCATTCAACTCTAGTTTTTTAATTTTTTTTTTATAAATTTTGACCCATTTTATTATTAATAAAATAACAAGAAATTATATGAGTAACAAGTATAATAATAAATATTTATGATAGTTCTTGATCAATTAAAGGTGGAACTTCGTCAGAGATTCGAGCACCTAATCTAAATTGTTAAGGCATTAGCTACCATTAGATATAATCACACGGCTCCCTGTGATATTGTTTACCGATAATTTTGATAAACAGCAGTTAGTCCTCCAAAAGATAATGTTTTAATTATTTTCAGAATCGACTAGATTGATATAATGACATATGTGCATAGATTTCTTAAGTTTTCTTGATAATACGGGTTTCGACACTAATGTGAATTTTTAATGTAATGTGTAGGAGAGATTTATAAAATATAAAGGAAGGTGTTCTGGACTGCCCAAACGTCTGTCGGGCAGATCACGTTCTTCGAGATACAGCCTTCGATAGAGATCCGTGTCGACATTGGGGGTTGTCAGTTGCTCGGAGCGCATGACACACGACGTCTCTTGCTCGACGCCTATTCGCTACTCATCACATCAAGAGTTATGCCCGTGACACTCTCTTTGCCCGACACAACGGCTAGTTACGGGCGTCATTGCCCGACTTTGACCTAGTTAGCTCGAACGGTTATATTTGTGGACCCGCATATCTCGGCCCAAATATAGCAGCCAATGAGGATTTTCCTAAGATTATTATATAAACCCTCATATCTTTGAGGGCAAGGTGTCATTTTTCTTAAACTCAAAACCCTACTATTTTCTACCTTCTTCCTTGAACATTTGCATACTTTAGCATCGGAGTGCCTTGCAGGTACACCACCCTCTCCTCGACATCAACTTGCTTGAAGGATCATCAATTATTCCGGTTGTCTCTGATTCTGATTATTCATTCAGATCAGTGGCACCGTCTATGGGAACTATCTTCCCTGTCTTCATTTGTCATCCCGAAATTCGAAGACCAAAGATACTTTCGAAACTCCTAACGAGGTGGCTGATAACAACGATCAACTATTTTCCAGCAAGACTGTTCTCTCACCTGTCCAAAAGACGAACATGACTAATTTATCTCCTCGTCTAGAGGACACCATTGATCACAAGGGTGGCAGGATCGCATCCCCAGATTCTGAAGACGTTGGCGACCAAGATTCTCTCTTGGATAACCAGAAACCCAAGGATTAAGCTGACGACCTCGTCATCCCTCAACCCTCGACACCACTGTCGATCAATGCGGACCCAACATTAGCTGATATTTTGTCTGTCCTTAATCAGACTAATAACCTCCTCCTCCAGCAGGGCCAGCGCATTGATGCTCTAGAAAAAAACCGCCCATCATCTCCACCTCAGAGACCTAAAGCGACTATTTCCCAAAGTCCCTTACAAAGAAGACCTGCTCGGAAGGAGGATCATCCCGAATGATGTTTTATGAAGAATATGGGACATATCTCACCTCGGAAAAATCAGGGATCTCCCTCGCACAAGAAGACGAAGAATGAGTCGTATTGCTCCCGCGATCGGTATCTGTCGCCCAGATCAAGGGAGGAGAGAGAACTTTCCCCCATTCATAAGTGCCAAAATGTAATTATTTTGTATATATGTTTTGTGGCACTTATCTGTTCTTGTTTGTTAATAATCGTTGAATAACCCCAATTTTTGTTGTAAATACGTTTTATTGTGTTTTGCGTACATAATGTACCGTTTGATAGTTTTGTATCTATTTTTGTAGGTATTTGTTGCATATTTGGAGCATGGAGGAATAAAGTGTCGAAGACACGGCTTCGAAGACGCATTTTTGGGAAGAAAAACAACAACTTTCGCTTAGCTTTTAAGCTTAGCGATTTTAAGCGCTTAGCGCGGTAAGGCGATTTAAGTAATAAAGTAATAAAGTATGTCGCGCTTAGCGCGGCTAGCGCGCTTAGCGCGATCTGCGGGATTTTGTTTATAAATACTTTTCAAAACAGATTTCTAGGTTATGGTTTTGGGTTGTTTTTTATCCCTATTTCCATCAACCTTCATTTTTGGTAAATTAGCTTATAAAACAACATTAGGGCTTGCTCATGGATGATTGGAGGTGGATTGCTCTTCGATTGGATCTGACAACCAGTGTAGATCTGTGGTTTATCTCTTCTCCTCTTTGTGTATTTCTCTTTTGTTGGATTTGTATGTATTTCTACTCATAACTCCTGTATATTTATCGCCCTTGGCGTCGTATAAAGCTTGCTTTACGAATTTGTGTCGGTGATTGTCTTAGGTTTTTACTCTATGTTAGGGTTTTGAGCTTTACTAGAGATAGATCGCTTAGATTCTTACCTAGGATAGTTATCTGTTAGTTTCTGAATACTAGAAATGGGTTAGATCTAACATTCACTATAGAGTATCCGAACTTAATGTCTCTGCGTTGGTGAAGTATGCTAGAGATGGTTATGGAGGTGACGCAGTTGACTTTTGTGTTGTCGAGATAGGCCAAACATGGCTATTGAGATGATTTAGGAGGATTCTCAATTTGGGTTAGAAATAACCAAGGTTGTGAGAGGTATGTGATGACACGGACGAGTATCGTAGGCTGAGTATGACATGGGTGGTAGATTTAAGTTTGTTACGGGTAGTTTACATTCGTTCCGGATAAGCTCTCTATCCTTTATACTTTTTGTTCATTTACTTTTTGTCTTTTATTTTCATTTCTTTTAATCCCAAACTCATTAACGGTAGAATTGTCGAACGACGGATCAATAACCAATCTCTGTGGACACGATACGATATAACCTAACCGGTATATATCACCCGGTAAAAATAATACCAACTCTTTGCTTGCCGCTATACCGCAACAACAAAATGGCGTCGTTGTCGGGAATTGGTTTTATTGTTTCTGTATTGCGATAATTCCATTGTTTTTGAGTTTTGTAATTATTGTATATGTTGTATAGACTTTGTATATGAACCTGTACATTGTTACTTATACATGTTATGTGTTTACTTTTCATACTTGTACATATTTGTGATTTTCTTAGTTTTCAAGTATTGTTGTAAGTTGTCTCGTATTCATAATGTTTATTGTGTGGTTTTTAGGACACTTTCTTTAGGTTTGCGCGGTGTGGCAATACCATGGCATGACGAGAGGAGGTTACTAGTGCTTGCACAATAAAGGCGTCGAGCTTACGACGTAAAACAAGCATGTTTGTTTATGTTGTTTATGTGTGTGGTGACTTGTGTTTTGACAAGTTGAAATAGGACTTGCTCTTAATTTCAAATTTTCACTTTTCAACTTGTTAATTCCTTTTCACCAAATTTGCTTTTGTTTTGTTATGTCAATTTGTTATTTTCCACAAGTTTGTAGTGTTTTAGCTTGTGGAAGTGTGTATGTATTGTAAATATTGTTTAGATGTGTAAATGAGATTGTATAGGTGTGTAAGTGGAGCTTGCATAGCAGTTGCACTATTCTTGTCATTTTTCTAGCTGGTGGCGCTCTCTATTGAATTCTTTTAAAATTTCACTTGGTTTTCCTTTTTCCCACTTTCACCAAGGCTTTTTGTATTGAATAAAATTAGTATTGTTTTTCTAATTCTTTTGTTGTTGTTTGGACTCAAATTTTGGTTCGGTAACTTGAAGACTTTTGAGGTAATTTTCTGAGTTTGATCGTTTCAACTCGCGGATGTATGGTAATGATAGTTTCAAAGTTGGTACACGTCAGGTACTCGTTTATCGCTTTCTATATCATAACATGTTTAGGAAATTTATCATTTGTATAACTACCATGCTATTCATTCTTTTTGCATTACTTGCTCATGAATTGAATTACTTTAGTACCATTTTTAACCATAAATGTGAGGAAGTTTTCCATTGTTTACATATGAGAGTCCACATTCTTGTTTTAACTGGATTTTATTATGCTTAATTTTTTGTTTTGTGTTGATTGTATGATTGCAAGAAAATGATCAAGACATTTTGTTGATTTTGAGCATAACTACCTTGGCCAAATAT
The DNA here is from genome assembly GCA_021764765.1 of Vicia sativa. NCBI lineage: Eukaryota > Viridiplantae > Streptophyta > Magnoliopsida > Fabales > Fabaceae > Vicia > Vicia sativa. The sequence goes on from CM038793.1 coordinate 299,000,267, forward strand.
TCAATTCACCTTGTAAGTGTGTGAACTTTTGTTAGCCCCTTTGAACTTTTATCAATATCCATGTTTATTTGAACTTGATGCTTGTCTATGAGTGTCAATTCACTTTTTTTGTATGGATGTTGATTTCTTTGTTTCTTGAACCCTCATCTATATGTTGTTGTATGGATTTTTACCTTGCCTTAGAAAGTAGGGAGTATTCACACATTAATGTTGGTTGAATTCAAGTTGGGGAGAGAAATGTTTATGTACTTATATTTTGGTTGGTATGAGGTTAAGAGAAAAGAAAAAGAAAAGAAAAGAAAAAGTGAAAAAGAAAGATTAGAAAAAGAAAGAAAAAAGAGAAAAGCGTTGAAAATGAAAAACAAAAAGAGTAGGAATAATGTTATGTTAATAAGTGAGGTGTGCTTGGTGTGAAATTTGTGATGAAGAATAAGTTTGATTGAAACTACATTGTTTGGAACTTTGTGAGTTGATCACTCCCTTAGGTTTAGGCAAGTTTTTGTTTCGATTAGCTTTAGGACTTATCACTTGTTTGTTAACCAAGCCACATTACAACCTTGAAAAGCCCTTGTGATTCTTGCATTTGTATTTTCAATACGTTTTTGGATGAATGCATAATTTAGTCTATTGTTTGCAAGATTGTGGAGGAGTGTTTTTTATCCCTCACCTTTGTGTGTTCTTCATCTACCGATGAATTTTTGCTAGGTGTGATTCATGATTGAGCTTGTTTTGTTTTAGAATATTTTGCATGATTTTTGTACTTAGGATTTGTTTCGTTTATATGTTATTGTTGTAGTATAGTGGTAAGTTTGTATTTTATTGTGTACGTTTTTGTTTGAACCATACATTTGTTTTCCGTTTTAAAAACTTGTTGATTCTTGATTCTTTGATTATCATTCTTTATTTCTTTGAGTTATTTGAATTTGTTTGAGAACAAACAATGTTTCAAGTTGGGGAGAGTTGATAAGTGCCAAAATGTAGTTATTTTGTATATATGTTTTGTGGCACTTATCTATTCTTGTTTGTTAATAATCGTTGAATAACCCCAATTTTTGTTGTAAATACGTTTTATTGTGTTTTGCATACATAATGTACCGTTTGATAGTTTTGTATCTATTTTTGTAGGTATTTGTTGCATATTTGGAGCATGGAGGAATAAAGTGTCGAAGACACGGCTCCGAAGACGCATTTTTGGGAAGAAAAACAGCAACTTTCGCGCTTAGCGCAGTTTTTAGCGCGGTAAGGCGGTTTAAGTAATAAAGTAATAAAGTATGCCGCGCTTAGCGCGATCTGCGGGATTTTGTTTATAAATACTTTTCAAAATAGATTTCTAGGTTATGGTTTTGTGGTGGTTTTTGATCCCCATTTCCATCAACCTTCATTTTTGGTAGATTAGCTTAGAAAAAATCATTAGGGCTTGCTCTTGGATGATTGGAGGTGGATTGCTCTTCGATTGGCTCTGACAACCAGTTTAGATCTGTGGTTTATCTCTTCTCCTCTTTGTGTATTTTTCTTTTGTTGGGTTTGTATGTATTTCTACTTATAACTCCGGTATATTTATCGCCCTTGGCGTCGTATAAAGCTTGCTTTACGAATTTGTGTCGGTGATTGTCTTAGGTTTTTACTCTATGTTAGGGGTTTGAGCTTTACTAGAGATAGATCGCTTAGATTCTTACCTAGGATAGTTATCTGTTAGTTTCTGAATACTAGAAATGGGTTTAGATCTAACATTCACTATAGAGTATCCGAACTTAATGTCTCTGCGTTGGTGAAGTATGCTAGAGATGGTTATGGAGGTGACGCAGTTGACTTTTGTGATGTCGAGATAGGCCAAACATGGCTATTGAGATGATTTAGGAGGATTCTTAATTTGGGTTAGAAATAACCAAGGTTGTGAGAGGTATGTGATGACACGGACGAGTATCGTAGGCCGAGTATGACATGGGTGGTAGATTTAAGTTTGTTACGGGTAGTTTACACTCGTTCCGGATAAGCTCTCTATCCTTTATACTTTTTGTTCATTTACTTTTTGTCTTTTATTTTTCATTTCTTTTAATCCGAAACTCATTAACGGAAGAATTGTCGAACGAAGAATCAATAACCAATCTCTGTGGACACGATACGATATAATGTAACCGGTATATATCACCCGGTAAAAATAATACCAACTCTTTGCTTGCCACTATACTGCAGCAACACCCATCACAAGAGAAACAATCGCTCCATCTCCTTCTCTCCCGACCAGAGTGATGAAGATGAACATCACGGTCCTCTTTGTCAGGCTATCATGGACATCCCTATTCTATCCGATTTGGAGAAACCTCTTAGGCTCGGTCAATACGACGATACCACTGACCCTGACGAACATATCGAGAACATTGATGCCTTGCTCGATTATCGGGGAGTTCGTGGGGCCATCAAATGGCGTCTATTTCCTACAACCTTCAGGAAAGGAGCCATGGCGTGGTATAAAAGTCTGCCCGATGGATCGGTCACATCTTGGAAGCATTTGTAGAGACTATTCTCCAGACACTTCACCGTCTCCCGATACCACCCAAAGTCAGAGGCATCCCTAGAAGCCATCATTCAGGGCAAAGAGGAATCTCTCCGAGCATATATCGAGAGGTTCAACCAAGAAGCCATCCAAGTCTCAACTACGGATGATATGAAAAAATATCTCCTCGAAAGAGGACTACGCCCTCGTAGCGACTTCGCGAAGGCTGTAGGTATCGAAAGTCCCTCCACATTTAACGATTTCCTCCTGAAAGCCCAGGTGTACATCCAATACGAGGAATAGGAAGCCGCAAACTCTACTCGCGACACCCGACATAGGGAGAACGTCAAGAGCTCCAAGAATGAAGAACCCTCGACATCTCGTCGGGGGGAGAAAGAAGGCGGGAAGAGAAACCCTGTGGCTCAAGAGACCACAAGGTGGATCGATTCAATGACTACACCCCCTCACCACTTCTCGGGAGCGTATCTTGACTGATTATGCGAACTCCGAGTTTAAACAAGGGGGAGTACACTTTCCTCGACAGACCCTGACCAAGCCGGGGGTAGACAAGAGTAAATATTGCAGATTTCACAGGAGTCACGGACACGTGACGGAGGACTGTATCCATCTAAAGATGAAATTGAGATCATGTTCAGAGACGGGCATCTCAAATAGTACAAGAAGAAAGAGTCTGCAAAAGAAGAAACCCCCTCGTCCAGTAAGGTCGAGGAAGAAAAACTCGCGGAGTAGTTTGTTATGCTCGTAGCGATGAGCATATCCAGGCCATAAGACTTCTACTTTTCCGATTTAGATACCACCCCAACATATTTCGCCGCTCACAGTCCTTGGGAATCTTTCCCAGCAGCCATGGTCATCTCCGGTGGAGGATTCACCAAGAACTTCATCGGATCAATCAAAAGAAGATTTGATGACCTCGTTAGGACGAGTTTGGATGTGGGCGCCACCCTCGACAAGATCCAAGGCAAGTCTCACCCGCTTGCCTTCTACAAGGAGGAGTTACTTGGGGGCTCCCCCTACGCAAATATCCTTTTGCTCGTGTGCTTGAATGGCTAACTCCAATGTCAAACACATATCACTATGCCAAAAATGACCTACGAAAGCGTTTTTTTTGGGCTTTAAAAGCGCTTTCGTAGGTAGCGCTGCTAAAGGTTTTAGCAGCGCTTTTTGTTTAAAAAAAGAGCTCTCGTAGCCCTACCTATGAAAGCGCTTTTGACCCAAAAGCGCTCTCATAGGTAAGCCTAAGAAAGCCCTTTTTATGAAAAAACGCTTTCATAGGTGCCTTTAGAATGCATTAAAGGCATTCTAAAGTAGGCATAAGAAAGCGCTTTTTCAGAAAAAAGCGCTTTCGTAGGCCTACCTATGAAAGCGCTTTCGTAGGCCTATCTATGAAAGCGCTTTTAACCAAAAATCGCTCTCATAGGCTACATATGAGAGCGTTTTTTGGTTAAAAGCGCTTTCATAGGTTTTCTACTGAAAAATCAAATATTTAAAAAATTTCTAAACCTGCATTTTTTTGCAGCAAACTTGTAATTCCTAAACCGGTAATTTACAATCTTATATAGAAATACCAATATATATCAGTGTTAATCCAAATACCAAATGTAAATATTATATACAAATACCATTATATACCATTCATATCCAAAATATATATATACACCATGGTAATTGAACTAACATGTTTTTAAACGTAACAAAATCAACCCTAACAAATCAGCTATATAACACTAAGTAAATCAATCCTAATGTACATATATATCCAAGGTCCTGATCCTGCAAGGTATAAACATAATAACACGGTTAGTATTGTATACACAAAACAATGTATTCATAATTAACCATTTTCACACAACAATGTATTCGTACCTTATAAGATTCTTAGCTCAATAAAATATTGACACAACTCCTCTTTGAGTTCTTCCAATTGAAGTGGCGAGTATGGACACTTGTATTGATCAAAATACTACATTACAAAACAAAAAATATGCATGATTTAGTTAAATGTAATAAATTATATGCAAAATCCGATAAATAATAAAACAAAGTATAAATCCATAATAAGGTATAAATCCATACCGTGATTGGAATCTCGATTTCATTCATTTGAATGATTTCTTTGATAAACTTCAAAACTAAGTATCCGCAATCTATGTCGTTTTGTTGTTGAGGGCACTACATAGAAAAACAAATAAGATTATATACATGTATTGTTTTATCAAGTAGCATAAATATTATAACCAAAATTGTTGAAATTTATATACCTGTACTTTGATCCAATTAATGTTGTTTGATTTAGACCGTGGTACCCGTGCTTCCCTTTGACATCGGAATACTTGTATTGAATTGGCAAAATTAAAATATTTATTTAGAACAATGACATAGAAATAGTTAAATATATAAACACAAACGAATATTTAGAATAATGTCACTTACGTATCAATCATTAGCTTCATTTCCGGATAATTTGTCCAATCACCGTCAACCGAATTCAGGTAATAGACCACTTCTTTTATGGGATCGATAGCAAGCAACAACCAGTGATATCTATAAATTAAAGCAACAATTTAGAAGCGAATTTTAATGTAAAAAATACAAATATTAAAAGGAACTTAGAATGAAAATCTAACCCTGTATTATACGCCAAAAGATACAAGCTTTTTGTACTGGCAGTTGTCATGAATCTTTCGCCAAGTGTTCTCTTACTGAATCCGGTTCCCTAGAAATTGTTGCTCCGCTGACACAGGAGGAAGACACGAAACAGAATCTATTTGACAATTGATTCCCGCGCATCAATTTGTCAAATAACATCCTTAAATAAAAACATAATTAATATTAGACTATTTCAATTAAATGTTTTAAAAAAATGTTCAACCAATTAAATAATATATTGATCGGGTTACCGGATGTACGAGTGCATCACACTGACGCCTAATTCTCGATGATGAAAGATTTGTTCCATGTCCTCTAGTCCAATTGTTTCGGTACATGGAAAACCAAAGACACATGCATCCATATCGATTTGACGAATTCTATCATTCATCAAATCGATGTGCCAACTAGTGTTTCACAAATCTAGGCACAAATTTACGACAGAACCCTCTTCTTAGGTGGAACCCTACCAACTTTCGGCTCACTGTTGTGACTCTTGAAAAGGTACCTAAAATCATATAGACTTATGTAAGATACAAAGTTATGCGTTTTTTATTACGATCATAAAATTAACACTTTAAAGTACCTCTCTGCGATGCAATAGACTGCTGCAAAATCCCTTTATCTTTAGATGCGGGTTTTGTAGGAGTCTAAAATTACCATGTAAAAATTCAGTCGAATCGGTTGAATACTTAAAGATTCATAATGGTTTTCAACATACGATCATCTATGAAGATGAGGTCGATGGCCATTCCACAAAGATCCCTGCATCTCGCAAAGAATGGTCTCCAACAATGTCGGTACGGTAGCAATGCATTCATATCTAAAACAACATCAACCGATACCTTCATGTGGCCATCTGGGAGCAGTCTTTGGTGAATTGAATCTCCCGAGGTGTTGTGCACTTTTCCCTTGCCAACTACCTGATAAGTCGGAGACGATAGATACAGCTGACAACATGAAATGCCCTAAACCAATAATAACCGTTAGACTTCCTTTAATGTTGACAATAATAACCAATAATAACCGTTACAATTATACTTTCTCTAATATAATGGATTATCATCTTAATTACCTCGGGAAATTTATGTTGATAGTTGATACTAGCCTTGTCACTAGTTTCTTTCATTGTGAAGCTCCTTTCTATATCTCTCTTTGTCCCTCTGCAGTTCACGGACTTGTGCTTGTAAATCCTGCAATGTTTGCATCACTTCTGCATTGCTAGGATTTCGTTTTCTTGGACTTTTATACAAAGAGGTAGGAGTCACACCATGACCTTTACCCTCACGTCCGGATACTCAAAGAACACATAGTGCTCGACTGAGTACGCTTCTGATATCCTGGTCATCACCTGTGGATACCGATTGTGATATAGTCTCTTGTAATTCATTTAAATATCGATAATTAAAGACACAATGTTAATGATATATTAATAAACATTTAATATAATTTAATTAAAGACACAATGGTATACTTACACACTCATCATAAACATGTTGCAGGTCGGGATTAACAACTCGATCTCTGCCAACACGAGCTTCCTTCCACAGCACATGTGCGGGTAGTGATGTTTCGTCACTTTGCGTCTCTTCCAACTACGCATTGTTACAAATAATAAAATCATCAATTATAACACATCGAGAGAATTAATAAGATTGTAGAATTGAGATTTACTTACAATTTTTTCCTGTAAGCGTGCATATCCCAAACCCCCTTTTTTATATGGATATGCGGGTTTTGACGCTCTCTCGCGATTTACGGCACTCACTTTCTTGAAATTCTCGTCTCTTCTTTGGCCCACAAAAGCAACCTATTCTTCGGGTATAATGAAGCTCTCATATTTCTTTGGACGTTCAGGATCCTCTTCAACAAAATTTCCTTCATCGTCTTTAAGAAACTTATTTGTCAAAAAAGTTCTCCACCCTCTATGTCTTTTTCCGGCCAAGCCCATTATATACTTTTTGCGGGCATCTTCAATGTTAAAGGACCTCTACAAAAAAACATACGCATAGAGGGTGTTAGTATATGTAATTTAAAAACATTATCCTCAATATAAAGCAAATAACAACAACCATATATGATACCTTTATCTCGGTCCAAATTTTTTCTTTAGCCTCGTCCAACTCTCCTTTTTTCCATCTAGGAGTGGTGATCGGAATGTGCATACGAACAAGCATACCGATGTAGCTTGTCAGCTTTGCAGAATTAGACCCAATTAGTTGATCATCATTATTCCTATCTACATTATATGTAATACCTCTATCTCTATCACGGATGATTCCCCGCATGATAGTTATGCCTCGTGTGATATCCTTATCTGAAGTATCTTGTGGAACATTATCTTGTGGAATATCTCCTTGTGGAACATTTTCTGAATTATCTTGATTACTAGCCATTTGACCTGTAATAAAGAAAAATAAAATAAAATTAAATGACATGTATAAAATTCCATAATCATATATACTATAAAGAAAAAAAATGAAATAGGCTATATATATTATACTATAATGAAAAAAAAAGAAATGATATAGGCTATATATATTATACTATAATGAAAAAAAATGAAATGACATATATATAAATTTTATTGAATGATATTGTCTATAATTATATATACTATTACCTTTTTCACTAACATCTCTTTCTTTTCTTGGTAGGAATATGTTCTACTCGTCTCTTAACAACGCGGACGGTTGGATTGATCCGAATACCCTCATTATGATCATTTCTAATGCATGATTCATTCTCATTTTGATCATTTCTGGTAAAAGATTCAATGTCAACACGAATATCGCCTTGATCTCCAATCTTTTCATCAGTTACTTTGTTAGAGAAAAGCACTATAGACCATTTCGTACTTGTCGGATCAGTGACATAGAAAACTTGTTTAGCTTGAGAGGCTAGAATGAAAGGCTCATCTTTATACCCCGCCCTGTTAAGATCCACTTGCAAAAATTCTGACTTATCCATTCGTATACCATTATTATTTTCAACCCACTTGCAACCGAATATAGGAATCTGAAATCTCTTGTAATCAAAGACCCAAATGCGCTCGATAACCCCAAAATACGACAGATTTGCATATCTTTCATAAGGGCTAATAACTCTGTGAAAATTTTATCCGACCATCCATTGTCGGCTTTTAAGTTGTACAACTTTAACACCGCAGACAATCTTGTGAATTTTGTACAACCATTATACAACGGTTTCTCTGCATCGCTTACCAACCTCTCGAACATTTTGGAACAATCGTTAAGATCTTCTTCAAGCGCTTCTGCAATTTCTTCGACTTGATCATAATCGTATGTATATGCGCAATCGTCATTTGGAACATAGGTCCTCTTATCCCCCGATTCAACATTCCCGTTACTTTTCTCACCATGCATATTCCAACATGTATAACTTCTATTAATTCCATACCGAATTAAATGCGATGCCAATGAATCACGTCAACCGGTTTCCATAATGAAATACAAACAAGGACATGTCATTCGGGTCTTTAGGCGTGCAACAACAAACTTAACAAACTCAAAACACCATTCTCGTAGTCTTTCGACAATCGATTGGAATACATCCATGTCTTATCCATATCAACTAATTAGTGCACAAAAGATCTGCGTTTACATCAAAGCAAAGTATACACGGAATGGATCCGTATCAAGAAAACGCAACATACAAAAGGCAATTTAAGACAAATTCATCACAATACCAGTAATTTGAGGAAGAAATTTACCTCGAATTTATCGAACTCAAAGAAACGCGGAGAATGAGCGTCGTACGTCGAACTAGGCCGGGAAACGCCGCTAATTCAAAGAAAAGAAAACTTATATTATAAAAAATAGGATGAATGGACATGAACGAATGTAAGTGAAACAAACATGATAAACCAAATTCAATGCAAGCTATAAATCAAAAATGAAAAGCACAAGTGTGATACTTAAGAATTTTATACAGTAAATCATCCATATATATATAAATACAATATGCTATAAGATTTTCTCGATCTATCCTCGCACATAGATTCCATCTTCATCTATATACTTGGAATTTCAATCTTCTTTTAAAAGCTCATTAATTTTCTAATTGCGCGTTCTTTAAGTTGGTTTCACGCCACAAAAAATCTTATTAAATTTTAAGAATGTTTCTTTATGAATTTATGTGCTTGTAGGTGAAGATGGTGATCTAGATGTTGGCAACTTTTTTAATGTTTTAATGACAACAACATAGATTAAAGTTAAAGTCAATGGTAATAATTTTCTAATAAAAGAGCAAGATACATGGAGGAAGAACAAGATACATGGAGGTTGCAACCCACCTCAAGATGCATCGAGTATCTTGTTTTGCTTTATTAGAAACTAGGGTAAAAATCAATAAAACTGATACTATAAGAAAAATTTAGGCCATGATTGGGGATGTATGGATAATCATGTGCGTCATCAAAATGGTAGAATATGGTTCATATGGAGAAAGGATGGATGGGAAGTTAAAACTATAAGCAGGTTTGGCCAATCTATTCATTGTGAACTTTATCATTTGAATGGAGAGAAAGCTTTCAGCCTAACCCTTGTTTATGCTCATAATAAGCTTATCCACAGGAGTCTACTATGGACTGATATAGAGAGTATTTGTAACACTGAGTGATCTAATAAACATGCAACTGGTGTGATATACTCCGGAATTGACAGGGCTATTTGTAACACAGAGTGGTATCAGAAATTTCCTCAATGTGATGTTGAAATATTGCAACCTCACATATTTGATCATGCTCCATTAAAAGTCCAATTGGAAATTAAATGAGTTGCTCATAGGAACCAAATTAGTTTCAAATTTCTGAACTGTATTATTGAGAATTCTGAATACCATCAGGATATTCATGACAATTGGAAAAATCCAGAGAAGGGTAAACCTATATACATTCTTTGTAGGAAGCTAACTAGACTCTAGCCTATAAAGTCAATGTGTTAACCAGTAACATGTGTAGAACCTCTAACCAGAAGAAAACAGAAGAAAACACAAGCTAACCTTGTCAAACGGCGAACAGGATGTACCGGAGGAAGAACGGCGGAGAGAACAGGAACGACGGAGAGAATGGGAACGACGTGCTTGAGGAAGAACGACGGCGAGAACGGATGCTGGACAGAATGCTGGAGGAAGAAGAGGTACACTGCGCGCAAGAACGAAGATGAAAATGATGAACAGAGTTGAATGAAGCACAAAAATCGTATTTAGGGTTTTCAATTTTAAATATAAAATAACCTACGAAAGTGCTTTTAAAAGCGCTTTCTAAAGCCCACCTACGAAAGCGCTTTTTCCTTAAAAAGCGCTTTCGTATCATAGGACTATAAAAGCGCTTTCATAAGCCCACCTATGAAAGCGCTTTTTGAAAGCGCTTTCATAAGGCCCCTATAAGTGCGCTTTTCAAAAGCGCTTTCGTAGGTTAGATATTTCAAATGCCTATGAAAGGGCTTTTTCAAACAATTTTTTTTAAAGCCTACGAAAGCGCTTTTTCTTAAAAGCGCTTTTGTAGAGGCGCTGCCAAAAATTGTTTTTTTGTAGTGTATTAGTCGATCAGGGAAGTTCGACTGATATCATGTACACTCAACTCTTTAGGACGTTACAACTTAACGAGACGCACCTGACTCCCTACCTCGGATTAGATCTGTAGGAATTCAACGGCTCCACGGCGAAGTCGTGGGGGTATGTCGAGCTGATCATGACTTTTGGTGTTGGAGAGACCGGTAGGTCAATCAAAAATAGTTTTTGGTCGTCGACTGCCCATCTCTGTACCAATGTATCTTCGGTCGGACTACACTTGTCAAGTTGATTGTTGTACCATCTACGGTACACTTGAAGATGAAATATTATACAACAAGCAGAAAGGTGGCAATGTTGTATGGAGACATCCAAGCAACCCGAAGATGTTTCGAGGCATTAGCAAAGGGCCTAGACTCCATCAACCTCCAACCCCAGACCAAAGGCAGAGTCGACCTTCCAGAAAGCTCTCACAATCCTGAACCTCTCCCTTGAGTCGACGCTATCGACCTCGACAACCGTCTAGAGCTGGAGGATTTGGTCGAGAAGAGGAGGAAGGGAAAAGCCCATATAGTCGAAGAAGATCCTCCCACTTCCAATAGCTCGGGAGGATCCTCAGAAAAACACATGCGTCTAATCCCATATGGGGATTTCGAGCTCATCCCACTCGGTGACGACCCCAACAAAGGAGTCAAGATCGGAATAGATCTCTCAGAGTTGGCTTGAGACCATCTCAAAGCATGCTTGAAGGATAACGCCAACCTCTTTGCCTGGAGTGCAGCCGAAATGCCCAGTCTCGACCCCGAGGTCGCATGTAACCACCTTACCATTGATCCTGCCCTTAAGGTCGTAGCACAGCGAAGGCGAAAGCAGTTCCTGGAAAAAATCGAGGCTGCCGAGAAAGGTTAGGAACCTTCTAGAGGACAATTTTGTATCTGAAGCCTAATATACCGCGTGGTTATCCAACCCTGTACTTGTGAAAAAGAATAATGGAAAATGGCGCATGTGCATTGATTACTCTGATCTTAATAGGGCATGTCCAAAAGACGCCTACCCTCTGCCCAACATCGATAAAATCGTTGACAATTCTGCAAGTTTTAAATTGCTTTCGTTCATGGACGCTTATTCGGAATATAACCAGATTCCAATGGCTAAAACAGACAAAAGCTATACGGCCTTCATAACCGAATCGGGCAACTATCACTACAACGTGATGCCCTTTAGTCTGAAAAACGACAGCGCAACATACCAACGATTAATGAATAAAGTCTTTAAAGGTGAAATCGGAGACATGCTCGAGGTGTACATGGACGACATGATTGTGAAGTCCCAAGATGAGGTCGATCATGCCCTGAGGTTCAACCCCGATAAGTTCACCTTCGGAGTCCGGGCCGGTAAGTTCCTCGGCTTCTATCTCACCTAACGTGGGATAGAGGATAACCCCGACAAATGTCGGGCATTCTCAGAATTGCCCACTCCAAAGACCAAAAAATCCATTCAAGTCCTCAACGGGATGCTGACCTCGTTATCTCAATTCGTTGCAAGATCGACCCATCATACACTCCCATTCTTCAAACTACTAAGAAGGGAAGTTGCGTTCGAGTGGACTGAGGAATGCGAGCAAGCCTTAATTCATCTCAAGCAAACCCTATCCCAACGGCTCGTTGGTCGTTGGAATTATCTGAATTTGACATCAGGTACGAAAATAGGAAAACCCTTAAAGCACAAGTCCTGGTGGACTTCGTGGCGATTTTTTTTTCCCGACACTCCAAGAGGGAACCAACAAATGGACTAAATTCGTCGATGTTGCCTCTAGCTCATTAGGAAGCGGAGTAGGCATAATTATGGAAAACGGAGAAGGGATCGTCATCGAAGTATCCCTCGCCCTATTATTCCCTACTTCCAATAATCAAGCCGAGTATGAAGCTTTCCTCGTTGGCCTCCGCCTTGTCGAGGATATGGGAGCAAAAGAAGTGAAAATCCTCACAGATTCGCAACTCGTAGCCTCCTAAGTTTGAGGAGAATATCAGGTAAAAAACGACCAACTGGCCGAGTATTGGACCCTCGTCCAAAACCACTTGAAAAGTTCACTTCTGTTGAGATACAATATATCCCTCGAGAACACAACGCTCGAGCAGATGTCCTATCTAAGCTCGCTAGCACAAGGACTAAAGGAGGGAACAAATCAGTAATCCAGGAAATACTCCCTCGACCGAGCATGGAGAAAAGTCATCTCGGCCACAACATACTTGTCATCGAAGAGGGAACCTCCTAGATGACGCCCGTTTAAAAATATCTGACTAACGGGACCCTTCATGACGATCCCAAGGAAGTAATCGTCATCAGGTGAAGAGCTTGTTCATATGTCATCCTCGAAGACAAACTATACAGAAGGGGATTCTCCACCCCTCCTCAAATGCGTCGAAGAAACTAGAGTGCCACGCATATTAAAGGAAATACACTAAGGCATCAACGCCCAACACCTAGGGGGAAAATCACTTGCCCGAAAAGCACTTCGAGCTGGTTACTATTGGCCGACCATGCAGATCGACACCAAGGAACGCGTAAAGAAATGTGACAAATGTCAACGACACAGACACATGCACCTGGCTCCCCCGAGCAAACTCAAATCCCTCTCCTCTCCATGGCCTTTCTCGTGGTGAGGGCTCGACATCCTCGGGTTGTTCGTCTTGGGAGCATATCAAAACAAATATTTAATAGTAGGTGTCGACTACTTTACCAAATGGATAGAGGTCGAAGCGCTGGCCAAAATCAACGTCCAAAACATCATGCGTTTCTACAAGAGAAACATACTAGCCCAGTTCGGCATTCCAGAAGTTATAGTCACCGACAATGGGACATAGTTCACGGACAAAAAAATTCAAGACTTCGTCGCCCGTATGGGAATCATACAACAATTCGCTTCGTTCAAACACCCGCAGACTAATGGAGAGGTCGAATTCGCCAACATAGTCATATTGCACGGGCTCAGACGTAGGTTAGACGAATCAAAAAAGAAATGGGTCGAAGAACTGCACAACGTACTCTAGGCCTACCGTACCGCTCCTCATTCATCCACCGGCAAAACCCCGTTTGGACTCGCCTATGGAACCGAGGTCGTTATTGTAACACCCCAAATTCTACCCAGAAAGTATAAAGAAAATCGGAGTATTTTTAATTTTTCATACAACACATGAGATGTCACACTATCATCTTTAACAACTTAAACATAACAAATACATAACACCTTTATTAATAGGGGATCACATAACACTTGCTTCACATAACACATAAATCAGCATCATCACCACATAAATCATCACAATTCATCACAATCGTCATAAATCATTATCACCATATAAATCATCATAATTCATCACAATCGTCATAAATCATCATAAGACAACACATAACCAATGAACTCAAACAAACATAACCGACACAATGTGACTCGACTATGTATGCATGTGGTACCAACACATTTTGTTCGTAATTAGGAACATTGGCTAAATCCCTCGTCATTTTGGCAAAAGCCCTCGTCATTTTGGCTAAAGCCCTCGTTATTTTAGCAAAAGCCCTCGTCATTTATGCAATGTATGCGAGTCGACAAAAGAGAACACATACACACAACAACACATCAACATCGTCATAATCATCAAAATGGCATAAGCCCTCGTCATTTTATTTACCAAACATCAGAGGTAAAACATCGTCATTAACATCATCACGAAATCAACAACAATTAATAACAACATCAACTCATCATTTAGGCATAAGCCCTCAACATTCTGTTTACCAAACTCTAAGGTAAAACGATCAACAACAACATATTTTGCATTATGCAAATCACCAACAATAATTTGTCAATCTTCATAATCATGCATTCAATTAAAAGAAGCATATCAACAATATTCATAATTTAATTAATTCTGGTTACGGATTAATATTCACCAAAATATACTTGTCATTTTATTTACCAAACATCCGAGGTAAAACATCATCATTAACATCATCATATTTTGCATTATGCAAATCATCATCAACAAAATCATGCTTAAAACCGCTGAAAGTGAGAAACGTCCAGAAATAAGCAATTTCCTCAAAACAGCCTGCATGAGACGACTCATGGGTCCTTAGTTCGACTCATGAGTGAGAAATTATAGTCTGGCAGCGCTCAGGAAGGTGCACACCTTCTCCATGCGTCGACTCATAGCCTTCGAAGTTTCTGCCGGACCATCGAAATTCGCACCATCGAACTTACGCCCATCGAACTCATCCATCGAACTTCCGCACCATCAGAAGTTTTGGACCATCAGAAGTTTTGCACCATCAGAACTTCTGCCCATTAGAACTTCTGCACCATCAGAAGTTCTGGACCATCAGAAGTTCTGGACCATCAAAAGTTCTGCACTATCAAAACTTTTGATCATCAGAAGTTCTGCACCATCAGAACTTCTGCCCATCAGAACTTCTGCACCATCAGAAGTTATGGACCATCAGAAGTTCTGCCCATCAGAACTTTTGCACCATCAGAGGTTCTGGACCATCAGAATTTCTACACCATTAGAACTTCTGTCCATCAGAACTTCCGCACCATCAGAAGTTCTGGACCATCAAAAGTTCTGCACCATCAGAACTTCTGCCCATCAGAACTTCTACACCATCAGAAGTTCTACACCATCAGAACTTCTGCCCATCAGAACTTCTACACCATCAAAAGTTCTGCACCATCAGAACTTCTACACCATCAAAAGTTCTGCACCATCAGAACTTCTGCCCATCAGAACTTCTACACCATCAAAACTTCTAGACCATTAGTAGTTCTGCATGATCAGAACTTCTGTCCATCAGAACTTCTACACCATCAGAAGTTCTGCACCATCAGAACTTCTGCCCATCAGAACTTCTGCACCATCAGAAGTTCTAGACCATCAGAAGTTCTGCACCATCAGAACTTTTGCCCATCAGAACTTTTATACCTCAGAAGTTCTGCACCATCAGAACTTCTGTTAATCAGAACTTCTGCACCATCAGAAGTTCTTGACAATAAGAAGTTTTGCACCACCAGAACTTCTGCCCATTAGAACTTCTGCACCATTAGAAGTTCTTGACAATCAGAAGTTTTGCCCCACCAGAACTTCTGCCCATCAGAACTTCTGCACCATCAGAAGTTCTGGACCATCAATTATACTCAACAAAACTAGTATGCTATTTATTCTGCTATGGCTATTTGTTTGCTACATACCACATGTATTTATCATACTTAAAAGGTTCCTAAAGGTAATGCCAAAACAGCTACCTAAACTGTCCCCTTACAACTTCATCTCTTTCATCATTTCCTTATTTTTCCAACACTATGTATTCTAACAGTTCAACCCAGAATCAACTTATTTTCCAAAAATACAACTTCTATCTACCAATATAAATACACACATAATCACACCAACACAATACTAGCAACAACAATAATTAACAGACAATAATATTTTCAATACTGACCTATAACATTGAATCTATAGTGAATTTATACACCCTAAATCCCACATAAAAATCATCATACAAATGATTATATAAATCGAACCCCACCCCTTACCTTTGGATTGGAGAGAGCTCAAAAAACTTGATCGGAAACGGCAACTAACAGACTGGAATTTGAGCTTTAAGAATGCATAATTCCTCTTCTACTCGGGTTGTGGCAGTACTGACGATAAGGGCATCTTTGATCAATTGGAGCATTTCGGTTTGATCAGGAGTGTTAGCCTGGTCAAGTTCTTTATATTGTTTTACAACAAGCTCCAATTCTGCGTTTAAAGCTTCCAGTTCCTTTGTCAACTCGGCAATTCGACTACGTATTTCAGCAACTCTTTTCCTTTTGGGACCTTGCTCTTGCCGTCTTTGATTAATGCGAGCTTCCAGCCCCTCAACCACTGTCTTGGTTTTCTTCACCATTTCCACATTCCTCTTCACCATCGTTTGTTTGGTTTCGACCAACTGCTCCGCCTCTTTCATTTGAGTAACATTTTCCATCAAGGGAGAGAGGATGTCTTCAAATGCTGCTATCATAAGCTTTGAGAATTCAGAAATCTCAAGACCCTTTAATTGAACGATAGCATCCATAAGCTCTAGTCCAAGGGTTGAATCCTCATGTAGCAGATGAGGCAAGTCAGGATTAAAATCATAGGTACGAATGGTGTCTGTCAGTTTCTCGACCTTAGTTGCTTCAGGTCCCAGCTTGTCACCATAGACCTAGGAACGGTCAGAGTTTGAAGACGAAACATACCGATCTACAAATTGGTCCAATCTTGCCAAAGCAGCATCGACATCATCGACATCCATGTCGTCCGAAACATCTTTCGCTCCGGAGGGGCCAGCTGAATCATCCCTCTTAGAGAGACTCTGAACCTGGGGTGGTACGGTGACAATTTGAGGAGTCTCCGAATCCTACAGGAAATCTGGAAGACTAGAGTCAGAGCTAGTCGAACAATAACCTTTATGCCTGGCAGGAATAGTGACCAAATTAGAGTCACTAAGAGAAGCCCAAGTAACGAGTTCGACAAACTCAACAGCGGCCATGTTGGGAGCCCGTTGGTGATGAGGTGAAGAAGCTTCTGAAAGCGGAGTATACTCTGGCACGCTGTGGTGTTGTTTAGAAGCTTCGACCTAAAAGAGAGTACAAACATCAGACATGTATAATTTAGAATTCGAAACACATTAGAGAATACGATGAATACCTGTGGTGGTGGAGAGGGAATTCTTGTTTTAGTTCCTCCAATGGAAGCAGTAGCGGCGTCCTCCTCTGTTTCTGTATTAACTTCAGACACGAGCGTAGGGTCGGGGTGACAATGGTTGTATGTATTATGATATCACTATCAACATGTGAAAGTAAGGCAACATCGTGACAAGTAGTTAGGAGCACTTTACCTCGTCGCCTAGTGATGAGTGGTTGATCATCGACCATTGTCGGCTCCACCTTATTATCGACCTTCACTCCAAGGTCTTCGGCCGTGGGGGCTTTCTTTTTCTTCTTTGTTTCCTTTTCCTTAGGCGAGGACGCATGCTTCCTTTTGTGGTCTTTGGATTTTCGGGAGTGGGGAGATTGAGCATCAGGCGATGGCTGTAGAAATAAAGAATATATCAGTAGAAATCATAACCTTGTTCAAAGCAGTCAAAAGTGATAAGATGTTTACCTTAGTCTTCCCACTATGGTGAGACTTTTTGTCCCTCTTGGACTTTTTGGATATGTTGGAGGGAGCAGCCGAATCCGCTGAGCATTTTCGACTCTGCTACATGAGAAATAGAAACGTTAGTGGTTGGTAAAATACAAGATGTCGAAGCGTAGACATTCACACTTACAGAAGAATCATCCATCTTGATAGAAGTAGAAATGGGTTTGTCATCAGAGAGGGTATGAGTGGGTGTGAGCTGCAAGGTATTAGACATGAGAAGGGTGTCGAATAGAAGACATATGAGCACAAGTGTGAGTAAAACATACCTTTGACTGAGAGGGGCCTGCTTTGGAGTTGGTTTTGACAAGTTCGGTCGACGACCCTCCTTGGCTTTCAATAGCAGTAGGTTTTTGCCTAGGAGCAACTTCCTATGGCAGAGGTACAACTAGAAAAGAAGTTAAGTCAAATAAAGATGTGAGTCAAATTGTAAAAGGAAACGAAACTTTCCAGAAGTGGTTACCCTTGGGTACTACGGAAAGCTCTCTCACATATTCAAGGTCGATATGCAGAAAGCCTGGGTAGCCATGCAACCAATGCTTCGTCGGAACCACCCAGTCGACTTTCTTTTTGTAAGCATTTTGAATGTTCGACCAAGAGCTATACCATCAATCTGGGATAGGCGGTCGAAAAGCTAGGGCCAAAGGGCTAGTCGGCAAAGGAGGAAATTTGATTTTTCCGAAGTGAAGTGCGTAAAGATATTTGTCTTTCGTGTAACTAGGGATCTTAAGATGAGGAATCCTCTCAGTTACCTTCTCCTTTAGCTCTTGGGCCGCGTCATGGATGGTTCGACGAAGATTGCTTGGCAAATATACTACTCTGAAAAAATTGTAGAAAGCTTGAATTTCTCTGATGTGGACTGCCTTACATTTTGTTGTCTTCCCCTGAAAATTATTGAAAGCAACAGTCGGTTCATTCATCTTGCCAGCAACATCATTCATAAAAATAACGAGATACGACTGCCACCAAGTTCTAAACTCTTGGGTACAGAAGAACGCTGGTTTGAACAAAGTGAATGTAAGTTTGGCTCGTCGAGCCCAAAGAGTGTCTATATTTTCCTTGACTACCTCCCAGCTTCGGTCATCTAAAACATAAATGAGTAATTCATGAGATGGATAGAATGACTTAGGCACAATCTGATAGAGCCCAAACTGTCTAGCCACCATGTTGGGTTGGTAAGCTGTTCAGTAAGGACTCATGTGAGTGATGGCGTAAGTGAGAAACTGGGGGAGGGGGGGGGTCAAAAAAAGCCTCCAAAAGTCCAAAGACCTCTGTCGATTTCTTGCTTCGACGGGTGGAAAAGGCTCGGTAAGCCACAATTGCCCACTCTTGCCATCAACAAATGGAGCCATTGAGGGTGTGAAATCTTCCCGCGTCAGCATGATGTCAAAAAGCATTTTGAAGACTTCGTCGTTTGGAGAAGTTTTGTCTATGGGAGTTAAAGGCAGATAACAGGGCCACATGGCCCCGCTCCTGTCTTGAGAAGTTGAAACCTTCTTCTGTCGAAAAGGCTTCACATCTTCAGAGAAAGTGGCATTTAGCCACAATTGTAAGAGCCAGAAGGGACCATTGACCAATACACTTTTCTTCTTTGGATTATTAGGGTCGAAGCTCTTTATTTGGTTTACCACGTCGGTCATAGAGGCATATAAGGAGGCCAAAATTAATTGGCCTAAGGAAACATTTTCACCCCTATGCAACAGAGTGGCCAAATGGACGAGTTGTTTGGCTATCTGCATCAATCTCGAACAAAACACGAAATGAGACAGCCAAAGAGTCAAAAAAGCGACATGATCTTCATCAGAGATGTCCTCAGAGTCATTATGATGGTGGTTGATGAAGTTGGTGTAGGTTGGATGTTTGGATTCGCTAACATCGAAGTTGATGTGAATGGGCTCGTGGTCGGTATGGTTGAAAATGGTTCCAGCAGGCTTTATGCCTGTTAAAGCAGCCACATCCAGCAATGTGGGGGTCATCATGCCACACTTTGTATGGAAAGTGTTGGTGGATCCTTCCCAAAAATATAAGGCAGCCAACAACATGCCGCCAGAGTAAGGTTGGCCAACACGGGAGAGTTCCAATAGGTCATATATACCCATTTCCCTCCACGATTGGCCCTTACCAGGTTCCAACCTTTCTATCCTAGCCCTAAACTTAGGGCAATTCAAGGGGGGAGCGTTGCGAAAGTTCTTGTCAACAAACTGCAGAGAAATAGGGTTTGTTGAGGTAATCAAAGGACGGCTGCGTTGATTGGTGGGAAAGAATGCACCTTCGTCATCTACATAGATTTCAGAAGGAACATCCACGGGTAATGAACCTAGAAAGGCGTGAGGTTCATCATCTAGACGAAAAGGGATAAGTACCTGTGATTGCCAAATCTTAGCTTTTTCTTCGGAAAATGGAGGTTCCGGTACATAGGGTTTTCCTTCAACGTGGCAGAGATGAAAAGTTTCAGCGGGAGCTGTTGAAATATGTTTGTCTGCCATTTTAAGGGAGAAAAGATGAAAACGGTAAAGATTGTTGTTTCCTGGTTTGAGATGAAAGCTTGAAAATTAGGAAAGACCTTTGATGTTTGGGTTATCAGAAAGATGACAACGGTTAGGGTTTGAGGTTCTTTCTGGGTTCTTGGTTTGAAGATTGGGAACGCAAAGATGAAGTCTTTCTGGGTTCTTGGTTTGAAGATTGAGAACGCAAAGATGAAGTTTTTCTGGGTTCTTGGTTTGAAGACTGAGAATGTAAAGATGAAGTTTTTTCTGGGTTTGCTTGGTTTAGGAAGTGAGAGCGTAGAGGAAAAAAGAAAGAAAGTAAGAAGAATTCCTATTTATAGGGGTGGAGATGAAGAAAATGAAAAGGCGAAGGAAATCGTGTCCGTCGAGGGACACGTGTGGACAGATAAAGCCGCTAGCGTGGTGGGCCATACCTGCTACCTAAGTAATGATGTTCAAACATTAAATGCTCCCACGTCTCGAAATAAAGAAGGATACGTTTTCATGATTGCCTGACGTCATGAAGAGACTGGAACAATGAGCTGTCTTCAAAAGTAGTGGAAACGACAAAATCGACAAAAGGCGCAACTTCAAAGATACCATTGTCTTATGTTCGACAGAATCAGAAATTCGAAAATGGTATCTCTGGGGGGCATTTTGTTAACTGGAAATTTGTAAAGTATGTTTAAGGGCATTGCTTAAAGGCAAAGGTCCCTACAGGATAAGGACCAGTTTTAAATGAAGATAGTTTTTGAAATGCTTTAGAAAGCTAAGTTAGAAGTACCAGAAAATACATGTCGATTGAGAAGCTGGTTCAGAAAACCAACCTAAATCGACCAAACGGCCAGAACAAGATGGTGTCGAAAAGAAATTAGATCGACAAAATGATGTTTTGGTCGATTCGAAGTAAGTTTGGGTCGAAGGAAGACGCCAGTCGAAATGGTCGTGCTGTCGAAGATATAGACCAGGGGGCTTAGGAAATATTATTACGCTTTAAGAGTATATCGAAACCGAAAGCAGTTGGTTCCTTCTGAAGTTATGAAGCGGGAAAAAGTCAGAATAAGGAGATCGTGGGCAGTTGTCTCAGAAGATCGTGGGTTCGAAGCGTTAAACGGATGGCAAAATCGTGTGCGGCAATTGTCTTTAGTTTAAATCTCGTCCGTTGATTACTTTTAGCAGTTACCTTGTAAATACTATAAATAAGTCAGTATGTTAGAATTTTAGGGGTGTTCATTTGTATCTTCAAAATTGCTTGCCAAAACTCTGCCTAATTCCGCGCTAAAGGAAGAAAGAGTCATTCAAGCCTTTGATGTACGTGAATCACCATATTTCTTTTCAATACAATCAATTTACATTTAAGCTTGTCTTTACTTTTTGTTTATTTCTGCTTCGCTTTGAATGAGTCTTTTACCAAAATACTTCAACGTAAACTGTTGGTCACGAGTCACCAATTAGTGTTTTGTTGAGTTTTGTTACCAGCACCTGCAGTCAATTAGCAGGCAGTCGGAATTCTGTGTGTGTGTGGAAAGCCATTATGCTGTTTCCCTTGGGCTCTGGAAACCGTTTCTGGGCCAAGGTCTTTTACTCACAGGATTAGTACAATATACCAAAACCTTAGCACGTGTCTTGAGATCAACTGGTCGATCTTGCAAGTAACCCTTAGTTTTAGGAATTAGGGAGGACCAACGGTTGTTTACCATTTTCCATAGTAAACACACACACACACACACACACACACACACACACACATATATATATATATATATATATATATATATATATATATTGTTAATATTTTTGTCTAATTTAATTATTGATTGAAATTCATATTTTGATTAGTATTTAATTTTGCTTAATTAGTATTTTTATTTTTAATAATTAGATGTTTCAAATAATGTTATTTTCTTTATATCTCTTACTTAGTACTTTTTCATAACAAACAAAACCAAAACCAATATTACAGCTAGCAGAGCCTCCCTCTCTCCTTCGGTTTTTTCCTTTCCAGTCACACAAATTGTATAAACTTTCAAACCATTCCACTACTCTTCCACTCCCAATTTTCACCACCACCTCTTGTACTATTTGCAGAAAAGATAAAATAAATATAAATATCAGTACAAGATACAACCATTCCACTCACCATTTCAATTCCACTACTAATTCAAATTCTTCCACTACTTGTACCCTCCAAACTTCAAACTTCATCACCAAGATTACTATCTTGATCTTATCTATCCAACCATTTCCTATACTACCCTCACTTCAATTCTGCTATAAAGCCATCTTTTATTCCATTCATAGAAGGAGGAACATCAAGCAAAAACCATTCTTAAAAAAAAAACTACCATAACCTTCACCTTCAACACTCAAATCGCTATAAACACGTCTGCTGCTAGCTCTCAACCGCAAACCCTCGTTCATCAACAACTTACCCACCGCTCGCCATACACCCTTCGTTTTGTATCTCAATCCCAGAACCACCTTCATCCATCGCGGTCATCAACTGTTTCTGCCATAAAACCACCATTAAACCTCCATCTCAAACACCATCTTCCTCTCATGGCCTCCCTCTATACACAGTCAAACAACCCTCACCCATCAACCACCACATAATCTTCATTATTCTCCCACCTATCCGCTAGCTTGCCGCTAAACACCCATCGACCCTTTTCGCTTTTGTTTTCACCCTCTTGATACAATTTAGTTTTTATTATTATTATTATTATTATTTATTTATTCATTTATTTTATTTATTTATTTATTTGCTGTAAATACTTCCATGAATTTTTACTAAAATATGTTTTACTAAAGAGTAGTACAAAAAATAGAATATATAGTTTAAATGTTAATTCCATTTTAGTAGTTTCTTTAGATTTAATATTCTTTTTTTATTTTATTTATTTGATATAAATACTTCCATGAATTTTTACTAAAATATTTTTTACTAAAGAATAGTACAAAAAGATAGAATATATAGTTTAGATGTTATTTTTTTAGTAGTTTCTTTAGATTTAATTTTACATTATTTAATTGTTAGATTATCGATTATCTCACTTGTATATTTATATTAGACTTGTAATTTCGAGATCCCCATTTGTAAATTTGTACCCTCACTCCCATGAGTTGTAATAGCTTAGTTAATTATTTTATCGCCTTATGTAATTATTCATCACAATGCACAAACCAAATATTTTCAAACTAATACTCGTGCGAGCCATTTTTAACCTTGAGTCGACAAAGCTTAGAAGCGTCGCAACGGCCACACATTTGTGCACACACCATGCTTGCTCTTGGGCTTACAATGAGACTTTGATTGATTAGTTAAACATTATTTAATTATCTAATTAGGTTATTCAAAATTGATTAGTCCATCTAATTAATTTTATTAAACTAATTACTTGATTAAATTTGGTTTAATTAGTCGATTAAATTTATTTCACGCATGCACTTACACAATATAAAATTGCCTTATCATTTGCGTTAGCCACCTTGTATGGGATTTTAATTCATTTACTCGCTTTATTTCATGCTTGTATATCATTATTTGCAATCACTCATCTCCATTATCGCACCTTGGTCCACATACCAATTTCGCATCCAAAGGGCCTCATGGTAGGGAGTAGACACTTGTCTATTCTCTCGAGATTAATCAAGCTTTCTTGGTTAATCATATCCCAATTCTTCTCTCCTTGTCATTCACCACTTTCATAAAACAATGTTCAAACCTCGATCCAACGTCGAGTGATTCTTCTCAAAAAATGTTTTCATAATAAATATTCTACTTCCCTCTTCCTAAGCGTAAGGTAGTTAGTCCTGTTTCGATCCTCGATCGTACGCTTGGTTTATTTAATTGAATCTAATTAAGTGAACCCCATTTCACCTCACCTTTTCTCAAATAAAACTTTTGGGTAGAAAAAGATGGTCAGGATGGTTCTGTCCCTTCATCCGAGTACTTGGGACATTAGCTGTTGAACGCTTATGGTCCAATACTTGTCACCCACATTAAAATCAATTCAAACTCATCAAACCTTGCCCACGTGCAAGTCCTTTTTTCAAACACTCATCGCTCACATGCGAATTGCACTAGTGATGTCTTATCGTCCACGTACGATTAAGCTCCTATTTTCAAAAATAAAATCAATCAACCAACAAAGTTTCTCGCAACCGAGAACTACGTAAGCTCTGAATTTCCCATCGCACTTGGGGAATACGTAGGCACGAGATTCTAACATCTTGGCGAGCACACTTTCAAAAAATTAAAACATGTTTCCATTCTTTTTTCTTTTCACATAATAATTAGAAGATTGCAAATTTACTTTTTAAACATACAAACACACTTAGAACTAAATGGGTCCCATAGCGTATGATGGATGTGAGGGGTGCTAATACCTTCCCCTTGCATAACCGACTCCCGAACCCGCATCTCTTGGTTTCGAAGACCATTCCTTTTCACATTTTCATTTTTCTTGGGTTTTTTCTATATTTTCCCTTTCCTCTTCAGGAATAAATAAAATTAGGTGGCGACTTTATTGTTTCATTGTAATCAAACATTTTCGATAGCGTCTACAGTTTGTGACCTCAAGCATATGTAAACAATGGAAAGCTTCCTCACATTTATGGTTAAAAAGGGAACTAAAGTGATTCAATTCATGAGCAAGTAATGCAAAAAGAATGAATGACATGGTAATTATACAAATGACAAATTTTCTAAACATGTTATGCTATACAAAGCGATAAACGAGTATCTGGCGTGTACCAACTTTGAAATCTATCATTACCATACATCCCCGAGTTGAAACGATCAAACTCGGAAAATCACCAAATGTAACCTCAAGCTACCAGACCAAAATTCGAGTCCAAACAACAAAAAAAGAGTTAGAAAAATAATACTAATTTTATTCAATACAAAAAGCCTTGGTGAAAGTGGGAAAAAGGAAAACCAAGTGAAATTTTAAAAGAATTAACTGGCTCTGCACATCAGAGCGTGCTAAGTGCGCTACACCAGTTGCAGAAAAATATAGCAACTGGTGCAGCTGCTATGCAACTCCACTAACACACCTATACAATCTCGTTTACAAAACTATAAATTATTTACAAAACATACACACTTCCACAAGCTAAAACACTACAAACTTGTGGAATAGTGTCCTAACAACCACACAACAAATGTTACGAATACGAGACAACTTACAACAATACTTGAAAACAAGGAAAAACACACATATGTACAAGTATGGAAAGTAAACACACAACATGTACAAATAACAATATACAAGTTCATATACAAAGTCTATACAACATATACATTAATTACAAAACTCAAAAACAAATAATTTATCGCAATACAGAAACAATAAAACCAATCCCCGACAATGGCGCCATTTTGTTGAAGCGGTAAAGCAAGCAAGCAAAAAGTAAAGTATTATTTTTACCGGATGATATATACCAATTAGGTTATATCATATCGTGTCCACATAGATTGGTTATTGCTTCGTCGTTCGACAATTCTATCGTTAATGAGTTTGAGATTAAATGGTTGTAAATAAAAGACCAAAAGTAAATGAACAAAAAGTATAAAAGATAGACAACTTGTCCGGAACGAATGCAAACTACCCATCACAGACATAAATCTACCATCAAGTTATACTCAGCCTACGATACTCGTCCGTGTCATCACATACCTCTCACAATCTAAGCTATTTCTAACCCAAATTGAGAATTCAACTGCGTCACCTCCATACCCATCTCTGGCATATTTCACCAATACAAAGGTATTAAGCTCAGACATCCCTAAGTGAATGTCAGCTCTAAACCCATTTCTAGCATTCAGAAACTAACAAATAATCATCCTAGGTAAGAATCTAAGCGATCTATCTCTAACAAAGCTCAAATCCCTAACATAGAGTAAAAACCTAAGACAATCACCAACACAGATTTGTAAAGCAAACTTTATACAATGTCAAGGGCAACAAATATACATGAGAAAGAGTAGATATACATACATAACCAACAAAATAGAGAAATACAAAGAGAAGAGAAGAGATACACTACTCATTTACACCGGTTTGTCAACACCTATCGAAGAGCAATCCACCTCCAATTATCCATTGCAAGACCCTAGTGTTGTTTCTAAGCTAATCTATAAAAAATAAAGGTTGATGGAAATGGGGATCAAAATCCACCCCAAAACCATAACCTAAAAATGTGTAAAAATGAAGTTATAAAAATAAATCTCAGGCGATCGCGCTCATCAGCGTGGGCGCGCTCAACGGCGTCTGCATATATTTACACTAAACCAACATAAATGCCGCTTAGTGGCCTCTAAATCTAAATTTTCTCTTTGCCGCAACAGTGCCAAACCAAGCAGCGCTTCAAACCCCGCTCAACGACCTCACCACGCTGAGCGGCCTCCACTGAACATAACTTCCTAAAAATGGACTTTTATTCATCAAAACGCATCCGGAGTCGTGTCTTCGACACTTTATTCCTCGATGCTCCAAATGTGCAACAAAAACTTACAAAATATATCCAAAACTAGTCAAACGGTACAATATGTACACAAAACACAATACAATGTATATAACAAAAATTGGGGTTATTCACCGATTATTAACAAACAAGAACGAATAAGTGCCACAAAACATACATACAAAATAACTACATTTTGGAACTTATCACTATGATTTACTTACTTTGAGCTCACTCAAATTATATAAAACATGGTAAAAACGCTATACACAAGCGAAATTTTCATCGAGGCATAGCTTGGTATTGGAAATCCAACCCGGGGAAAAGATTCATGCTTTATTAAATCGACCATAAGGCTTCAAATCTAGAAGCGATATGCGCGGGGGCTTATGTTCGTATATAAAATCTACTGCTTGGGCTCGGAGAGACAAAAGAGTCCGAGATGGACTTACTAGCTGATAACTGAGCAGGACCTCATTGAGATCTCATGATCGGAGCCGGGTATGAAGGCCGGACACACTAACCATATGACCATGGCCTAACTATGCCGACCGGGTAGTTCCAAACGGGGTTGGTTACAGTTACAGAATCCATTAGAGAGCGGTTATATACATTACGATACTTATGGGTTGGTTACGGGTATTACAAGTCATTAAGTAATCGGTTACAAGCGTTACACCATCATGGTCATGGTGACGCTATAAATTGAGACCTGATCCAAGATCTCTAAGAAATTCTCTCATTTTATCTCTTAACTATATATTCTAGGGAAGTCTCATACACTATATCTAAGGGATCCCAATTGCGAGGTAAACTAGACCCATAGTTTGAAGTTCATGCATCCCTCGTATGGACCTCAGAATACCTTAACATCCCAAGTATAGTTTTTTAGCAAGAACAATCATTATTTATTCAATTATGATTTCATTAGTATTGTCGTACCCATTGACTATGTGTGTGTTATGTCCTCCTTTTATCATTTTTTTTCTATTTTATTTTTCTCACAACAAATTCTAATGCATGTTATGTTATATCTTTTCCTTGTCCGTAATAAATTATCGTGCTTATTTTCTAAAATACTTATTGCATATAGTAAGATCAAAATTGCAATTGATAATCTACATAAGCACTAGTAAAGTTTATCTACATAAGCATTCAAAGTGTTTTGTTTCACATTAAAATTCAAAATTATGGTCATATCTCTATCCTTTTTACACCCAAAATACCATTCTTTCAATATTTAATCAATAATTTTGCCCGTCTCATTTTTCTTATTAAACTATATCATCAATGCACAAAACCTTAAAAATTGTTTAGTTTCTTCACAATTCCAACCACCCGTTAGTTTATTTATAAACACACAAAATTGGTCATCCTCATAGTAACTATATTTCATATTCAAAAGTAAATCTTACTCTGATGGACTTAGTTATTTACCTGCCAGAACATATTTTTTTTATGAAAACAACTAATGCATTAAGAAAGCGGCGCTAACACCGGCGAAACACAAGATGAAACATAGTCCAACACATGTTTCTGCCAATATTTCCCGGCAAAACTTATTTCCCTGAGATTTTTCAACACCCACCATATATTGAACATCTGCATTACAATTTCTGCCAATGAAGGTGATAGAAATATTCTTAAAGCTATTTAAGAAGTGTGTGCAATGGATCACAATGGACTCTAACACAACATTAACAGAAATCCCATTGATACAGTCAACCACATCGAGCGTGTCTGATTGGAGAATTGCGTTATCCAAATAAAGGACTTGCATCAGCATAAGAGCACACTTAATTGCAGGAGCTTCAACCACACTTGGGATAATCTGTATAGCCTCACTCTTGCACGCTAACAGAGATACAACAATTGCATCCATCTGAAAACACATTCATGGCAAAAATACCTTCCTCAAAATAGCTCGCATCAACATACACCAAGGTTACACTAGAAGTAGGAGGAAAATCTTGCCTAACAATTGACACTCTATGCTTGACCAAATTCTCCCGATTAGACTTATTGAAATTTCAACCACCTAAAGAGAAACTTTGGTAAGATCAAGAGTCTTTGTTGAATGTAGTATAAGTCAAGTATAGGATTAAATGCTTCTGAAAATGTTTTGCAAAACAACTTATGCGAAAGCGGTTCCGGAAGCAAAAAAGCAATTCGAAGAAGAAACCGTTTCACGAGTTTTGGGAAACTAGTTTACAGTTTCTGAGTTGGCGATTTTCGATTTTCTGTTTTGTTGTTATATTTTGTTTTAGTTTTGACGCTTATAAATAAACACTCCCTCATATGTAAAGAACAAGTAGTTGAATTCCATATTGAATAATACAAACAATTTTCTCCTTACTTACTCTCTCTCTCTCTCTCTCTCTCTCTCTCTCTCTCTCTCTCTCTCTCTCTAATTTTCCCATTTTATCTCTAAACTTCATCTTCTCCAATTACACCTTTCACCATTGATTCACACTATCCCAATTGTGTATGTTCCAACATCTGGCATCAAGAGCATTGATTCTGATCCATTAATCCGCTGCAAACATGACAACAACCGATCAAATTCCTACCAACCTCCCAATTCTTGATTCCATGAACTATGACAAATGGTGCAAACAAATGAGAGTTTTGTTTGGGTATCAAGAAGTCCTTGAAGTGGTGAATGATGGAGTCACACCACTTGTTCCAGAGCCTACAACTGCACATCAAGCCACATTAAAGGAAGAAAAGAAGAAAGACTACAAAGCCCTCTTCTTGATACACTCTTGCGCGACAACTACAACTTTGAGAAAGTTGGTGATTGTATGTCGACAAAGCAAGCTTGGAAGATCTTGAAGATAACATATGAAGATGCCGACAAAGCGAAGGTGGTGAGGTTACAAAATCATAAGAGGAAGTTCGAGTTGATACAAATGGAAGAGAAGTAATCAATCAACGACTACATTACGCGTATAACGCGTTTGGTGAATCAAATGAAGGCTTGCCGTGAAACTGTTATGGTACCAAATGTAGTAGCTAAATTCTTGCATTCTTTAACGTCAAGATTCAATAACATTGTGGTAGCCATAGAAGAGTCAAAGGATCTTCTCACCATGAGAAAGGAGGAGCTTCAAAGCTCATTGGAGGCACATGAACAAATGTTAGATGAAAGAGGAAATGACAAGGCCAAAGCGGAAATTGCATTGCAAGCAAGGTTCAATGAGAAAAACAAGAGATCGGAAAGCAAGTGACCTTCGAAGAGCAAGGAAAATTTTCAGAATTCTAGTGGAAAAGATCCACAAAATTCAATAGGTTCCATGGCTCAAAGAGGAGAGAGCATCTCCAAAGGTGGTGGTCAAGGAAATAACTACAAGAGAGGTGACAAAAGTAATGTGAAGTGTTAGATTTGTCAAAAGTTTGGCCATTTCGCAAAAGAATGTAATGCAAAATTGAAAGAAAATTATGGAGATGAGGCCAAGGTTGCTAGGAAAGAGGTAGAAGATGATGATACGCTTCTTGTCATGATCAAGGAGGAGAATAATGGCTGCAAAGAGGGGCTGGGCAGCAACTCAGCACTGTGTCGAGGGCTGGACAACAACTCTAACAGTGCAGAATTTTCTACACAAATGCGTTTAGAGCGAAACGCAATGGTTACCGTTCGAGGAGGAGTCCAAAGTAGTGATGAGTGGTACTTGGATTAAATTTGTTCAACTCATATGACAGGTAGAAAGGATTGGTTTGTGAAGATCAACCAAGCCACGAAGAATAAAGTGAGATTCGCGGATGACACCACTTTAGTGGCCGACAGTGTGGGTGATGTCTTGATCAAGAAGAAAGATGGAGGCCATTCTTTGATCAAAGATATGTTGTACATTCATGGAATTAGGTGTAATCTCTTGAACATTGTCCAATTACTTGAGAATAATTACACAATTCGGATGAAAAACAAGATTTTGCGCGTTTTTGACCAAAAATGCATTTTAATCTTGAGAGCACCCATGACTGCAAATTATACTTTAAAAATAGAGTTGAAAGCAATGGAACACAAATGTCTTGCTACAACGGCAAGTCGTGATGAGTGGTTGTGGCACTACCGTCTTGGACACCTCAATTTTAGAGACCTCGACGCGTTGCAAAAGCATGGTATGGTGATCGGGTTGCCCAAGATAAATTTTCCAACTAAGTTGTGTGAAGAGCGTGTGCAAGGGAAGCAACATAAGAACAATTTCATCAAGGATGTTGGTCATAGGACCAAGGAACACCTTGAGATGGTGTATTACGATGTGTGCGACCCAATGCAAGTCGACTCGTATGGTGGAAATAGGTACTTTGTCACTTTCATTAATGATTTTAGTAGGAAGTTGTGGATTTACCTCATAAAGAGGAAGGATGAGGTGTTTGGTGTGTTCAAACGTTTTAAGTCTATGATGGAGCGACAAAGCGGTCACAAGGTGAAAATTCTCAAAACGGATGGTGGAGGTGAATATATCTCAAGTGAATTTGGGAATTATTTGTGATGATGAGGGTATAGTACATGGGGTAGTTTCACCCTATACGCCTCAACAAAATGGAATTACTGAAAGGAGAAATCGCTCAATTATGAACATGGTTTGTAGCATGTTGAAAGGGAAGAACTTGCCGAAGGAACTATGGGGAGAAGCGGTCTCTTCAACAACCTATTTGTTGAATAGGTGCCCTACTAAGAAGCTTGACAAAGTTACACCAGAAGAGGTATGGTTTGACCACAAACCAAATTTAACGCATTTGAGAGTTTGCGGTTCGATTGTATATCGACATATTCCGGGTCAACTTCGAAAGAAGTTTGATGATAAAAGTTAGGTAATGTTGCTTGTCGGATATCACCCTACTGGAGGCTACAAACTATTTGATGTGAGTAGCAAGAAGATCGTGATTAGTCGAGATGTGGTAGTGGATGAGCTAAAGCTGTATGACAGTAGAAAAAATCTGATATCAACAATAAAAACCAGTTTCTCAACAGAAGGAAAACAATTTCCCTTGCAAAATCTACAGCCTGAAGGTTTTGGGATGAGATTTCTGGATGCAGAAACCGTTTTCCTTGATCCTGGAAACTGGTTTCCACCAGAAAATGTAGAAAATCAGCAGCAGCAACAGAATGCATAGGCTGTTTTGATTCCGACTGAAGGTGACAATGGTGAGTCCAGTAGAAGACCGACAAGACGTAGAGGTCTACCTCAACGGCTCCAAGATTATGAAGTGTTCCATGATAATGACATCAATAATGATGGTGATCTCATTCATTATGCGCTTATGGCCGAATCCGAACCAATGAGTATGGAAGAGGCATTGAGCAATGAAAAATGGGTGTGTGTGATGAAAGATGAACTGAAATCGATTGAGAAAATAGTACTTGGGAGCTGGTTGATTTACCGGAAAGAAAAAAGGCAATCAGAGTAAAGTGGGTCTATAAGGTGAAGGCAAATCCTAAAGGCGAAATTGTCAAGCATAAGGCTCGACTTGTAGCAAAAGGATTCTTGCAGCAAGAAGGCATAAACTATGATGAGGTGTTTGCTCCGGTAGCTTGATTGGAGACCATACAATTGGTTATTGGTATAGTCAATAGCAAAAATTGGCGGATGTACCAAATGGATGTGAAATCCACATTTTTTAATGGTCCACTTGAGGAGGAAGTCTATGTAGAGCAGCCCTCAGTTTTGTGATAGAGAATCAAGAAGGAAGAGTCTACAAGCTAAGGAAATCACTCTATGGTTTGAAACAAGCACCTAGAGCTTGGAACAAACGCATAGATACTTTTCTTATTGAGGTTGGCTTCAAGAAGTATGTGTCCGAACACGGTGTTTATGTGAAGTCGGATGCAAGCAAAGGTGTGATTATACTTTGCTTATATGTGGAAGATCTTTTGATTACGGACAGTAATTGAGAGTTTATTTCCAAGTTCGAAGGTGAACTCATGGAAGAATTTGAGATGAGCGATCTTGGTATCATGACATACTTCCTTGGCATAGAGTTTCACAAGTCAAAGTTGGGACTTCTCACACACTAAAGAAAGTATGCTTGTGAGATATTGAAGATGTGTGATATTGAGCATTGCAATGCTGCCAATTCACCTATGGAACCAAGGTTGCAGCTGTTCAAGAATGAGGATGAGGGTGACGTTAATCCAACTCAATGTAGAAGGTTGATTGGATCATTACGTTACTTATGCAATACGCGATCAGATTTGGAATTTAGTGCCGGTATTGTGAGTAGATTCATGGAGAGACCAAAGGTGTCTCATTTGGCAGCGGTCAAGAGGATCCTTCGTTACATCAAAGGTACTATTGGCTGCAGAATTCTCTTTCCTGCGGCTGATGTGGACAACATGTGTGAGTTACTCGATTATACGGATTCCAATTGGCGCAGAGATAAAGATGATCGAAAGTCTATGGCCGATTATGTCTTTATGTTCGGAGGAGCTCCAATCTCTTGGTGCTCTAAAAAGGAACCCGTGGTGGCACTCCCTTCTTGTGAGGCTGAGTATATCGCAGCATCCATGTGTGCATGTCAATCCGTGTGGCTAATGAATTTACTTAAGGAGTTGGACAACATTGAGGTAAAAACTGTCACACTCTTTGTTGACAACCTCTCAGCTATTAATCTTGCAAAGAATCCCATAACACATGGGAGGAGCAAGCATATAGAGATGAGGTTCCATTACTTGAGGGAGTTGGTGTGTGAAGAACAACTGAAGCTAGCTCATTGTCGAAGCGAAGAACAACTTGCAGATTTGTTGACTAAAGCGGTAACAAATGAAGTGTTAAAGAGGCTTGTGAAGAAATTGAGCTTGAGGAATGTGGAGCACTTGACTTAAGGTGGTGTGTTGAATGTAGTATAAGTCAAGTGTAGGATTAAATGCTTCAGAAGCTGTTTTGCAAAACAACTTATGCAGAAAAGTTGTTTTGCACAGAAGTAGAAAAATAGAATTACGAAGAAGAAACCGATTTCTAGTTTTGGGGAAACCGGTTTCTGGCGCGAAAAACAGTTTCCTGAGTTGGCAGATTTTCTGGTTTTTCTGTTTTGTTGTTATATTTTGTTTTAGTTTTTATGCTTATAAATAAGCACTCTCTCACATGTAATGAACAAGTAGTTGAATGCCATATTGAATAATACAAACAATTTTCTCCTCAATTACTCTCTTTCTCCCTCTCTCTCAATTTTCCTATTTTCTCTCTAAACTTTATCTTCTCCACTTACACATTTCACCATTTATTCACATTGTCCCAATTGTGCATGTTCCAACAAACTTGTGGTTGAAAACACAGTTGTTTCGAGCTCTCGAAATCCTCAAAAGAGCTGAAAACTGCAATTGGACAACAAGAATATTTTTGCCATTAAGAATGATAAAAAGCCAATAAAAAATGCCAAGATGGTTCATAGGCCTAAAACCCAGAGGAGGGGAGAAGCAAACTATACACGTGAATTCACAGCGAAGAACAAATGGTGAGCACTTTCAATCAAGCATTAACAAAGAGGGCAGGGGGATCGAGAGAAATACCTTTTTTTCTACAAATTTCATCTAGTAGGTAAGATATTCTTGGCCAACTTCTACACAAAGTTTCACATCTTAGCATCGATGGTAGCTTTCAGGAATATCCGTGTTGGGAACTAGAGAGACCATCCAAATTATTTCTTCTCTCACTCCTATGAAAGTGGTAAGCGCTTTTAATAGAGTAGTCCCCATCAACCTTATGGTGCCATATGAGCTTATCCTACACGATTTTACGTGACAGTGGGATGTGCTAGCAACCCACAAAACATCATGCGGATCCAATGTTTTCACAAAGATCTTGTATGCATTATAATTTACCCTTGTTCCTTCACCAAGTTGGAACTTGGTTAAATAGTCCCTTGTTATGGAGTCATAGAGAGCATCAAAGACAACAATGAGCCAAATGAGGAGGACCAGCTTAAAGCATTTGAGGATACTAAGACACTAAGTATATAACTCACATGTTTTATTTATTATTCATTTAATTTGTATACAAGAGATTAATAAATCACACTTGAATTTTAAAAAATATGGAGAATATTTTTCTGTATAGACCAAAATCAATCATATCAAGTGTACTAAAATCTATACACTCAAATAAAATCAAAATTAATTGACTTTTTAATTTTATTTTCTTAACCCCTAAACTATAAGAAGCTGAACACATAAAATAAGTACAATATTTCAGAAGTTAGAAATAGTAAAAGGCAATCATAGTTTACAAAAATATTCTATACATATCATGATTCAGTTTTGACAATAAATTATCCAAAATTCCATTAAATCTTCTAAATATATATTTAACCATCCATAATAGTTTTGTATTTTTCTTCTATATCTAATAAACAACCAAATTGAAGTGTCTATATAAGGTAAAGATCTCTTGTTTTCATGTATCTTTTTCTACAAGATTGTTGATAGAGCCTTCAGCACGATGGGATTCATTGTTAGAGTTATAGCAGCCAAAATTTAAAATATTCCTCTTCCCTCCTCTTCCCTTTCCTTTATGCATAACATTCCTAAACCCCCCTCGCCCTCGCCCTTTTCTCTCTTTCTTCTCAGCTTCTTGCTAAAAAAAAAATATAAAAACATAGTTTAATCAATTGTACACAGGATCAACTCAATAATAACTTGGAATTTAACGATGGAATTCATAAAACTTAATGTTTATAATAAATTATCAAGCGGAGTAAATAAAAAATACTGGGAAAGGAACACATATGACCATACCTTTTTGGAATGACCATTTACTGGTTTTGTTGAATCTTCATCACCTAGAAAATGAATCATATCAATCCATCGAAAAACTTATATAAATCAAGAGTATCTAATTAACAAGTTATTGCCTACAAAATTTTGGAATCATAACTTAAACAAATTAACATGATTTAAAAATATAATTTAAAAAAACATAAGATATAAGTTACATTACTCACTACTATTCTTTGTGCTTTCTCCAGATTGAGGATACTCATTAGAATCTCCTATATAACTTCTATCCCCAGAATCATTATTATCATTACAATATTCCCTAAAACTTGGTGATCCAGGTCCAATAAACCAATCATCCTTCTTATTATTATTATTACCATTATTATTACTATTATTATTATTATTATTATCCTCCTCTTCATGATTTATACCAACGTTGTTTTTATTACTGTTAGCATTATCCTCCTTTAATTTTCCTTGTCTCTCTTTATTAATAAACACTTTGCTTTCATTCATTTCCTCTTGATCTCTTCCATCTTCCATAATTTTTTTGTCTTTCAATCTATCACCATTGAACCCTTCATTCCTCTTTTCCAATTCTTGATTTTCACCATTATCATTAATAATTTCATAAGTATACATGTTGTCATTGCTTTTCACAATGGGTGAAGCAATGATGTTTTGATGACGAAACCGACCCTTGAAATGATGTCGACCCGGAGATGTATCATTCCCATTCATGGCTGAGATGCCACAACCCATGATGTACAAAATAAATATAAGAAATCAAGAAGAAATAAAATGAAGAAGGTAAAGAGAATTATTGAATATTTGAGTTAACAACAATAAGAGTTGTGAATATGACATGATTGCAATATTTAAACACAAAAAATAGAAAGAAGAAACGAAATAACAAATGATATTGTTAATTAAACAATGATATTGTTAATTAGGTTGTTGAGAATGTAAATTTTGGGTTTGTAATACAATGTGTGAGCTTGATGTTTGTTTTGTTGTGTAATTATCAACTAATTACCATGGGAGTTTCTCATGCAAGGGTTATAGGAATCATCACCAATCTTGTTCATAGGATGGGTATAACAAAACGAAAAAATGACAAAATAAGAAAACAAACAATTGTGAACTACAAACAAATATTTATGTGCTTTTTTTTGAAAAAAAATTAGAAAGAGAAGAGACCACTAGTTTGATGTGCCGTTCACAATTTATCTCAAACAGAAGATAACATGATTATGGTGACACTTCTACATATATTATAAATTTAAAAATAAACAAAAAAATTACTTGATTAGGTAAGAAGAGAAAACATATCTATATATATATATATATATATATATATATATATATATATATATATATATATATATATATATTTTTTTTCACTTTAATTTTATCATATTCAAAGGTATTTTGTGTTGGTGCACAAGGACAGAGATTTGAACGATGAAATAATGAAAAGAGTATGAAAATAGGGATTGTTGTTTATTAATGAAATATGAGTACATATTTATACACAAAAAAATCCAAAAATAAATATGTCGGTAAACCCTAATTAAAACTTAATCTTGGTGATCAAGCTAAACGATACTAACAGTACAAACTAACAAATACTAAAGTACCCTTAAACGTAAACTTAATAATTAAGATAACGACCTCAGAAGGTCAACAACTTCTGACCAACATCAGAACATCAACTTCTGGACAACACCAGAACATCACCTTCTGGACAGCACCAGAACATCAACTTCTAGACAACACCAGAACATCAAAACTTCTGACTCCCCTCAGAAATTCTGGACATGAATTATTCTCAACACCATCCCTTAATTCATATTCATCAAAAATTGACAACACCAATTTCATTTCTTAAACGAAGAAATTGGTCTGTTTTGATAGCCTTTGTCAGAACATCTGCCAGTTGCTTCTGGGTGTTGCAGTAAACTTCTAACACTCCTTTATGTACTTGACTTCTGAGAAAATGATACTTTGTCTCAATATGCTTGCTTCTTCCATGCAACACTGGATTCTTGACAAGGTTGATTGCAGACTTATTATCAATCAACAACTTCAAAGGTTTCTCTATCACAATCTTCAAATCCTCCAGAAGATTCAGAAGCCAAACAGCTTGACATGCAACTACAACGCCTACAATATACTCAACTTCACATGTTGATAGAGCCACAACAGGTTGTTTCTTGGAACTCCAAGAAATAGGACCTCCCAGAAACTTGAACAAGTAGCCAGAGGTACTTCTTCTGTCAACTCTATCTCCACACCAGTCAGAATCAAAATAGCCCACTAGTTTTGGTTCTGACTTCCTTCCAAAGGGAAATAGCACTCCATATTTCAGAGTCCCCTTTATAAACCTCAGAATCCTGACAGCGGCTTGGTAATGGGACCACTTTGGATTACTCATAAATCTGCTGACCATTCCAACTGCATAGTAAATGCCAGGTCTGGTATTGCACAAATACCTAAGAGAACCATCCAATTGCTTGAAGGTTGTAGCATCCACAGAATCACCATTAGAGTCAGAGTCCAATTTATGATTGGTTTCTGATGGTGTCACAACAACTGTACACTTCTGCAACTTAAATCTCTTCAGAAGCTCAAGTTCATACTTCAGTTGATGCAAAATGATACCCTCCATTGAGTACAAAACTTCCATCCCTAGAAAATATACTATATTTCCTAGATCTGTCATCTCAAATTCATTCATCAACACTTTCTTGAACTTGGATATATCTTCTGGACAACTCCCCGTAAGCAATATGTCATCAACATAAAGACACACTAGAATCATATTGCTTCCAGAATGTTTCACATATACGCCATACTCCATCTCACATTTCTGAAACCATTGCTTCTTGAAAAATGAATCAATCTTCTGATTCCAAGCTCTGGGTTCTTGCTTCAATCCATATAGAGCTTTGTGTAGCTTATACACATCCCTTCCTGATTATTTTTCTCGAAGCCAAGAGGATGTGACACATATACCTCCTCTTGTAATGGACCGTTCAGAAATACTGACTTCACATCCAAATGCATCAGCGACCAACTTCTGTTTGCAGCTAGAGCAATCACCAATCTAATTATTTCATGCCTAGCTACAGGAGCAAACACCTTAAAATAATCTAGTCCAAGTTTATAAAGAAAACCTCTGGCCACTAACCTTGCTTTGTGCTTGCCAACCGATCCATCTGGCTTAAACTACGCCTAGAAAACCCATCTGACACTGATGGCTTTCTTCTCCTTTGGAAGTTCTGTCAACTCCCAAGTTTTGTTTCTATTTATAGCCTCAAGTTCTTCTTTCATGGCATCAAGCTAGACTTTCTTCTTGAGTGGTTCTTCTATACCCAATGGTTAAGAATCTATTAACATGGCACACTGAATGACTTCTCCCTCTGAGTCAACTTCATTGTTTTGCAGCATGTAAAAATCTGCAAGTCTTCTAGGTATGGTTCTGACTCGTTGTGACCTCTAAACTTGTTCTCCAGAACTTGGAACAATATTAACTTCTAGACCTTGTCCAGAAGTTCCATCTTCATAATTATCACCTTCAGAAACATGATCATCTTCAAAAGCTTGTCCTCCAAAACCTTGGTCTTCAGAGTTTTCCCTTCCAGAAGCAGGATCACTACCAGATTCTAGATCATCATCAGAATCTAGATCAGAATCAGATTCATCATCTTCATCTTCAGAATCATCTTCTGACTCTTCTTCAGAACTTTCAACTTCTGACTTGTCTTCAGAAGTTGTCACTACGTCAGAAGTTGGTTGAGACTTGCTCCAATCCCAAACTTCCGACTCTTTCACAACGACGTCTCTGCTGATTTCAACTTCGTTGGTTTCTGGACAATAGATTTTATATGCACCTGTACTGTGGTACCCCACCAGCAACATTACCTTGCTTCTATCATCCAACTTCTGTCTTCTAGCTTCTGGGACGTGTTTGTAACATACAAAACCAAACACTCTCAGATGACCAACACTTTGCCTATCTCCAATCCACTTCTCTAAAGGATCAATTTACTTCAGTTTCTTTGTTGGACACCTGTTCAAAACATATGATGATGTGGCAACAACTTCTCCCCATAACATATGAGGTAGCTTCTTCTCTTTCAGTATACTTCTGGACATATCAAGCAAAGTTTTGTTTCTTCTCTCAACAAGACCATTGTGCTGAAGAGTGTATGAAGCAATAACCTCATGTTCTATTTCATTCTCCTCACAGAACTTCTGGAACTCTGCAGAGTTATACTCACCTCCACCACTTGTTCTCAGAATCTTCATCTTCTGACCACTCTGCTTCTCAGCCTTCACCTTGAACTTCTGAAACTCAGTAAACACCTCATATTTGAACTTAATGAGTGTTACCCACGTCATCCTTGTAAACTCATCCAGAAAGGACACAAAATATTTGTTTCCTCCAAGTGAAGGTATTGGAAATGGTCCACACACATCAAAATGTACTAATCCCAGAGCATGTTTTGCTCTTGGAGCAACTTCTGATGCAAATGGAAATCTTGTTTTCTTTCCTTTCATGCACACCTCACATGACTTCTCAGGCTTCACAATCTTTGGAATGCCACGTACGAGCTTCTTAGAACTTAGATGCCCTAAGCTTCTATATTTTA
The DNA here is from genome assembly GCA_021764765.1 of Vicia sativa. NCBI lineage: Eukaryota > Viridiplantae > Streptophyta > Magnoliopsida > Fabales > Fabaceae > Vicia > Vicia sativa. The sequence continues at coordinate 299,040,517 of CM038793.1, forward strand.
GATGCCCCAAACTCTTGTGCCACAACTTACTATCACCTTTAGCACCTTCTGTACTAAGGCACTCTGCTTCAGTTGTACTAACATTCACCTTGAATGTACAGTTGCTTCCCTGTTTAGACTTCATGTTCAACTTCTGATGGGAATCATACAACTTCAAGAGGTTGTCCTTCATTACAATTGAGAAACCTTTCTCAATGAGCTGACCTACACTCATCAAATTGCTTATAATTCTAGGAATATACCAAACATCTTTGATCATAATGTTTTTTCCATTCTCCACCTTGACTCTGACGTTTCCCATGCCTTCTGTATTAAGGTACTTATCATCAGCACATCTGATCTTTGTTCTCCTTTTGGAGTCAAAGTCTATCAGCCATTGTTTGTTCCCAGTCAAGTGGGTTGAACACCCAGTGTCCATATACCACCAATCTTCTAACTCTTATAATCAGAATCAGAAGCCATCAGAATCTGAGAAGTGGCTAGAAGCCATGAAATCTGAAATGGATTCCATGTACACTAACCAAGTTTGGAACTTGGTAGAGCCACCTATAGGAGTTAATCCTATAGGATGCAAGTGGGTCTTTAAAAGAAATGACATGGATGGTAAGGTACATACCTATAAGGCAAGGCTGGTTGCAAAAGGTTATAAACAAATTCATGGGGTTGACTATGATGAAACCTTTTCTCCAGTTGCAATGCTTAAATCTGTTCGGATTTTACTTGCAATCGCTGCATATCATGATTATGAAATATGGCAGATGGATGTCAAAACTGCTTTCCTAAATGGGAACCTTCAAGAGGATGTGTACATGACACAACCTGAAGGATTTAACATTCTAGAAGAATCCCAAAAGATATGCAAGTTACAGCGATCAATCTACGGATTGAAGCAAGCTTCCAGAAGTTGGAATCTTCATTTTGATGAAACAGTAAAACAATATGGATTCATCAAGAATGAAGATGAGCCTTGTGTCTACAAGAAGGTTAGTGGGAGCATGATCGTCTTCCTAGTATTATATGTAGATGACATATTACTCATTGGAAACGATGTCCCTACCTTGCAACAAGTAAAAACTTGGCTAGGGAAATGCTTTTCTATGAAGGACCTTGGTGCAGACCTATATATTGGGAATAAGGATCTATAGAGATAGATCATAAAAGCTGGGCCTAAGTCGAGTACATACATAGATAAAGTGTTGAGGCGCTTTAATATGCATGATTCAAGAAGGATTCATTCCTATGCAACATGGCTTGTGTCATCAAAACACAATCCCTTCAATGAAGGAAGAAAGGGATCACATGAATAAGATTCCATATGCATGCAATAGGATCTATCATGTATGCCATGCTATGTACTCGACCGGATGTCTCGTATGCTTTAAGTGCAACGAGTAGGTACCAATCGATCCCGTGATGCTCATTGGGTGGTCAAGAATATCCTTAAGTACTTGAGAAGGACTAAGGACTCATTCTTGATATATGGAGGTCGGAAGAGCTTGCTATAGTTGGATACACGATGCTAGCTTCCGGACCGATAAGGATGACTTTAGATCGCAATCTGTTATGTGTTTTGCTTAAATGGTGGCTTGTGTGGAAGAGTTCAAAGCAAGCAGTTGTTGATTCTACCGAGGGCGAGTATATTCTTGCCTCAAACGGCAAAAGAATTTGGATCAAGAAGTTCATTAGTGAACTTGGCATAGTCCCTAGCATTGTGGATCCCATTGATCTCTATTGTGATAACAATGGTGCTATCGCACAAGCTAAGGGCCTAGATCTCACCAAAGATCCAAACACATACTTAGGCGTTATCACCTCGTTCGGAGATAATCGATCGGGAGATGTGAAGATATGCAGTACCAACACTTGACAATGTCGTGACCCATTAACAAAGCCTCACAATGAGCATGATGGCCATACTAGATCTATGGGCATTAGGGGTATGCCTGATTGGCTCTAGTGCTAGTGGGAGATTGTTGGTGTAAGCCCTAGAGGCCAATACCTTTTGATACTTGTATCGAATTATTTATTAAATAATAAAAGGCTTTTCTTTATTATGTTTTCTTTTTTGAAATAATAAAGTCCCTAGAATAGTTAGTTTGTTTAATGCAATGTTAAGTGTGACTTAATCATGAGATCTATTAAACATAAGGACACTATTCTTAAAGTATCCATAATCGAGCTTTATTGTGAAGTGGGATAACATTAAAGCATTAAGATTATTATGAAGATAGTGATGATCGCATCTCGTGGATCATGGATAAGGAGTTATCAAGTCTTGACATAGGTATAAATATTAGGAGTAATATTTATCTTGGATTGACCCTATGAGTACTACATAGAATGTTATGCAAAGTGTCATAAGTTATTCTCATGGTGATAAGTGGTGCATACCACCCTTGACTGAAACCACTATGGACCCTAGATGTAGAGTCAAGTGCTTTATTCGATCAAACGTTGTCGTGGCGGATGATCATAAAGGCAGTTGATGGGTACTTCACAAAGCATCTTTGAGGACATGAGTGACCTAGATGGAATTTGCCCATCCGCATAGGGATAAATGTCGAGGGCCCAATATTGGCGGACAAGGATGACACGGTATATGCCTTGTGTTCAATATAGACATAAGGGCAAAGGGTAATTATACACACAAGTATTATCACGGAAAGGATTTGTCGGATCACATGACATTTTCGTGACTTGGGTAGCGATGATGTGTTGCTAGATACGCTCATTTTATTATGTTAAATATGATTTAATATAATTGCCAACGTCGCGGAAACCTCTGGTCACACATAAGGATGATTAATGAGAGATAGTGAAAATAAGGAACATCGTAAGTGCGGTGTACTTAAATGGAATCTGAGTGGAATACGGAATATGGTAAGGTACCACATGCTTAAGTGATACGATACATCATAATGTATGATTTTCGTGTGCTTTATTGCTTTTAGTTTATAGCCTTTGTTGGGATTTTATGCTTGTAGCCCACACTTGTGGTCTTATAAATAGGACCCTTGTTATGAAGCTTGACACTTGATGAAAATTCGGTCCTGAATCCCTGCCGAGATTCCGTTCACTCTCTCACTCAAAGTTTCCGTTCGTGAGCGACTAACTTGTGATCGGAGCAAGCTGTTCGTGTGGATGAGTAGAGCGTTGTTCTTCATCAGCGTTCGTGATCAAGTCAATCCGAATCACCACAAGAGGTAAAAATTCTCTATCACTGACCATGTCCATTCGTAAGGATCACAAAGGAAAATCGAATTTCTGCTGCAATTTTAAGAGGCGATTTTCCTTCATTCATCATCTGAATCTCCTCTGGCTATGTTTGCTTCTTCTAATTTCTTTTCTTTGTTTGACCAACAATCTCTTGAAAAATGGCCAAACTGCTTACAACAATAACATTGAACTTTCCTTCTGCCTTTCCCTTCTGATGTTTCTTCTCACCAGAAGTTGAAGTTTCTGACTTCTAGAATCTATCACCACATCTATTCTGCTTCTGGTCCTTCTTGACAAAACAAGCTTTCAGAGCCTTCTCAACTTTCCTCTTAGAAGTTCTGTCAATCAAACGCAACTCAAGCGCTTCTAGACTACTTTGCAGCTCTTCTATTTTCATGCTTTCCAGATATTTGGAATGTTCAATAGCAACAATAATATAATTAAAATGAGGAGTAAGCGACCTCAGACCTTTCTCTATGATTACTTGTTCAGAAAGTGTTTCTCCACAAGCCTTCATTTCATTATTGACCAGAATCACTCTTGAAATATACTCAGAAACTTTCTCATTGTTCTTCATGTTGAGATTCTCATATTGCTTTCTCAAGGACTGAAACTTCACCTTCTTCACTGATGCATCACCACCATAACATCTGACCAGTGTGTCCCACGCCCCCTTTGACGTCATAGAATCTACAATCTTCTCAAACACATTCGCATCCACACGCTGATGGATGTAGAACAGAGCTTTCTGATATCTCTTCCTCTTGTTTCTCTGCGCCTCTTTATCATCTTTTGTTGCATCTTCTGCAACTGGGATATATCCATCGGTAACAAGCTCTAGAACATCTTGAGCCCCAAATAAGACGTGCATCTGGATCATCCATCTATTCCAGTTTTTGCCATCAAAAACTAGAAGTTTGGTGTTCATGTTGGCGTTTCCGTTCATCTTCTACCTTGTGCAATTACACTTAGATATTCACTCTCATAGTGTTTCCAACCCACAAAACAAAAAGAAACGATTCTTGTTCTAGATTCAACGTGAAAGCTAGAAACAAAGTCGACCACACAAACAAACTCACGTTCACTCATGTTTCCCTATATTTCTAACCAGCACTCTGATACCAATTTGTTGGTTCACAAGGACAAAGAGATTGGAACAATGGAATAATGAAAAGAGTATGAAAATAAGGATTGCTGTTTATTAATGAAATAGGAGTACATATTTATACACAAAAAGCCCAAAAATAAATATGCCGGTAAACCCTAATTAAAACCTAATCTTGGTGATCAAGCTAAACGATACTAACAGTACAAACTAAAAAATATTAAAGTACCCTTAAACCTAAACTTAATAATTAAGACAATGACCTCAGAAGTTCAACAACTTCTGACCAACATCAGAACATCACCTTCTGGACAGTACCAGAACATCAACTTCTGGACAACACCAGAACATCAAAACTTCTGACTCCCCTCAGAAGTTCTAGACAAGAATTATTCTCAACATTTTTCAATTTTAAAGAATTAATTATTTATGAAATGGATGTGAGTTTTCTCTCAAATTCATTCTTTTAATTTTTAGGAAAGTTGAAAAAGTACTTTGTTTCTTTGCTCTCCCATGGCCTTCATCCATTCAGTCTTATTTTGACTCCTCATAACTTCCTTATGGTCTCTTGGTTCTTCGTCTAGAACCTCACTTGCAGAGATGAAGGCATAAGCTATAAGATCTACATACCCAAATATTTGAGGTGGTTTGATGATTGTTCGTGTCATATCTCTTGCCAATATATAGTCATCAGTAGTTTCCTCAACTTCATCAGCATCCTCTGCTTCTTCGACTTTATCTAGGATATGCAATTCAGCATCAACATGCTCCACCTCAACAAGAATCTCTACCTTTTCCATCTCTTCGTTAGATACTTCTGCACTTCGACCAACATCATCCGTTTTCTTGAAAGCCATTTCAGCTTCATTGAAAACAACATCTCGACTGATGATAATCCTTATGTGACCTCTAGGCACCATAGCCGATAAGCTTTGACTCCTTCAGGGTATCCCATAAAGAGCTCTATGTTCGATCTTGTCTTGCCTGATGTGAGCACAGGCTACGCAACCAAATACTCTCAGTTTGTCGAGATTTGGTGGATGTCCCGACCAAACTTCTTCAGGTGTCTTCATATCTAACACAGTCGAAGGACATCTGTTTATCAGATATGTTGGTGTCGAAACTGCCTCAGCCCAAAACACATTCTTTAACCCGACACTAGTCAACATGCATCTAACTCTCTCCAAGATGGTTTGATTAAACCTTTCAGCCAAACCATTTTATTATGGAGTGCCTACAGTAGTTCAGTACCTTGCAATACTAGAGGCAGCACAAAAGCTGTTGAATGCCTTATTGCAAAATTCAAGACCATTGTATATTCTCAACCTCTTGACCTTTCTGCTAGTTTGATTTTCGACCAAAGTCTTCCAACCTTTGAAATTCTCAAAAGTTCCATCCTTAGTCTTCTGAATGAATACCCATAACTTTCTAGCATAGTCATCTAATATTGATAGAAAATACTTTGCTCCTGAATATGATGGACACCTTGCAGGCCCCCAAATATTAGCATGAATGTAATCAAGGGATCCATGTGCTCTTTATTTGCCTTTGTTGAACTTCACTCTGCAAGATTTTCCAAATATATAGGGTTCACAAACCTTCAGCTTTTCGACTTTGTCTCCACAAAGAAAATTTTGTTTCCCCAATTCGACGGACCCTTTCACATGGCTAATCTCATGTGCCAAATTCTGTCTTCGACAAAGGTTTCGTGGATGCAACATTTGTCGAACCACTTACGACTTCAGCCTCAAGGGTATACAAGCCTTGTTTCTTCACGCATCTCAAGACTTCCTTCGACCCCTTCACGACTCTTAGGATACTTTTATCTCCTTGAAAAACATATCCTTTCTTGTCGAATTCACCAAGAGAAATCAAATTTCTCTTCAAATCAGGTACATACCCGACTTCAGTCAATAACCTTATTGACTCATCATGGAGTTTGAATCTCACAGATCCAACACCTACAATCTTGCAAGCTTTGTTGTTTCCCAACAATACAGATCCACCATCTTGATCACATAATTCTTCGAACAAGTCTTTGTTTGGAGTCATGTGCCAAGTGCATCCAGAATCCATAATCCACTCCTTCGACGGGTTGATGCTCGAAACCATAAGAACATCATATGAGTTGAAATCATCTTGAAGAACAGCTGTATTGCCATTATCCTTTCCTCCATGATCTTTCAGGCGTTCAGGGCACACTTTTCTTGTGTGTCCTCCTTATAATGATAGCATCGAATACGGATGCTTCACCTATAAAACTTCGTGACTTTTACCTTTCTTCTTGTCGATGTCTGGTGAACGACTTTGTAGGATTTTTGTATCCAAATGTGCGGATAGCAAGAGTCGCCACCGACTTTTATTTTATCAATTAAGGAAGGTAAAAGTAGAAAAAGACCTTCGTTAGATTACGAGTTCGGGAGAATGGTTATGAAAAGGAAGGTATTAGCACCCTTTCCATCCGTAGTTATCTACGGCTCTTAGTTACTCTAGATTACCTTTTAAAATTGCTTTACGTGTGTTTGACAAAAATGTTTTGAAAGAGGCATTTCGCTTTGACTTTGTAATGACTCATGTAGGAGTGTATACAAAGTGTTGGAAATGTTTTGTTTTGGAAAGATTTGAACTTTGAAAGAGTGTGTGGTGTGAAAAGCATTTGGTTTAGAGCAAGCAACTAAAAGACTTATTTACCCACTCGAATTGGTTGTTTTGTACTTTTACGTTCCTTTAGAATAGCGCTAGCCATACCATTAGTTAGTAGGTAGCTCCATTCGTTGGATGTAAGCGGGACATTCGAAGGACATCGGATGGTCATTGAAGGCAACTTGTAGGAAGTATCCTAGCACATTCGAAGGACTATCATCATTTTCGTAGGCGACAATCGAGGTCAAGATCATGTATTCGGAGGCGACATCGTGGGTCTTATGATCTTTGTATCGAAGGGACTATGATGATTTGTTTGGAAGGCAGCGGTGCTAGGATACCTCTATGTTCGAGGACATGACCATTTGAATTGTAAAGCAACGAGAGAATTACCCTAAGGGGTGCGTGTGTGAAAGAAGTGTGTTGATTTCAGAATATGTTATCTTGAAAATTAGTGGGCTAAGTTCATTATTATCTTGCCATACACGCCTAGTTACTAGCAATTTATAGGGTGCGGAAATTAAAATGCGGAAAGTAAATCCTACGCTATTACAAGGCTTTGGGGCAGATACATAATTTAAACTTGCGGAAAATAAAATCCTAAATTAAACGATTACATCCCGTATACAATTACATTATTGAAAAAATAAAATGAAAACGGAAGAATGCGAATCGGATTAACTTTGAAAGAGCGAGAAATCGGAAAATACAAGATGAATTGACATAAGAGAAAATGTTAGAAAAAATGCAAATTTTTAATTGGAAAAAATGTGACATGCTGGAAATAATGTAAATATGCAAAAATAATTTTTTGGGATTTTTTTAGATGCATTTTAATAATTTAAAATGAATTTACAATGATTTAAATGCAAAATTATAAATAAAAATAAATATGCATGCAAAAAATGTATTTTTTAATTTATTAAATTAAATAAAGATTTTGGAAAGTAATGTAAAAAGAAAATTAATTTTTGATGAGTTTTTAATGCAGAAATAAAAACATGAAATTAATTAAAACAATGCAAAAATATTAAAATATATGAAAAACATGAAAATATGCAAAGTTGAGAAAAGAAACAAAACTGGTGCCCATAGGGATCGAACTCAGGACACTTTGGAGCATCATGAGCCATCCTTAACCACGCCATGTGTGTATCATGTTTGAGAGCGGATTGAGTGGAAGAAAACACGCGTCGCTCTCTAGCTTCCTCCCGTTCGCGCCATCCATCGTCTTCAACCTTTTGAATTTTTGAAAGATAGCGTCGGCTTTTGCTCGGCCTTCTGAGGCAAAATCAAAAGCACATACATAATATAAATAATATCTCGACCATGGTTCGATTCCTCGGATCATCCGAACTCAATGGCATAGTCTTATTGTCCAATTTTTTCATTTAAGAAACCTAATTCGTTCACGAAACCCTAATCATGGTGTAACACGATTCGAGCCATGGAAATTCAATTGGCTTGCCGAGCTTGCAAACACATCACTAAACACAAAAACAACAACAAATCGAGTTAATAATGCATGAATGAAGGAATTGATTTTGAAATTTCAAGAACAAACCAAATTCGGTTCGTGGTTCTTGATGCTTTTGGACAATGTAAAGGTGCGGAATCACTCACAGGGTATCAAGGAATGTTTGGATCCTCAAAATCAATTGAAACAAGATGGAGCGAGGGTTGCTAGTAGCTTGAAGAACACGGTTTTTTGGCTTTTAGGTTAGGGTTTCTAGAGCAATTTTTTCCTTCTCTTTTGATTGGTATGCATCAAGTATTTATATTGGATGGATTTGAGACAGTTTTTGGCAAGAATCAATCACCATTCAATGATAATCAAAATTTGATTTTGTATAAAATCAAATTTTCAAAACAATCAATTCAATCCAATCTTGCCATTTTGTCAAATTTCGAAATTTGCTGGACTTTGGTGAGTTTCTTGAGTCTCAAGGAAGGAATAAAATCAATCTTTCAATTAATTTTGATTTTATAATTTATTTTAAAATTTAATTTGTATTTAAATGAATAAATTCAAAATTAAATAGAAAAATAAATCAAAAATTCATGGCATTGGGCTTGGATATTCCTAATTGTATGAGGAATAAGTTTGGATGAAGAAAAAGCAAGCCCATTTGCAAAAAATTTGACTTTTAGAAGTATCTCTCTTTGTGCATTCTTTCAAAATTTCCCAACTTGTGAATGGTGTATCTTGCTCAATTTTCCACATTTTTGAGTGTTCTTGGACTTTTTGGAAAGCTCTAAGAATCCTCTAACCAACCTTTTTGGTCTCATCTCAATTGGAGTTACCATGCTCAATATATCTTCAAAACAAAAAGTTGACTTTTTGTTGAATTTGAAAATGACCTGTAATGTTTTGAGCTATACCTCTCAAATGAAGCATTTTTTGGACATTCTTGTGAGACATGAAGTTGTAGAGAATTGAATTTCCTTCAAAACAAGAGGTGGTGGAAAAATTTACGAGAAAGTATGAAAAGTTATGATCGGTCAAAGTTGATTGACTTTTCACCTAGAAACCCTAATTTAGAAAGTTTGACTTTTGAGCAAATCTTGAGTTTTCTTGATGAATCATGATCAACCCTTGATCAAATGATGAATGTAACTTCAAAATGAGGATGTTGACCAAAAATTATGAAGTTTGTTGTATGTTGACCACAGTTGATTTTTGTCAATACTGTGATTTTCAACCATCGAGCAATTATGCGAGAAACTTGACTTGTAAGGCTTGAAACTTGACATGGAGATTACTTGAAGCATATGAGGAGGCATGATGACCATTGGAGATGTTGGAAATCCATCTTGACTTGAGAGATGCCAAACCCTAATTTGGGTTGATTGTCTAGGAGAGAGTTTGTCTGATCAACTCTTGAGGAATCCTTGAGTATAGATGTATGAAATCTCTTGAATAGATGGAGGGAAAATTTTGGGGTATGACTGCCTGTTCAATCTTCTTGTCTTTGGAGGTTAGATTGACACGCTTGTCTTTCGTGATCACGGAGGTGGAAGATGATTGAACACTCAATCACTGAAAATTTGCACTCGCGGTTGGGTGATGATGTGGGAATGGGCTTACAGATGCCACTTGGAGAAGCTGGGGAATGAGTCGTACGTTAGACTTGATATCAGGAGGATTGCTGGAAAGTGAGCCGTACGTTAGGCTCTGTAGACGTTTCTGGAAATGAAAGGAGCATGGAGATGGGCTTAAGATGCCATCCGGAAGGAGTCGTATGTTAGACTTCGTGCTCATCTTTGAATGAAGTTGTTGGTTTGTATTGATTTTTAACCATATATGACATTCGAAGTGAAGCCTTTGTTGATAAGTAGTCGGAGATGGGCTTAAGATGCCATCCGAACAGGAGTCGTGCGCTAGACTCTATAGTTCTTGATAATAAGAAGAATCGAGAATAAATCTTACGTGATTACTCGAGGAGATAGTAGTTGGAAAAACATGGATAGCTTCCTTGTTGTGCATCGGTGTTGATCCATTGCACTGTTATCGGAGGATAACCAAGGCGGTCTTCGGATAGTTTTCCGTCGATTCGGGGCTTAATCTGGACACATTTGCGTCGAGTGACATTACTGTTTTGGAAAACAAGAGGAACTTTGATAGAATATTGGTTAGTTTTATAAAGTATGATGCATGTGTATATGAATGACATATGCATGAATTATGACTTTATGAGTAATGTATGAATGATAGATGTTGTGGTATTTCAAAACATATCCATCTTGAAGAAGATCACGGATGCTGTTTGAGGATCTCGACTTACTTGGGGAATTGAATAGGTGAGATCCACTTTTGGAAGAGAAGAAAGATATCAGGATTCCTCGATGCACTATCGACCAAGTCTTGGGCCTAGATATTGTTGAGGAAGAGATTTGAGAAGCTCGTTGTTGGAGATCTCACATATAGACCTCTTGAGGAGAACACGGGAGGCAATCCGTTGGGGACCTTGTATGTAGATCCTGAGGAAATTAGGGAGGCGCTCTCTGGGGACGAGTGTAGATCTCATTGGAAAGCATTTGATAGTTCTTGGAGACACGGTTGGAAGGTCGAGAATCCATTGTAATCTGTGGGAGATGAAGATGTGGTTTCCTCCGTGCACTATCGACCAAGTTTGGGTCGGATCTTGTTGGGAAAAAAGGAAAGGAGAGAGATACCCAGGGATAAATACCTTGGTAGGGTGAGGTGTTCTTGCTTGGAGGCCGATGTAACATTGCTTAGTTGAGTGGAATTCTTTCGTGGATTCCTTTTGCTCTCTTTGGGAAGTTGTGTTGTGGTGACACCTTTGGGGATCATGCTCTGTGGGGGAATGCTTTGGTGATTTTCGTCGTCCCAATTCACGGAGCTGTAGTAAGTACTTTTGTATGTTCACTTTTCGTATGTTTGTGATTAGATTCTTATTGTCAAATCGTATAGTCATTCAAAGCAAGCGTTGGACTTATTGCAAATAACAACAACGAAATTGTAAAGAGAAAGAAGCTTGCGTTTATTTGAAAGGTGGCGTATGGCCAGTAGTTTTATACACAGAAAGGTAAAAGCTATGCGGAAACAATCTCGTTAAGTTCCAACTATGCTAATACTCATATATTTCAACTATCTCATCTCTAGTATCGGTAGAAAGTGAGTAGGTGATCTTAGCCATTTGAACCTTGAATCTTGATAGTAGTGCAGGCGGATGATCTGGAAGAGACATAGTCGTCGCTCAAATCCTAATTTTGCCTAGACCGCCCTTTCGGGTTTTAGGTCTAGGGATACCCTTTCTTGCCAAACCGCCTTTTCGGGTTTCGACTTGCGGTGTACATGTTTTGTATATATCCTTAACTTTTGCCGAACCTTTTGGTTCGAGGATCCCTATTTTTGCCTAGGTTCATCGACCTAGCGGGTCTCTTTATCGTAGTATTTTTGACTATGTCTGCGTTCACGGTGTGGGAAATCTTCACCATCCATGGTGCTAAGTATCATAGCTCCGCGGAAAACACTTGTTTGACTACAAATGGTCCCTCATGGGTGGGAGTCCATTTGCCCACAGGATCACCTTGTGGAAGAATGATGCGCTTGACTACTAAATCACCAACTTGGTAGACTCGGTGCTTGACCTTCTTGTTAAATGCTCTAATCATTCGCGATAAATCATCCATGGCGGATGGGCGAGTCGTTCTCATCAATCAAATTAATCGGTCAAGGCGATGCGGATCCAATCGTCTTCGCCTAACTCTGCCTCTGGAGGACTCTAGTTGAGGTATCCGAACCTCGATGGGCAAGGCGGCTTCCATACCGTATCTGAGAGAAGGGTTGCCCTGTGGATGTTCGTCTGTGGTGCGATAACCATGAAGAGCAAATGGTAACATCTCATGCCAATCTTTGTAAGTCACGGTCATCTTACATATAATCTTCTTAATGTTCTTGTTGGCGGCTTCCACTGCGCCATTCATCTTAGGCCGATAAGGAGAAGAGTTGTGATGCTTGACCTTGAACTGCGTGCAGAGTTCAGCGATCATCTTGTTGTTGAGATTAGAGCCGTTATCTGTGATAATCCTTTCGGGAATGCCATATCGACGAGATAAGGTTATGTTTGATGAATCGAGCCACAACATTCTTGGTAACAGATCTGACGAGGCTTACCCACTTGGTAAAGTAGTCAATTGCCACAAGGATGAAGCGATGTCCATTGAAAGTGTGGGCTTGATTTCTCCGATCATGTCAATGCCCACATTGCAAAGGCCAAGGAGATTAGAACATTGATCTTGGAGTACGTGTACTTTGTCGGCATCGTCGGCATTTGTGACAAGATCGGCGTGCGGTGACAATCGACTTCCATGGTAGACCAATAGTAACTGTTCTCAAAATCTTCTTAGCCATGGTGTGTCCTTTGGAGTGGGTACCAAATCGCCGTGTAACTCCTCCATGATCGTATTCTTTGTTTCGGTCTACAGTAGATAAACACAAGTCGTGGTTGCGCTTGTATAAGATGCCGTTCTTTGAGAAGAATTTGGATGCAAATATTCTCATGAACTTCTTATCATTAACGGATGCCCTGCGGGATATTCACGAGTCTCAAGATACCTTTTCACATCATAGTACCAAGGTTTCTCTGTATCAAGCTTACAACAATACTGTTGGTTCGTCGACCTCTCAATGATGATCAGGGGCCTCGTTGTCCCATCTAACCACGAACATAGGCGACATAGTAGCCAATGCGTGCATAGTGATTCTCTTCTCGTGGAATATGATTGAAAGTAATCTCTTGAGTAAGAGATCAAACTCGAAACATGCTCGTCTGGAATAAGATTCGGATGCTTCGTATCCCACTCGCCTTTATCGTGATCACTAAAGTGAGTCTCCATACACTGTAAGAACTTGATTCTTAAGTCAATAGCGACTTTAAGACCCATGATGCAGCCGTGCTCGGCCATGTTGTTAGTGCAATTGAAACATAATCTGGTGAAAGGCGTATGTCGCTTTGTAGGGGATGTAATGATGGCGCCAATGCCATTGCCAAGTGTGTTGAGGCTCCATCAAAGACCATAGTCCATCGGGATCCTTTTCGGGTCCTTAAATGCAGGCGTTCTTCTGTCGGTGACTAGTAAAACATCTTCATCGGAAATTGAGCGCATAGGCGATAGTCATCTGACGATGAGCCAAATGATCGCTACTACACTTCCTTTGATCGCTTTACGAGAAGTGTCTTGGATGTCATATTCGGTCGGGATCATTTGCCATCTTGCTATTCTTCGGAGAATGGTTTCTCAAAGATGTATTTTATCGGATCCATCTTGAAATCAACAAGGTAGTGTGAGTCAACATATCTTGTCTTAGTCGTGAGCAGCCGCGTTGCAAGTTTTCTCATTTGTGAGTATCTTGTTTCACGATCGGTAAACTTTTGCTAAGGTAGTATATTGCATGCTCTTTTCGACCAGACTCGTCATGTTGCCCCAACACACCCATTGAATTCTCTAGCCTTTATTAAGTACATGATAAGAGGTCTTCCTTGTGGTGACATCGGGATAGGAGGATTACATAGGTACTCCTTGATTTTGTCAAAAGCGATCGGCAATCGTCGTTCCATTCTACTACTTGATCTTTCTTAAGTAACTTGAAGATTGGCTCACAGTAGCGATTAGGTGTGCAATGAACGGCAATGTAGTTTAGTCGGCGAAACCTCGACTTCTTTCTCGGTCGGGGTGGCATCTCTTGAATGGCTCTAACCTTGGCGGGTCAACCTCAATACCTTTTCCTAACAACAAACCCTAAGGTTTTCGGATCGACTCCAAAGGTGCACTTGTTGGGATTCGGTCTCAATCATGCTTCTTCAACATCGAGCAGTTTACGCAAATGATCTAGATGTTCTTCTTGATGCGTGAGCGAGCTATCATATTGTCGGCGTAGACCTCTATCTCGTGATGAATCATGTCATGAAAAAATGTCACCATAGCCGCGATAAGTGGCGCGCGTTCTTATCCGAAAGCATAACCTTGTGCGAAGTGCCCCTTTGTGTAACAAAGTAGTCTTCTCCATGTCTTGAGGCCATTTTGATCGATTATGTAGGAGAAACCATCCATGAAGGAAAACCTTATCTTTGGCGGTGTTGTCAACGAATATCAATATGAGGAAGTGGAAAATCATCTTTCGGACTTGCTTTGTTCGGATCTATAATCCACACATTCGTACCTTGCCATCCTTCTTAGTACGGGTACCACATTGCAACCAGGGATAAGAGGTGACTAAGAAACCTTGAGCGCTTCATGACTTGGCTTTGATTTTCTCGACATCTCGGGGCGCATCGCAGACATACCTTCAGGAGAAAACCTTCTTTTGTCGGCAATCGGTGCACCACAATATCAATGTCTAAACTGGCATGTCTTCGTGCGACCAAGCAAAAACCTCAATGTAGTCTCGTAGCATCTGAACCAATCTTTCTTTAACCTTGTTCTCAAGATCCGCTCCTATCTTGATCTCTTTTACATCTTCGTCGTACCCAATTCACAACCTCAACTTGCTCTTCGTGTGGCTGTATAACTCGTTCTTCTTTTGTGCATCGGCAAGTTCTCACGGCACTTCACAATCTTCCTCACTTTCGTCTTGACTTGGTAGATCGGATTATCGAAGTCATATTTAGCACTAGCATTTGTTATTAACGAGATTCGGAGTGATTCTGCGATGTATCATGTGGGTGTGTGTAAGAAACACATAGCTTTTTGAAGGGTGACAAAGTAAAGAAAACAAACAATTGAATGCAAAATTCCAAATTTATTGAATGAAAACATGAACAATAGATAATAACCCTCATAAGCGAGCCATGATGCCGGGTAAGGCACTAGGCTTTCAAAGTTTATTGTTCAAAACATAAAGAAATACGAAAAGCAAAACAAAACAAAACAATTACTCGACTAAAGGAGATTGGTATGGCGTCTTGATCTTCCAATTCTTGAGCCCTTTATACAGGTTAGGAAGATCCACTTGCGATGTCGAAGCCGTTGTCGTCGTCTTCATAGCATGGATTCCACTCGTGCGGAAAGGAAGTTGGCGGCACGTTCGCGTATCATCTTCGACCCTTGATGGTGAAGCCTAATCGGTCTTGTCAAATTTGAAAGGAAGATCGGGGCCCCAAATAGTACTACCTTCTTCAGCGGCTTGAGCATCTTTCGGTGAGGCCATTCTAGGCGGAGCTTGCGTAACTTGGGAGGTGAGAGTCAGCAGGCACGACGGGGATTGTTTCAAAAGCTTGCGGGAGTCTCGAAGAATTCACCCTCCATCTCGAGATATCGGAATGGTTGTAGATGGTGACCATATACTCTTCTTCACCACATCTTGTGACAACCTTCCCTTTCACGGGTACTTGGTTTACGATGCAAGGTAGAGTATGGCTTGCCCATGTATCCAAGGCGTCCGAGTAGACAAGAGTAAGCGGGACGGATGTCCATGACAAAGAAGGTGGAGTCAAAGTCGGGAACCGACTTTAACAGTGATGATCTCTCAATCTTGTTCGCTTGGAACCATCAAAAGCTCTCACGATTATGTCAGGGTCTGAGAACCAACCCCGACATCAAGTCGATCAAAGCGATCTTGATAAGATATTGAGGCGAGACGGTATCCACCAAGACATGAGACAATGTAGCCCTTGCATTCAACAGAGATGTGCAAGGCTTTGTTGTGTTTCTTTCGGAAGAGTCGTCACGACATCGAGAGAAGCCTAGGCCGTTGTTGGCGGCCAGGCTAGCAATACAAACTTCAAATTGGTGGTGGTAGTGTCTTGCGGCACATGAGCATTCTTGAAACTTCACCAAGGCATTAGCATGAGCCTCGAGCATAAGACAAAGCGAGCATGGAAATCTTGGATCATCCCAATTGTTCCACAACATTGTAGTCACTCTTCTTGATAATCTTGAATTTCCTCCATTTCTTGTTTGGAGGTGTCTTGATAACTTCCTTTGGTACTACGGTTGAGCGGGATGAGCCACTGGTTCTTTCCTCTAGCTTGGGAATGGGTTGAATAAATTTGGAATCTGTTTGGAGTCATGATGTCTTTTGGAGGAGAGATATGGAGAACACTCTTCGGTTGGTCACCTTACTAGATCCAGTGATGTTGTCAATGTCAGGAATGGTAGCTTCGACTGAAAGATCCTCACTGGTCGGAGGGTCTTTCTTGACGCCATGATAGTAAACGTCAACTCCATAATTCTAAGGGATAGCCTAGTCGGAGGAATATGGAACTGGTCTTGGAGAGGTGATGAGGAGAGGTGCCACTCTGGGCACAGGATCAGCAGAGGAAATCCTTATTGTGTTAACATCAGCATAGTCTTTTGGGAAATCGTCACCCCATCCGATCGCCTTAACATCTTCAATAGGAATCTTGTAGCTCTCAGGAACAGTGTACTTCACCATGTAATCATACTTTCCACTTGGCTTCCCCAAGGTATCCCATACTGATGGTGTTGTTGCATTGTCAATCTTCAACTTAGACATTTCTTCACACAGCTTCTGCACAGGTGGTTTCAGAAATAGTATCTCACGGTTATCCATCATGCACTGAACACGTCTTCTCAACCAAGCATAACCATCCGGCGCGGATGGGCACCAACGACAGTTCTCTGGGCATCCTGGGTTGACACCGGCTTGCAACAAATTCTTCTTAACGTCATCGGAGGAATGGTCAGTCATCTATGTTGAAAACATAAGTATCATCACCAACACATTGGAACCCTTGTCATGGTTAGGAATAGGTCGTTGATCACGTTCGGTCTCAGCGGAGGATCAAATTCAATGCTTAGCTTGATCATATCTTGAATCTTGTTCTTGAGCCCAACAATCATCGATTACTATGTCACAGGCTATTGGAATGGTAAGCACACTTAGCATTAGGATTGTATCTCGGAGATGAGGTGTTGACATTACGAGAGGATCCTCAAAGCAATCAGCTCTGCTTTCAACATGTGTTGCAAGGCTTGCGACAAAGGCATATTGATCTTCGTAAAGCATCTTCGTGGCGTTACGGTTCGTTTGTCTCGAGAGTTGTCTTGATGCGGGTTGGAGATCACAAGCGCCCATTGGTAGGTCGGTCTTGGCTCGGCTTTTCGACCATACACAACATTGGCTTCTTTCTTACCAAAGATCTCTTCACGTTTGAAGATGTCTCTACAGAATCTTTCCACTCTTGATACTAGCTTCATCGCTGCTTTGTCAATATCATTTCGGTGAATCCGTGAAGAATTTCAATCGGATGATTGAAGAATGGGTCTGTCGGTGTTCCCATAAACATATCAACCAACTCCTATTGGATAAGGGTGGTTGAACTCTTGCTAGATCTCTCACTTGATCATACTCCTTGAACTTCTCATCACGACCCATAGACATGCTTTGTAGTTGCATGCGAGTGGGTTTCAATTCAATTGTACTCATCTTTATGCGTAGAAAGCATCACTAAGTCACTCCAAGTATGGATACGGTCATTCTCTAGTGATAATACCACTCAATTGAGTTCGGACAAACTCTCTTGAAAATAGTGCATCCACACTTTACATCTTGATGTGGGGATTGATCTTACGGACATAGGACTTCAAATGCGACTTTGGGCAAGACATGCCATCATACTTGGCAAAGTTGGAACTTTGAACTTGGGAGGAATCACAACATCGAGGAGCGAGACTCGGATCATCAAAATTCAGCCGGACATCTTCAAGTTTTCCTGACATTTAGGCGATCTTCAAGTTGCTTGTACTTGTCATCTTCATTAGAGTATTGGCCATCATCATAGTTCTTCTCAAGCTCGGTGTTGCCTTCACCATCACCCTTGTTACTTTCCTCGGTATGGACACTTCCTTTAGAGAGCTCAATCTGTGACCACCTTAGGACCACCTTTGTAGCGTCGCCCATGTTGAGAACCAACAACCTTCTTCTTCTTGTTGATGAGCTTCTTCAAATCTTCTTGGCCTTGGACCAAGTGGTGAACATCTTACGGGCCAGGCATTACGAGCTTGGAGATCTTTGTGATCTGTTCAAGAGCCATTTCTGCTAAAATAAATAGCGAGCAAATGAGAAAACCAATCTCCAATGTACCTGTGATGCAATGTTATGCTATGATATGCAATGTTTATGCGAATGCAATGCAATGTTTTCAAGGACCTTAGAGATTTAAATTTGTTAAACAAGCAATGAACAAACATTTATTAGTACTTTTTCATTATTCTTTTTCTTTTTAAGTACAAGAGATAGTTCAAAACAATAAAAGAAAAACATATAAATCCTAAAGCACTAAGTCTCCCATGGGCGCTTCCTCTTGGTGCCGATGTAGGCGTTGATGTTTCGCTCCTCGTGAAGTAGCTTGGTCAACTCTAGCACTTTCTTCTCACTTGCATAACACTGAGCCTCAAAGGTATCCCTCTCTTCCTTGAGCCGAATCCAGGATCTCTTCAAGTCTTCAAAATCAGTAGGCATGTCAGGATGGAGAACAGTATAGGGTACGTCACCTATAGCAATAGGTTCCATAATTCTTGGTAGAGCAGTGAATGGCATCATGAGGTTTGAGCTCGAGCTCGCACCCATTTGAGGTAAGGTTCCCAAGGAATGGAGTTACGGTGCCCCAAAGTCTTGGTATCGATCTTCTTTACCATGCCCGTGTATAAACCTTTGTCGGTAATGCGGAGATCGTGATTGTAGTCGAACACAACATCTTGGAGAAGCATATCATGTGGACCATCTCTTGAGCAAAACCAAGCGTAGAGCTAGAGAAGGGTTGTAAGTAATACCTCCCCTTATACCAAGTAGCGGTACATTAGGGAATTCTCCACAACGCTCAATGAATGTGAAATCCTTTTGAGAGAAAAGATTCCAACGGATATCTGAATGAGAAAGTGACATTAACCTTTGAGACCATCTCAACCTTTGTTCGTTCTTCAAAACTGATGAAGGAAGGTGCGAAATAAACCACGGAAATAGCAGGACACAACACATGAGAGTTCCTTGTCTCTTGGTAGTACGAGTGTGGAGAGAATGTAGGATGTCTCCAAGTAAAGTAGGCACAGGATTGCGGGTAAGAAATAATTTGATGGCATTGATGTCTATGAATTGATCAGAGTTAGGAAATAGAACCAAACCATAAATTAGCAAGGCCACAATGTTCTCAAATGCATGGAAACTCATAACTTTGAGGAGTTCTCGGGCTTTCTTGATTAAGAACTTGGAAAGTAAACCCTTAACTCCACTTCTAGTTTCCCAATTGGCTTCAATGTCTGAGCGCTTAAGATGTAAGGCAGATGCAATGTCTTCGTACTTAGGAACCTTTTCTAGACCGTGAATGGCATTTGGTCAAGAATAGGTATCTGGTAACAGAGAACTCTTCTAAGGTAGGAACCAAGCGATAATCTGGAATGTAAAGCAATGGTGTTTGGATCGAACTGAAATAGGACATGCATCATATCTTCTTCAAAACCGGAGATAACCAAATCAAGTAGATAACCATGTCTTTTGATGAGCCCAGCATGGTGGGAATTTACGAAACCAAATCTTTGAGTGAGAAGGGATACCCATGAAGTTGATTCGGATAGTCTTTCTAGAAGCCACAATTCCTACAAAAGAGCAAAGATAAATCCTAGGTCCTTGAAATGGTTAGAAATGATATGCGATGCAAATGATGTCATGATGTCATGTTTAGCACACAAACAATTCACACAATGAGCCTAGGGTTAAGGCTTGCATGAGGTATAGGTGATTACCCACCAAAAGTTTGAGTTGGTTCATCTGTCCTATAATAGTAACGGGTTCTAGGAATCTCATATCATAGATCTTTCTCGTAGGCGTTTATTTCAATCTGACGGCCAAGTGGTCGATCGAAAATATCCCAAAGTCGATCTCGATAGCGTAGCATCGGTATCAACCAACCTCGGTCTACACAAAGCCGACCATCTCACTACCTTCTAATGGCCAAGATGGGTCAATTAAGGTTCTAAAAGTTTAGTTAGCGCTTGATGACACCACGTAGAAGCCAAATACTATCTTCAACTTGGGAATGAAGAGTATCGGGACAACCAAAGTGTCACGCTAACGTAGCCATCATGTTGACCGTTTAGTTATACGTCTAGCGGTCGCGATGATCTAATGCTACTTACCTAAAAGGAAACCCGGATCCGGGTGTAGGATCCCCCAACAATACAATGCCCAAGCAACCCTTAAAGATAAAGCATACAATTCAAACAGAAGGCAATAAAGGTTATCTAGAAATCCCTAAGGCAATTCTCTCTTTTAGGGTTTATCCCAGATCGCTTGATTACATGTCGGTGAAGCCCGACTTTGTAGGATTTTGTATCCAAATGTGCGGATAGCAAGAGTCGCCACCGACTTTTATTTTGTCAATTAAGGGAAGGTAAAAGTAGAAAAAGACCTTCGTTAGATTACGAGTTCGGAGAATGGTTATGAAAAGGAAGGTATTAGCACCCTTTCCATCCGTAGTTATCTGGGCTCTTAGTTGCTCTAGATTACCTTTTAAAATTGCTTTACGTGTGTTTGACAAAAATGTTTTGAAAAGGCATTTCGCTTTGACTTTGTAATGACTCATGTAGGAGTGTATACAAAGTGTTCGGAAATGTTTTGTTTTGGAAAGAAATTGAACTTTGAAAGAGTGTGTGGTGTGAAAAGCATTTGGTTTAGAGCAAGCAACTAAAGACTTATTACCCACTCGAATTGGTTGTTTTGTACTTTTCGTTCCTTTAGAATAGCGCTAGCCGTACCATTAGTTAGTAGGTAGCTCCATTCGTTGGATGTAAGCGGGACATTCGAAGGACATCGGATGGTCATTGAAGGCAACTTGGGAAGTATCCTAGCACATTCGAAGGGACTATCATCATTTTCGTGGCGACAATCGAGGTCAAGATCATGTATTCGGAGGCGACATCGTGGGTCTTATGATCTTTGTATCGAAGGGACTATGATGATTTGTTTGGAAGGCAGCGGTGCTAGGATACCTCTACGTTCGAGGACATGACCATTTGAATTCGTAAGGCAGCGAGAGAATTACCCTAAGGGGTGCGTGTGTGAAAGAAGTGTGTTGATTTCAGAATATGTTATCTTGAAAATTAGTGGGCTAAGTTCATTATTATCTTGCCATACACGCCTAGTTACTAGCAATTTATAGGGTGCGGAAATTAAAATGCGGAATGTAAAATGCGGAAAGTAAATCCTACGCTATTACAAGGCTTTGGGGCAGATACATAATTTAAACTTGCGGAAAATAAAATCATAAATTAAACTATTACATCCCGTATATAATTACATTATTGAAAAAATAAAATGAAAACGGAAGAATCGTCTGAATCGGATTAACTTTGTAAAGAAGAGAAATCGGAAAATACAAGATGAATTGAAATAAGAAAAAATGTTAGAAAAAATGCAAATTTTTAATTGGAAAAAATGTGACATGCTGGAAATAATGTAAATATGCAAAAATAATTTTTTGGGATTTTTTTAGATGCATTTTAATAATTTAAAATGAATTTACAATGATTTAAATGCAAAATTATAAATAAAAATAAATATGCATGCAAAAAATGTATTTTTTAATTTATTAAATTAAATAAAGATTTTTGGAAAGTAATGTAAAAAGAAAATTAATTTTTGATGAGTTTTTAATGCAGAAATAAAAACATGAAATTAATTAAAACAATGCAAAAATATTAAAATATATGAAAAACATGAAAATATGCAAAGTTGAGAAAAGAAACAAAACTGGTGCCCATAGGGATCGAACTCAGGACACTTTGGAGCATCTGGGAACAGTCCATGCCTTAACCGCTGCGCCATGTGTGTATCTGTGTTTGAGAACGGATTGAGTGGAAGAAAACACGCGTCGCTCTCTAGCTTCCTCCCGCTCGCGCCATCCATCGTCTTCAACCTTTTGAATTTTTGAAAGATAGCGTCGGCTTTTGCTCGACGCTACAGGCCCTGGCAAAATCAAAAACGCAGCATACATAATATAAATAATATCTACGACCATGGTTCGATTCCTCAGATCATCCCGAACTCAATGGCACAGGTCTTATTGTCCAATTTTTTCATTTAAGGGAAACCCTAATTCGTTCACAGAAACCCTAATCATGGTGTAACACGATTCAGGCCATGGAAATTCAATTGGCTTGCCCAGAAAGCTTGCAAACACATCACTAAACACAAAAACAACAACAAATCGAGTTAATAATGCATGAATGAAGGAATTCGAATTTTGAAATTTCAAGAACAAACCAAATTCGGATTTCGTGGTTCTTGATGCTTTTGGACAATGTAAAGGTCTGGAATCACTCCTGGGGTATCAAGGAACGTGTTTGGATCCTCAAAATCAATTGAAACAAGATGGAACGAGGGTTGCTAGTAGCTTGAAGAACACGGTTTTTTGGCTTTTAGGTTAGGGTTTCTAGAGCAATTTTTTCCTTCTCTTTTGATTGGTATGCATCAAGTATTTATATTGGATGGATTTGAGACAGTTTTTGGCAAGAATCAATCACCATTCAATGATAATCAAAATTTAATTTTTGTATAAAATCAAATTTTCAAAACTTGATCAATTCAATCCAATCTTGCCATTTTGTCAAATTTGAAATTTCTGGACTTTGGTGAGTTTCTTGAGTCTCAAGGAAGGAATAAAATCAATCTTTCAATTAATTTTGATTTTATAATTTATTTTAAAATTTAATTTGTATTTAAATGAATAAATTCAAAATTAAATAGAAAAATAAATCAAAATTCATGGCATTGGGCTTGGATATTCCTAATTGTATGAGGAATAAGTTTGGATGAAGAAAAAGCAAGCCCATTTGCAAAAATTTGACTTTTAAGTATCTCTCTTTGTGCATTCTTTCAAAATTGCCCAACTTGTGAATGGTGTATCTTGCTCAATTTTCCACATTTTGAGTGTTCTTGGACTTTTGGAAAGCTCTAAGAATCCTCTAACCAACCTTTTGGTCTCATCTCAATTGGAGTTACCATGCTCAATATATCTTCAAAACAAAAGTTGACTTTTGTTGAATTTGAAAATGACTGTAATGTTTTGAGCTATACCTCTCAAATGAAGCATTTTTGGACATTCTTGTGAGACATGAAGTTGTAGAAATTGAATTTCCTTAAAACAAGAGGTGGTGGAAAAATTTACGAGAAAGTATGAGAAAGTTATGATCGATCAAAGTTCGATTGACTTTTCACTAGAAACCCTAATTTAGAAAGTTTGACTTTTGAGCAAATCTTGAGTTTTCTTGATGAATCATGATCAACCCTTGATCAAATGATGAATGTAACTTCAAAATGAGGATGTTGACCAAAAATTATGAAGTTTGTTGTATGTTGACCACGATTGATTTTTGTCAATCTGTTGATTTTCAACCATCGAGCAATTATGCGAGGAACTTGACTTGTAAGGCTTGAAACTTGACATGGAGATTACTTGAAGCATATGAGGAGGCATGATGACCATTGGAGATGTTGGAAATCCATCTTGACTTGAGATGCCAAACCCTAATTTGGGTTGATTGTCAGGAGAGTTTGTCGATCGACTCTTGAGGAATCCTTGAGTATAGATGTATGAAATCTCTTGAATAGATGGAGGGAAAATTTTGGGGTATGACAGCCCCTGTTCAATCTTCTTGTCTTTGGAGGGTTAGATTGACAGCTTGTTTCGTGATACGGAGGTGGAAGATGATTGAACACTCATACTGAAAATTTGCACTCGCGGTTGGTGATGATGTGGGAATGGGCTTACGGATGCCACTTGGAGAAGGGGAATGAGTCGTGCGTTAGACTTGATATCGGGAGGATTCTTTGGAAAGTGAGCCGTGCGTTAGGCTCTGTAGCGTTTACGGAAATGAAAGGAGCATGGAGATGGGCTTAAGATGCCATCCGGAAGGAGTCGTATGTTAGACTTCGTGCTCATCTTTGAATGAAGTTGTTGGTTTGTATTGATTTTTAACCATATATGCAGCATTCTGAAAGTGAAGCACTGTTGATAAGTAGTCGGAGATGGGCTTAAGATGCCATCAAGGCAAGTCGTCACGCTAGACTCTATAGTTCTTTATTGATAATAAGAAGAATCGAAATAAATCTTCGTGCCGATTACTCTGAGGGAGATAGTAGTTGGAAAAACATGGATAGCTTCCTTGTTGTGCATCGGGTGTTGATCCATTGCCTGTTATCGGAGGATAACCAAGGGCGGTCTTTCAGATAGTTTTCCCGTCGATTCGGGGCTTAATCCTGGACCTGTTTGCGTCAGAAGTGCCTGTTACCTGTTTTGGAGAAAACAAGAGGAACTTTGATAGAATATTGGTTAGTTTTATGCAGTATGATGCATGACAGTGTATATGAATGACATATGCATGAATTATGACTTTATGAGTAATGTATGAATGATAGATGTTGTGGTATTTCAAAACATATCCATCTTGAAGAAGATGCGGATGCTCTGTTTGAGGATCTCTGACTTCTGCTTGGGGAATTGAATAGGTGAGATCCCTGCTTTTGGAAGAGGAGAAAGATATCCGGGATTCCTCTGATGCACTATCTGACCAAGTCTTGGGCCTAGATATTGTTGAGGAAGGCAGAGATTTGAGAAGCTCGTTGTTGGAGATCTCACATATAGACCCTGCTGAGGAGAACCTGGGAGGCAATCCGTTGGGGACCTTGTATGTAGATCCTGGAGAGGAATTGGGAGGCGCTCTCTTGGGGACCAGTGTAGATCTCGCTGGAAAGCATTTGATAGTTGCCGGGAGACCTGGTTGGAAGGGTCAGGAATCCATTGTAATCCCAGGCTGGGAGATGAAGATGTGGTTTCCTCCGGTGCACTATCTGACCAAGTTTTGAGTCGGATCTTATTTGGAAAAAGGAAAGGTGAGAGATACCTTTGGGGATAAATACCTTGGTAGGGTGAGGTGTTCTTGCTTGGAGGCGATGTAACATTGCTTAGTTGAGTGGAATTCTTTGCTCGTGGATTCCCTTTTGCTCTCTTTGGGAAGTTGTGTTGTGGTGACACCTTTGGGGATCATGCTCTGTGGGGAATGCTTTGGTGATTTTCGTCGTCGTCCCAATTCCGGAGCTGTAGTAAGTACTTTTGTATGTTCACTTTTCGTATGTTTGTGATTAGATTCTTATTGTCAAATCGTATAGTCATTCAAAGCAAACGTTGGACTTATTGCAAATAACAACAACAGAAATTGTAAAGAGAAAGAAGCTTGCGTTTATTTGAAAGGTGGCGTACGGCCAAGTAGTTTTGTACACAGGAAAGGTAAAAGGCTATGCGGAAACAATCTCGTTAAGTTCCAACTGTGCTAATACTCATATATTTCAACTATCTCATCTCATCGATAGAAAGTGAGTAGTGATCTTAGCCATTTGAACCTTGAATCTTGATAGTAGTGCAGGCGGATGATCGGAAGAGACATAGTCGTATGCTCAAATCCTAATTTTGCCTAGACCGCCCTTCGGGTTTTGTCTAAGGATACCCTTTCTTGCCCAACGCCTTTTCGGGTTTTCGACTTGCGGGTGTACATGTTTTGTATATATCCTTAACTTTTGCCGAACCTTTTGGTTCGGGGATATATTTTTGCCTAGGTTCATCGACCTAGCGGGTCTCCTTATCGTAGTATTTTTGACTATATCTGCGTTCACGGGTGTGGAAATCTTCACCATCCATGGTGCTAAGTATCATAGCTCCGCGGAAAACCTTTTTGACTACAAATGGTCCCTCATGGGTGGAGTCCATTTGCCCACAGATCACCTTGTGGAAGAATGATCGCTTGACTACTAAATCACCAACTTGGTAGACTCGGTGCTTGACCTTCTTGTTAAATGCTCTAATCATTCGCGATAAATCATCCATGGCGGATGGGCAGTCGTTCTCATCAATCAAATTAATCGGTCGGCGATGCGGATCCATCGTCTTCGCTAACTCTGCCTCTGGAGGACTCTAGTTGAGGTATCGAACCTCGATGGGCAAGGCGGCTTCCATACCGTATCTGAGAGAGAGGGTTGCCCTGTGGATGTTCGTCTTGTAGTCGATAACCATGAAGAGCAAATGGTAACATCTCATGCCAATCTTTGTAAGTCACGGTCATCTTACATATAATCTTCTTAATGTTCTTGTTGGCGGCTTCCTGCGCCATTCATCTTAGGCCGATAAGGAGAGTTGTGATGCTTGACCTTGAGCTGCGTGCGAGTTCGGTGATCATCTTGTTGTTGAGATTAGAGCCGTTATCTGTGATAATCCTTTCGGGAATGCCATATCGACGAGATAAGGTTATGTTTGATGAATCGAGCCACAACATTCTTGGTAACAGAATGCGAGCAGGCTGCTTACCCACTTGGTAAAGTAGTCAATTGCCACAAGGATGAAGCGATGTCCATTGAAAGGGGGCTTGATTTCTCCGATCATGTCAATGCCCACATTGCAAAGGCCAAGGAGTTAGAACATTCAGTCTTGGAGTGCGTGAACTTTGTCGGCATAATCGGCATTTGTGACAAGATCGGCGTAGCGGTGACAATCGACTTCCATGGTAGACCAATAGTAACTTGTTCTCAAAATCTTCTTAGCCATGGTGTGTCCCTTTGGAGTGGGTACCAAATGCGCCGTGTAACTCCTCCATGATACGTATTCTTTTTTGGTCTACAGGTAGATAAACACAAGTCGTGGTTGCGCTTGTATAAGATGCCGTTCTTTGAGAAAGAATTTGGATGCAAATATTCTCATGAACTTCTTATCAATAACGGATGCCCCTGGATATTCACGAGTCTCAAGATACCTTTTCATCATAGTACCAAGGTTTCTCTTACGTATCAAGCTTACAACAATCTGGTTCGTCGAACCTCTCAATGATGATGCGGGGAGCCTCGTTGTCCCATCTAACCTGAACATAGGCGACATAGTAGCCAATCGTCCGGTGATTCTCTTCTCGTGGAATATGATTGAAAGTAATCTCTTCGAAGTAAGAGATCAAACTCAGAACATGCTCTCGATACGGAATAAGATTCGGATGCTTCGTATCCCACTCGCCTTTTATCTGACTGATCACTAAAGTTGAGTCTCCATACACCTGTAAGAACTTGATTCTTAAGTCAATAGCAGCTTTAAGACCCATGATGCACGCTTCGTACTCGGCCATGTTGTTAGTGCAATTGAAACATAATCTGGCGGTGAAAGGCGTATGTCCGCCTGTAGGGGATGTAATGATGGCGCCAATGCCATTGCCAAGTGTGTTCGAGGCTCCATCAAAGACCATAGTCCATCGGGATCCTTTTGAGGTCCTTCGTCGGGCTGGTTCTTCTAATCGGTGACTAGTAAAACATCTTAAATGCGGAAATTGAGCTGCATAGGCGATAGTCATCTGACGATGAGCCAAATGATCGCTACTACACTTCCTTTGATCGCTTTAGAAGTGTCTTGGATGTCATATTCGGTCGGGATCATTTGCCATCTTGCTATTCTTCGGAGAGAACTGGTTTCTCAAAGATGTATTTTATCGGATCCATCTTGAAATCAACAAGGTAGTGTG
Source organism: Vicia sativa (assembly GCA_021764765.1). NCBI lineage: Eukaryota > Viridiplantae > Streptophyta > Magnoliopsida > Fabales > Fabaceae > Vicia > Vicia sativa. The sequence goes on from CM038793.1 coordinate 299,068,511, forward strand.
AGTCAACATATCTTGTCTTAGTCGTGAGAGCCAAAGCGTTGCAAGTTTTCTCATTGTGAGTATCTTGTTTCACGATCGGTAAACTTTTGCTAAGGTAGTATATTGCATGCTCTTTTCGACCAGACTCGTCATGTTGCCCCAACACACACCCATTGAATTCTCTAACTTTGTTAAGTACATGATAAGAGGTCTTCCTTGATGGTGGCATCGGGATAGGAGGATTACATGGGTACTCCTTGATTTTGTCAAAAGCGATCGGCAATCGTCGTTCCATTCTACTACTTGATCTTTCTTAAGTAACTTGAAGATTGGCTCACAAGTAGCGATTAGGTGTGCAATGATCGGCAATGTAGTTTAGTCGGCGAAACCTCGACTTCTTTCTCGGTCGGTGGCATCTCTTGAATAGCTCTAACCTTGGCGGGGTCAACCTCAATACCTTTTCACTAACAACAAACCCTAAGAGTTTTCTAGATCGACTCAAAGGTGCACTTGTTGGGATTCGGTCTCAATCATGCTTCTTCAACACTCGAGCAGTTTACGCAAATGATCTAGATGTTCTTCTTGATCGTGGCGAGCTATCATATTGTCGGCGTAGACCTCTATCTCGTGATGAATCATGTCATGAAAAAATGTCACTATATGCGATAAGTGGCGCCCGCGTTCTTCAGCCGAGCGGCATAACCTTGTAGCAGAAAGTGCCCCATGTAACAAAGTAGTCTTCTCCATGTCTTGAGGCCATTTGATCGATTGTAGGAGAAACCATCCATGAAGGAGAAAACCTTATCTTTGGCGGTGTTGTCAACGAAATATCAATATGAGGAAGTGGAAAATCATCTTTCGGACTTGCTTTGTTGGATCTACGTAATCCACACACATTCGTACCTTGCCATCCTTCTTAGATCAGGTACCACATTGCAACCTTTGGGATAAGAGGTGACTAAGAAACCAGGTTGAAGCGCTTCATGACTTGGCTTTGATTTTCTCGACATCTCGGGGCGCATCGCAGACCTTACCTTCACGGAAAACCTTCTTTTGTGATCGGTGCACCACAATATCAATGTCTAAACACGGCATGTCTTCGTGACCAAGCAAAAACCTCAATGTAGTCTCGTAGCATCTGAACCAATCTTTCTTTAACTTTGTTCTCAAGATCCGCTCTATCTTGATCTCTTTTACATCTTCGTCGGTACCCAATTCACAACCTCGACTTGCTCTTCGTGTGGCTGTATAACTCGTTCTTCTATTTGTAGTCGGCAAGTTCTCCAGCACTTCACAATCTTCCTCACTTTCGTCTTGACTTGGTAGATCGGATTATCGAAGTCATATTTAGCACTAACATATTTGTTATGAGATTCGAGTGATTCTGCGATGTATCATGTGGGTGTGTGTAAGAAACACATAGCTTTTGAAGGGTGACAAAGTAAAGAAAGAAAACAAACAATTGAATGCAAAATTCCAACGAATTTATTGAATGAAAACATGAAACAATAGATAATAACCCTCATAAGCGAGCCATGATGCCGGGTAAGGCACTAGGCTTTCAAAGTTTATTGTTCAAAACATAAAGAAATACGAAAAGCAAAACAAAACAAGGCAATTACTCGACTAAAGGAGATTGGTATAGCGTCTTGATCTTCCAATTCTTGAGCCCTTTATCGGAGTTGGGAAGATCCACTTGCGATGTCGAAGCCGTTGTCGTCGTCTTCTATAGCATGGATTCCACTCGGTGATCACGGAAGGAAGTTGGCGGCACGTTCGCGGCGTATCATCTTGACCCTTGATGGTGAAGCCTAATCCGGTCTTGTCAAATTTGAAAGGAAGATCGGGGCTGCCCAAATAGTACTACCTTCTTCAACAATGACTTGAGCATCTTTCGTGAGGCCATTCTAGGCGGAGCTTGCGTAACTTGGGTGAGAGGAGAGCGACGACTGGGGATTGTTTCAAAAGCAGCGGGGTCTCGAAGAATTCACCCTCCATCTCGAGATATCGAATGGTAGATGGTGACCATATACTCTTCTTCACCACATCTGTGACAACCTTCCCTTTCACGGGTACTTGGTTTCGATGCAAGGTAGAGTATGCCCCATGTATCCAGGCGTCCAGGTAGACAAGAGTAAGGGATGTCCATGACAAAGAAGGTGGAGTCAAAAGTCGGGAACCGACTTTAACAGTGATCTCTCAATCTTGTTAGCTTGGAACCATCAAAAGCTCTCACGATTATGTCACTGGGTCTGAACCAACCCTTGACATCAAGTCGATCAAAAGCGATCTTGGTAAGATATTGAGGCGAGCCGGTATCCACCAAGACATGAGGCAATGCTTGCATTCAGAGATGTGCAAGGCTTTGTTGTGTTTCTTTCGGAAGGAGTCAAATCGACATCGAGAAGCCTAGGCCGTTGTTGGCGGCAGGCTAATACAAACTTGAATTGGTCGGTGGTAGTGTCTTGTGGCACATGAGCATTCTTGAAACTTCACCAAGGCATTAGCATGAGCCTCGAGCATAAAAGCAAAGCGAGCATGGAAATCTTGGACGGTCTGTCCCAATTGTTCCACAACATTGTAGTCACTCTTCTTGATAATCTTGAATTTCCTCCATTTCTTGTTTGGAGTGTCTTGATAACTTCCTTTGGTATACGGTTGGCGGGATGAGCCTTTGGTTCTTTCCTCTAGCTTGGGAATGGGTTGAATAAATTGAAATCAAGTGGAGTCGCGATGTCTTTTGGAGGAGATATCGGAGAACACTCTTGGTTGGTCACCTTACTAGATCCGGTGATGTTGTCAATGTCGGGAATGGTAGCCATTGAAAGATCCTCATGGTCGGAGGGTCTTTCTTGACGCCATGATAGTAAACGTCAACTCTATAATTCTAAGGGATAGCCTAGTCGGAGGAATATGGAGCTGGTCTTGGAGAGGTGATGAGGAGAGGTGCCACTCTGGGCACAGGATCAGGAGAGGAAATCCTTATTGTGTTAACATCAGCATAGTCTTTTGGGAAATCGTCACCCCATCCGATCGCCTTAACATCTTCAATAGGAATCTTGTAGCTCTCGGAGCGGTGTACTTCACCATGTAATCATACTTTCCACTTGGCTTCCCAAGGTATCCCATCTTGATGGTGTTGTTGCATTGTCGATCTTCACTTAGACATTTCTTCACCGACACGCACGGTGGTTTGAAATAGTATCTCACGGTTATCCATCATACCTTGAACACGTCTTCTCAACCAAGCATAACCATCGGTGCGGATGGGCACCAACGAATTCTCTGGGCATCTGGGTTGACACTTGCAACAAATTCTTCTTAACGATCATCGGAGGAATGGTCAAGTCATCTATGTTGAAAACATAAGTATCATCACTGTGACATTGGAACCCTTGTCATGGTTAGGCATAGGCGCGTTGATCACGTTCGGTCTCAGCGGAGGATCAAATTCAATGCTTAGCTTCAATCATATCTTGAATCTTGTTCTTGAGCCCAACAATCATCGATACTATGTCACGGGCTATTGGAATGGTAAGCACACTTAGCATTAGGATTGTATCTCGGAGATGAGGTGTTGACATTCTGAGGAGGATCCCTTAAAGCAATCAGCTCTGCTTTCAACATGTGTTGCAAGGCTTGCGACAAAGGCATATTGATCTTCGTAAACTGTCTTCGTGGCGCGTTAAGTTCTGTGTTGTCTCGTGAGGTTGTCTTGATGCGAGGGTTGGAGATCTGGCCCCACAGTTGGCGGTCGGTCTTGGCTCGGCTTTTCTGACCATACACAACATTGGCTTCTTTCTTACCACCAAAAGATCTCTTCACAACGTTTGAAGATGTCTCTACCTGAATCTTTCCACTCTTGATACTAGCTTCATCGCTCGCTTTGTCAATGTCATTTCGGTGAATCCGGTGAAGAATTTCAATCGGATGATTGAAGAATGGGTCTGTCAGTGTTCCCATAAACATATCAACCAACTCCCTATTGGATAAGGGTGGCTGAACTCTGCCTGCTAGATCTCTCCATACAGCATACTCCTTGAACTTCTCATCACGACCCATAGACATGCTTTGTAGTTGCATGCGAGTGGGTTTCAATTCACATTGTACTCATCTTTGCATAGAAAGCATCACTAAGTCACTCCAAGTATGGATACGGTCATTCTCTAGCGATAATACCACTCCAATTGAGTTCGGACAAACTCTCTTGAAAATAGTGCATCCACAACTTTTCTTGATGTGGGGATTGATCTTACGGACATAGGACTTCAAATGCAGCTTTGGGAAAGACATGCCATCATACTTGGCAAAGTTGGAACTTTGAACTTGGGAGGAATCACAACATCGAGCGAGACTCGGATCATCAAAATTCAGCCGGACATCTTCAAGTTTTCCACGACATTTAGCGATCTTCAAGTTGCTTGTACTTGTCATCTTCATTAGAGTATTGGCCATCATCATAGTTCTTCTCAAGCTCGGTTGATGCCTTCACCATCACCCTTGTTACTTTCCTCGGTATGGACACTTCCTTGAGAGAGCTCAATCGGTGACCACCTTAGGACCACCTTTGTAGCGTCGCCCATGTTGAGAAACCAACAACTTCTTCTTCTTGTTGATGAGCTTCTTCAAATCTTCTTGGCCTTGGACCAAGCGGTGAACATCTGCTGGCCAGGCATTACGAGCTTGGAGATCTTTGACGGTCTGTTCAAGAGCCATTTACGCTAAAATAAATAGCGAGCAAATGAGAAAACCAATCTCCATGTGTACAGATGCAATGTTATGCTATGCTATGCAATGTTTATCGAATGCAATGCAATGTTTTCAAGGACCTTAGAGATTTAAATTTGTTAAACAAGCAATGAACAAACATTTATTAGTACTTTTTCATTATTCTTTTTCTTTTTAAGTACAAGAGATAGTTCAAAACAATAAAAGAAAAACATATAAATCCTAAAGCACTAAGTCTCCCATGGGCGCTTCCTCTTGGTGCCGATGTAGGCGTTGATGTTTCGCTCCTCGTGAAGTAGCTTGGTCAACTCTAGCACTTTCTTCTCACTTGCATAACACTGAGCCTCAAAGGTATCCCTCTCTTCCTTGAGCCGAATCCAGGATCTCTTCAAGTCTTCAAAATCAGTAGGCATGTCAGGATGGAGGCATTATAAGTCGTCACCTATAGCAGGTTCCATAATTCTTGGTAGAGCAGTGAATGGCATCATGAGGTTTTGAGCTCGAGCTCGCACCCATTTGAGGTAAGGTTCCCAAGGAATGGAGTTCTGGTGCCCCAAAGTCTTGGTATCAGTCTTCTTTACCATGCCCCAAGCGTGTATAAACCTTTGTCGGTAATTCTGGAGATCGTGATTGTAGTCGAACACAACATCTTGGAGCAGCATATCATGTGGACCATCTCTTGAGCAAAACCAAACGTAGAGCTAGAGAAGGGTTGTAAGTAATACCTCCCTTATACCAAGTAGCGGTACATTAGAATTCTCCACGCTCAATGAACGTGAAATCCTTTTGAGAGAAAGATTCCAACGGATATCGAATGAGAAAGTGACATTAACCTTTGAGACCATCTCAACCTTTGTTCGTTCTTCAAAAGCGATGAAGGAAGGTGCGAAATAAACCACCGAAAGTAGCAGGACACAACACATGAGAGTTCCTTGTCTCTTGGTAGTACAAGTGTGGAGAGAATGTAGGATGTCTCCAAGTAAAGTAGGCACAGGATTGCGGGTAAGAAATAATTTGATGGCATTGATGTCTATGAATTGATCGAGTTAGGAAATAGAACCAAACCATAAATTAGCAAGGCCAATGTTCTCAAATGCATGAAACTCATAACTTTGAGGTTCTCGGGCTTTCTTGATTAAGAACTTGGAAAGTAAACCCTTAACTCCACTTCTAGTTTCCCAATTGGCTTCAATGTCGGCGCTTAAGATGTAAAGATGCAATGTCTTCGTACTTAGGAACCTTTTCTAGACGGTGAATGGCATTTGGTCAAGAATAGGTATCTGAGTAACAGAGAACTCTTCTAAGGTAGGAACCAATGATAATCAGGAATGTAAAGCAATGGTGTTTGGATCGAAGCTGAAATAGGACATGCATCATATCTTCTTCAAAACGGAGATAACCAAATCAAGTAGATAACCATGTCTTTTGATGAACTGAGCATGGTGGGAATTTACGAAACCAAATCTTTGAGTGAGAAGGATACCCATGAAGTTGATTCGGATAGTCTTTCTAGAAGCCACAATTCCTACAAAGCAGGCAAAGATAAATCCTAGGTCCTTGAAATGGTTAGAAATGATATGCAAATGATGTCATGATGTCATGTTTAGCACACAAACAATTCACACAATGAGCCTAGGGTTAAGGCTTGCATGAGGTATAGGTGATTACCCACCAAAAGTTTGAGTTGGTTCATCTGTCCTATAATAGTAACGGGTTCTAGGAATCTCATATCATAGATCTTTCTGGCGTTTATTTCAATCTGACGGCCAAGTGGTCGATCGAAAATATCCCAAAGTCTGATCTCAATGAGCGTAGCATCGGTATCAACCAACCTCGGTCTACACCAAAGCCGACCATCTCACTACCTTCTAATGGCCAAGATGGGTCAATTAAGGTTCTAAAAGTTTAGTTAGCGTTTGATGACACCACGTAGAAGCCAAATACTATCTTCAACTTGGGAATGAAGAGTATCGGGACAACCAAAGTGTCACGCTAACGTAGCCATCATGTTGACCGTTTAGTTATCGTCTAGCGGTCGCGATGATCTAATGCTACTTACCTAAAAAACCGGATCGGTGTAGGATCCCCCAACAATACAATGCCCAAGCAACCCTTAAAGATAAAGCATACAATTCAAACAGAAGGCAATAAAGGTTATCTAGAAATCCCTAAGGCAATTCTCTCTTTTAGGGTTTATCCCAGAGTCGCCGATTACATGTCTGGTGAACCGACTTTGTAGGATTTTGTATCCAAATGTGCGGATAGCAAGAGTCGCCACCGACTTTTATTTTGTCAATTAAGGGAAGGTAAAAGTACGAGAAAAAGACCTTCGTTAGATTACGAGTTCGGGAGAATGGTTATGAAAAGGAAGGTATTAGCACCCTTTCCATCCGTAGTTATCTCGGGCTCTTAGTTGCTCTAGATTACCTTTTAAAATTGCTTTACGTGTGTTTGACAAAAATGTTTTGAAAGAGCATTTCGCTTTGACTTTGTAATGACTCATGTAGGAGTGTATACAAAGTGTTCGGAAATGTTTTGTTTTGGAAAGAAATTGAACTTTGAAAAAGTGTGTGGTGTGAAAAGCATTTGGTTTAGAGCAAGCAACTAAAGACTTATTACCCTCGAATTGGTTGTTTTTGTACTTTTACGTTCCTTTAGAATAGCGCTAGCCGTACCATTAGTTAGTAGGTAGCTCCATTCGTTGGATGTAAGCGGGACATTCGAAGGGACATCGGATGGTCATTGAAGGCAACTTGTAGGAAGTATCCTAGCACATTCGAAGGGACTATCATCATTTTTCGTAGGCGACAATCGAGGGTCAAGATCATGTATTCGGAGGCGACATCGTGGGTCTTATGATCTTTGTATCCAAGGGACTATGATGATTTGTTTGGAAGGCAACGGTGCTAGGATACCTCTACGTTCGAGGGACATGACCATTTGAATTCGTAAGGCAACAAGAGAGAATTACCCTAAGGGGTGCGTGTGTGAAAGAAGTGTGTTGATTTCAGAATATGTTATCTTGAAAATTAGTGGGCTAAGTTCATTATTATCTTGCCATACACGCCTAGTTACTAGCAATTTATAGGGTGTGGAAATTAAAATGCGGAATGTAAAATGCGGAAAGTAAATCCTACGCTATTACAAGGCTTTGGGGCAGATACATAATTTAAACTTGCGGAAAATAAAATCCTAAATTAAACTATTACATCCCGTATATAATTACATTATTGAAAAAATAAAATGAAAACGGAAGAATCGTCTGAATCGGATTAACTTTGTAAAGCGAGAAATCGGAAAATACAAGATGAATTGAAATAAGAAAATGTTAGAAAAATGCAAATTTTAATTGGAAAAAATGTGACATGCTGGAAATAATGTAAATATGCAAAAATAATTTTTTGGGATTTTTTTAGATGCATTTTAATAATTTAAAATGAATTTACAATGATTTAAATGCAAAATTATAAATAAAAATAAATATGCATGCAAAAAATGTATTTTTTAATTTATTAAATTAAATAAAGATTTTTGGAAAGTAATGTAAAAAGAAAATTAATTTTTGATGAGTTTTTAATGCAGAAATAAAAACATGAAATTAATTAAAACAATGCAAAAATATTAAAATATATGAAAAACATGAAAATATGCAAAGTTGAGAAAAGAAACAAAACTGGTGCCCATAGGGATCGAACTCAGGACACTTTGGAGCATCTGGAACAGTCCATGCCTTAACCGCTGCGCCATGTGTGTATCTGTGTTTGAGAACGGATTGAGTGGAAGAAAACACGCGTCGCTCTCTAGCTTCCTCCCGCTCGCGCCATCCATCGTCTTCAACCTTTTGAATTTTTGAAAGATAGCGTCGGCTTTTGCTCGACGCTACAGGCCCTGGCAAAATCAAAAACGCAGCATACATAATATAAATAATATCTACGACCATGGTTCGATTCCTCAGATCATCCCGAACTCAATGGCACAGGTCTTATTGTCCAATTTTTTCATTTAAGGGAAACCCTAATTCGTTCACAGAAACCCTAATCATGGTGTAACACGATTCAGGCCATGGAAATTCAATTGGCTTGCCGAGCTTGCAAACACATCACTAAACACAAAAACAACAACAAATCGAGTTAATAATGCATGAATGAAGGAATTGAATTTTGAAATTTCAAGAACAAACCAAATTCGGTTCGTGGTTCTTGATGCTTTTGGACAATGTAAAGTGCGGAATCACTCACGGGGTATCAAGGAACGTGTTTGGATCCTCAAAATCAATTGAAACAAGATGGAACGAGGGTTGCTAGTAGCTTGAAGAACACGGTTTTTTGGCTTTTAGGTTAGGGTTTCTAGAGCAATTTTTTCCTTCTCTTTTGATTGGTATGCATCAAGTATTTATATTGGATGGATTTGAGACAGTTTTTGGCAAGAATCAATCACCATTCAATGATAATCAAAATTTGATTTTGTATAAAATCAAATTTTCAAAACAAATCAATTCAATCAATCTTGCCATTTTGTCAAATTTCGAAATTTGCTGGACTTTGGTGAGTTTCTTGAGTCTCAAGGAAGGAATAAAATCAATCTTTCAATTAATTTTGATTTTATAATTTATTTTAAAATTTAATTTGTATTTAAATGAATAAATTCAAAATTAAATAGAAAATAAATCAAAATTCATGGCATTGGGCTTGGATATTCCTAATTGTATGAGGAATAAGTTTGGATGAAGAAAAAGCAAGCCCATTTGCAAAAATTTGACTTTTAAGTATCTCTCTTTGTGCATTCTTTCAAAATTGCCCAACTTGTGAATGGTGTATCTTGCTCAATTTTCCACATTTTGAGTGTTCTTGGACTTTTGGAAAGCTCTAAGAATCCTCTAACCAACCTTTTGGTCTCATCTCAATTGGAGTTACCATGCTCAATATATCTTCAAAACAAAAGTTGACTTTTGTTGAATTTGAAAATGACACTGTAATGTTTTGAGCTATACCTCTCAAATGAAGCATTTTTGGACATTCTTGTGAGACATGAAGTTGTAGAGAATTGAATTTCATTCAAAACAAGAGGTGGTGGAAAAATTTACGAGAAAGTATGAGAAAGTTATGATCGGTCAAAGTTCGATTGACTTTTCACCTAGAAACCCTAATTTAGAAAGTTTGACTTTTGAGCAAATCTTGAGTTTTCTTGATGAATCATGATCAACCCTTGATCAAATGATGAATGTAACTTCAAAATGAGGATGTTGACCAAAAATTATGAAGTTTGACTGTATGTTGACCACGATTGACTTTTTGTCAATCACGATTTTCAACCATCGAGCAATTGAGGAAACTTGACTTGTAAGGCTTGAAACTTGACATGGAGATTACTTGAAGCATATGAGGAGGCATGATGACCATTGGAGATGTTGGAAATCCATCTTGACTTGAGAGATACCAAACCCTAATTTGGGTTGATTGTCTAGGAGAGAGTTTGTCTGATCAACTCTTGAGGAATCCTTGAGTATAGATGTATGAAATCTCTTGAATAGATGGAGGGCAAATTTTGGGGTATGACCGAACTTATTATCCTTTCGTAAGAATTTTCCTTTAACGAAACCTTCACCAACCGTTGAAGGTTTATGCTCATTCATTTGTTCAAGTCCTTCGAATACAAGGCTGATTGAACTTCTTCAAAGTTTAGGGACTCCCTTCCATACAAGAGAGTTTCTTTGAAGTGAGCATGTGATTTGGGAAACACGCACAACAACAACAACGCTTGATCTTCATCATCGATCTTCACATCAATATTTTCAAGATCAAGAATCGACATTGAACATATCCATGATCACCAACACTTTATCTTCGATCATCTTGAATGAATACAAAGCTTGTTTCAGGTAGAGTCGATTCACCAACGATTTGGTCGTGTACAAACTTTCAAGTTTCACCCATAACCCTGCCGCCGTCCTCTCCTTTGATACTTGTCGAAGAACCTTATCACTAAGGCTCAACAAAATTGCGCTGTGTGCCTTCTCTATTATTGTCGTCTTCTCATTTCGCAACGTTCATGGTGATTCTCCCTTCAACGCTTCCAAACAACCCTTATGAACTAGTAGGGCTTTCATCTTCAAGCACCACAGACTAAAATCGTTCACTCCGGTGAACTTTTCAATCTCATACTTTGTCGAAGGCATTTTCTCCACGCTCACCGCACCACTTTGTTGTGAATCGGATGTCTTAGAACAAAATATAAACTTGTTGCTTAATAATAAAGAAATAGTTAGGGTAGAAAAAGGAATGAAGAACACGATGAACACAAGGATTGATTATTAACTACTATTCTTTTCTTACTCTTGAAATAAGATTACAAGTATACAAGAATAACAAATAATCCTCTCACCCTAAAATAGGATTTGCAGTATGCAATGATGAGAGACTAGTATGCTATTTATAATAAACCTAACATACTAAACTAATGGGCTTTTATCACAAATACCCATTACAAGCTAACTTAACCAATTGGACATAACAAATACGCCCAATTCGATGCTAACAATCCTAGTATCCTTCGACACTACAAGCTAGAACACACTTCAAATACAGCTTGTAACACTTCGACAATAGCATGTGAGCAACCTTCGACTGTATGCTAAACTCTGTCGAACCGTCGAACCAAAATACTACCTTCGACCCAATGGAGTTCGATCCAACATCTCACACATTTCAATATGCAATTCAATATTTTTATAAAGACAATATCCAAGCTTTTCATAGAGTCCATTATCTTTGGCTTTGAGGTGTATATCTTCTTGCTTTAGAGCTTCACATATTTTCTCATAATGACATTTCTTTTCTTGAATTTCGCCCAAAAGATTTTTAACTGTTTCATATTGAACTGCAAGTTCGATGTTAGATTCTTCAAACCGTTGCTTCAATCCTTCAAACTGGTCCTCAATATCAACATACTTGTATCACCAATGTTCCACCTTGAAGGAAGATTTTGCACTCTAAACATCCTTAGGATCTGTTTGGTAAAATAGAACATCTCAGCATCATAATAGTTTTTAATTAACTTCAGGTAAGAAATTCTTTTGTAAAGCACCAGGGTAGTAACTACAAATTCTTCAAAGAGGCCATGATTTCAGTTAGACGATAGTTAGTTATAACTTTGTACTTCATAACTTCTAGGAAATTTTCCTGCCATTGAACCTTAATATAAGACAACCATAAAGTATTTTAGCAGACACCAAAATTATTAAATTATTAAAGCATTCACAATTCACCTTCATCGTGTTACTTTCATTTATTTTCCTTCTCATAAATGAGCTCTTGCATATCTTTCATTTTTTTTCCTTCTCATAAATGAGCTCTTGCATATCTCTGCTATGCAAATAAAGTTATCATGCAAATATAATAGTCAGACCCGATCATAATCAGACCCGATCCTGTGTAGAAGTAGTAGGTTCTACAGCACATGGTTCCAAATTTAAAAGAGATTTCCAAATTTTAAAATGTTCAATTTTTTTATATATTAATATTAATAAATATTAAAAAAAATCTAATAAATAAAAAAATTATTATGATAAAAATTCAATACATTTAAATTAATTTTTAGGAATGTTGAAAAAGTACTTTGTTTCTTTGCTCTCCCATGGCCTTCATCCATTCAGTCTTATTTTGACTCCTCATAACTTCCTTATGGTCTCTTGGTTCTTCGTCTAGAACCTCACTTGCAGAGATTAAGGCATAAGCTATAGGATCTACATACCCAAATCTTTGAGGTGGTTTGATGACTGTTTGTGTCATATCTCTTGCCAATATATAGTCATCAGCAGTTTCCTCAACTTCATCAGCATCCTCTGCTTCTTCGACTTTATCTAGGATATGCAATTCAGCATCAACATGCTCCACCTCAACAAGAATCCCTATCTTTTCCATCTCTTCGTTAGATACTTCTGCACTTCGACCAACATCATCCATTTTCTTGAAAGCCATTTCAGCTTCATTGAAAACAACATCTCGACTGATGATAATCCTTATGTGACCTCTAGGCACCATAGCCGATAAGCTTTGACTCGTTCAGGGTATCCCATAAAGAGCTCTACGTTCGATCTTGTCTTGCCTGATGTGAGCACAGGCTACGCAACCAAATACTCTCAGTTTGTCGAGATTTGGTGGATGTCCCGACCAAACTTCTTCAGGTGTCTTCATATCTAACACAGTCGAAGGACATCTGTTTATCAGATATGTTGGTGTCGAAACTGCCTCAGCCCAAAACACCTTCTTTAACCCAACACTAGTCAACATGCATCTAACTCTCTCCAAGATGGTTTGATTAAACCTTTCAGCCAAACCATTTTATTATGGAGTCCCTACAGTAGTTCAGTGCCTTGCAATACTAGAGGCAGCACAAAAGCTGTTGAATGCCTTATTGCAAAATTCAAGACCATTGTATATTCTCAACCTCTTGACCTTTCTGCTAGTTTGATTTTCGACCAAAGTCTTCCAACCTTTGAAATTCTCAAAAGTTCCATCCTTAGTCTTCTGAATGAATACCCATAACTTTCTAGCATAGTCATCTAATATTGATAGAAAATACTTTGCTCCTGAATATGATGGACACCTTGCAGGCCCCCAAATATTAGCATGGATGTAATCAAGGGATCCATGTGCTCTTTATTTGCCTTTGTTGAACTTCACTCTGCAAGATTTTCCAAATATATAGGGTTCACAAACCTTCAGCTTTTCGACTTTGTCTCCACAAAGAAAATTTTGTTTCCCCAATTCGACCAGACCCCTTTCACTGACATGGCCTAATCTCATGTGCCAAATTCTGTCTTCGACAAAGGTTTCGTGGATGCAACATTTGTCGAACCACTTACGACTTCAGCCTCAAGGGTATACAAGCCTTGTTTCTTCACGCATCTCAAGACTTCCTTCGACCCCTTCTCTTAGGATACTTTTATCTCCTTGAAAAACATATCCTTTCTTGTCGAATTCACCAAGAGAAATCAAATTTCTCTTGAATCATACATACAGACTTGATCAATAACCTTATTGACTCATCATGGAGTTTGAATCTCACAGATCCAACACCTACAATCTTGCAAGCTTTGTTGTTTCCCAACAATACAGATCCACCATCTTGATCACATAATTCCTCGAACAAGTCTTTGTTTGGAGTCATGTGCCAAGTGCACCCAGAATCCATAATCCACTCCTTCGACGGGTTGATGCTTGAAACCATAAGAACATCATATGAGTTGAAATCATCTTGAAGAACAGCTGTATTGCCATTATCCTTTCCTCCATGATCTTTCAGGCGTTCAGGGCACACTTTTCTTGTGTGTCCCTCCTTCTTATAACGATAGCATCGAATACCAGATGCTTCACCTGTAAAACCTGCGACTTTTACCTTTCTTCTTGTCGAACTTATTATCCTTTCGTAAGAATTTTCCTTTAACGAAACCTTCACCAACCGTCGAAGGTTTATGCTCATTTCGTTTGTTCAAGTCCTTCGAATACAAGGCTGATTGAACTTCTTCAAAGTTTAGGGACTCCCTTCCATACAAGAGAGTTTCTTTGAAGTGAGCATGTGATTTGGGAAACGCGCACAACAACAACAACGCTTGATCTTCATCATCGATCTTCACATCAATATTTTCAAGATCAAGAATCAGCTTGTTGAACATATCCAACTGATCAGACAACACTTTGTCTTCAATCATCTTGAATGAATACAAAGCTTGTTTCAGGTTGAGTCGATTCACCAACGATTTGGTCGTGTACAAACTTTCAAGTTTCACCCATAACCCTGACGCCGTCCTCTCCTTTGATACTTGTCGAAGAACCTTATCACTAAGGCTCAACAAAATTGCACTGTGTGCCTTCTCTATTATTGTCGTCTTCTCAGCTGCTGTTAACGCTTCGTTCATGGCTGATTCTCCCTTCAACGCTTCCAAACAACCCTTATGAACTAGTAGGGCTTTCATCTTCAAGCACCACAGACTAAAATCGTTCACTCCGGTGAACTTTTCAATCTCATACTTTGTCGAAGGCATCTTCTCCACGCTCACCGCACCACTTTGTTGTGAATCGGATGTCTTAGAACAAAATATAAACTTGTTGCTTAATAATCAAGAAATAGTTAGGGTAGAAAAAGGAATGAAGAACACGATGAACACAAGGATTGATTATTAACTACTATTCTTTTCTTACTCTTGAAATAAGATTACAAGTATACAAGAATAACAAATAATCCTCTCACCCTAAAATAGGATTTGCAGTATGCAATGATGAGAGACTAGTATGCTATTTATAATAAACCTAACATACTAAACTAATGGGCTTTTATCACAAATACCCATTACAAGCTAACTTAACCAATTGGACATAACAAATACGCCCAATTCGATGCTAACAATCCTAGTATCCTTCGACACTACAAGCTAGAACACACTTCAAATACAGCTTGTAACACTTCGACAATAGCATGTGAGCAACCTTCGACTGTATGCTAAACTCTGTCGAACCGTCGAACCAAAATACTACCTTCGACCCAATGGAGTTCGATCCAACATCTCACACATTTCAATATGCAATTCAATATTTTTATAAAGACAATATCCAAGCTTTTCATAGAGTCCATTATCTTTGGCTTTGAGGTGTATATCTTCTTGCTTTAGAGCTTCACATATTTTCTCATAATGACATTTCTTTTCTTGAATTTCGCCCAAAAGATTTTTAACTGTTTCATATTGAACTGCAAGTTCGATGTTAGATTCTTCAAACCGTTGCTTCAATCCTTCAAACTGGTCCTCAATATCAACATACTTGTATCACCAATGTTCCACCTTGAAGGAAGATTTTGCACTCTAAACATCCTTAGGATCTGTTTGGTAAAATAGAACATCTCAGCATCATAATAGTTTTTAATTAACTTCAGGTAAGAAATTCTTTTGTAAAGCACCAGGGTAGTAACTACAAATTCTTCAAAGAGGCCATGATTTCAGTTAGACGATAGTTAGTTATAACTTTGTACTTCATAACTTCTAGGAAATTTTCCTGCCATTGAACCTTAATATAAGACAACCATAAAGTATTTTAGCAGACACCAAAATTATTAAATTATTAAAGCATTCACAATTCACCTTCATCGTGTTACTTTCATTTATTTTCCTTCTCATAAATGAGCTCTTGCATATCTTTCATTTTTTTTCCTTCTCATAAATGAGCTCTTGCATATCGCTGCTATGCAAATAAAGTTATCATGCAAATATAATAGTCAGACCCGATCCTGTGTAGAAGCAATAGGTTCTACAGCACCTGGTTCCAAATTTAAAAGAGATTTCCAAATTTTAAAATGTTCAATTTTTTTATATATTAATATTAATAAATATTAAAAAAAATCTAATAAATAAAAAAAATTATTATGATAAAAATTCAATACATTTAAATTAATTATAATTAAATCTTTTTTTATAAATATATAATTATATCTTTTATATATTATTTTTAATTATTATAATTATATTTTTTTTCTGAATTTGGACCAAATCTTTTAAATTTGACAGGGACCTCCTATTTAATTGATCCGACCCTGATAATAGCTACCATAAAAATATTTTTTGAAATTTATTTTCCATGTTGAATACTTCTTCATTTGGGCCATTTCCAATTTAAGTTGTTTCAACTCATCAGAATAATCAGTATCCTGGCAAGGGGCCGTAAGGGTTGTCCGAAACAGAAACAAACTTGTCTATCGCTTTTCCTTATTCGTCTGTACAATTTTGAAATGTTTGATAGAAGAGAGATAAAGAATAGTACATAAAGAAGAGAAAGATTAGAAAAGTATTTGCAATAAAACAGATGAGATCATCAAATGAACTACACCTATCAAACAGATGCTTAATTGAATAAGCATGTAGTCGAAATAGAACAAAGTGACATAATTGGTTGGAAAAAGTAATATTTAGACATAAATTACCCCAAAATTATGATGCGGCAACAAATGAAGAAATAGTAGTTTTGTATAATCTAGACTATCTAATTTTCTTTTATTATAGATCTCTTAATGATATATACTTTATTAATTCACTTCCAATATTTGGTCTAGTTTCCAACTGCTAAACCCGTTTTCTATGATAATATAATCTATTATCAATCTATTAAAAGTAAAGTATCTGGAAATTCTAAGTCTAACCTTTTGATTAAATGTTATAACTTTTCTTATTTAAAGGGTATAATAGACTAATCAACACTATGCTGTTACCGTATTCATTTGGCATTTAATTTTGCTGACATGTCAATCTATCATAATTTTACACTATTTTTTATTTATTTGATTTATTAATTTATTTTATTTATATTTGAATTTTTTATAGTATATTTGACTCACGGTTAATGAGGAAGGAATTTGAATGGCCAAATTAGATCTATTATAATTAAATGGAATATTATTCATTGCATGATTTAAAAATACCCACTATTTATCATTACACTACAATCTCATGCATTCTAAACCCTATATATAGCCATTCTAAACCCTATATATAGCCATTCTAAACCCTTACTCTTTCACTCCTCAATCTTCTGGTTACGTATTATTTGAATGTATATTATTGGAATTAGAATGGATATTCCAAGATATCACAACTTACTTCCCATGTATTCTAAACCCTATATATAGCCATTCTAAACCCTATATATAGCCATTCTAAACCCTTACTCTTTCACTCCTCAATCTTCTGGTTACGTATTATTTTCCAATTCTTCTTCATTCCCATATTTTGATTCTCTGTATTCCCATATTTTGATTCTCTGTGTCCATTTTAATACAGATTTTGATTTTGTAACAGGTCTAAATAGTAACATCAACAGGTCTAAATAGTAACATCAACACTTGGAACTCAAAGGATATCCAACAAACAACACTCATATCCATAGTAACATCAACACTTGGAACTCAAAGGATATCCAACAAACAACACTCATATCCATAGTAACATCAACACTTGGAACTATCCAACAATGGAACTCATATCCAACAAACAACACTTGGAAAGCTGGATGCTTAATTTAGGAAGTTTTAAATAGGTGTGCAGCTGGATGCTTAATTTAGGAAGTTTTAAATAGGTGTGCAGCTGGATGCTTAATTTAGGAAGTTTTAAATAGGTGTGCGTGTTTAGATTATATTTTTTTTAAAATGCTTTGGTTAGTTTTTCATTTAATGTAATCATTTATAATAGAGATTGAACAACATAAATGATAGATATTTTCTCTTGGAAAGAAAAAACCAAAAACCAAAAGAAATATTCAACATCATTTTACGCACTAAAAAACAAGAAAAAGTCTATATATTAGAACAATTTTTTTTTATAAACGGGGATAAGTTACAATTATTTTCATAAATGGAAAATTAAAATTTGATAAATGATAATATTATTTTCATAAATGAAAAATTAATTTTTTTTTTTTATAAACGCGGATAAGTTACAATTATTTTCATAAATGGAAAATTAAAATTTGATAAATGATAATATTATTTTCATAAATGAAAAATTAAAATTTGATAATTTGATAAACGATTTTATAAATTGGGATAAATTACAATTAAAATTAAAATTTGATAAACGATTTTATAAATTGGGATAAATTACAATTATTTTTATAAACGGATTTTATAAATTATATATTATGTGAATATTAACAAATTAAAGTATGAATTCAAACTTATAAATGAGTGTTTAGCATATGTAAATCCAAAGAAGCTCCGTGCGATAACACAGGTTAAATATTTAGTTTATCATTATAAAAATATATGAATACAAATTATTTTATAATTATTTAGATCCTTATATGAAATCAAATATATTTTGAAATTATTTAGATTTTTATAAAAAAGTTAACAAAAGAAAACAAAATCAATTGAAATTTTGTATGGAGGTATTAATATGAAAATATGAAAAAAATTAAATCAAAACTTTACAAATATATCTTTTGAATTGAGGTATTAATATTATTTAATTTTATTATATATAGAAATTATTTTGAATGGTAACATTAATACATTTTATTTTTATGTATGATTTGATTTCAAAAATTTATGATCAATAAATTTTGAATGGAATTATAATTTAACCAATAAAATTTTCTCTGACTTCTAAATATATTTGTGTATATTTATTGAAAGGTTACATTTATATTCTTGAAAAATTAACGTAGTTTAAGCGATGTATTGCTAACTATAAATATATTGTTAGTAAAATTAACAAAAATATATTGTAAATATATAAAGGTAAAGTAAATAAGAACTCTAATATTTAAAGCATATCACAATCTTTTAAATTAACTTTAACATTGTAATCATGATAAAAAATGTTAAATTGTAGTCATGAAATTTTAATGAAAATGATAATCATAAAAATTAATAATAAAAGGTATAAATTTATTCATACAATCCTTTTTATAAATTGAATAAAAATTGATACAATCCTTTTTATCATCTAATAATTGAAATGTAACGAGAAGTTGTCTCTATGAGATAGCATTTATGGTATTCCTTTTAATATTCATATTTTAAAATTTATATTGCTATTGTTTTATATAATTGAAGTTAGAGAATCGAATATACGATTTATTATAAGTACATATCAATGCTTAAAAATTTATGTATATTATTAACTTATATTTAAACTTTACAAAAGATAATTTGGTAGACATGAAGTTAATGAATTCAAACTTTACAAAAGATAATTTGGTAGACATGTAGTGTGAATCACGACAGGAAGTTGTCATACATTTTATATTTGGAAAAAATGCTAATATCTAAAATTGGTTTAATACATTTTTACAATTAACTATTTGGATTCAATCTCATCGAGATTCACAGGTTAAATGTGAACATATGACAACCAACTATTATTGGTCATTTTAATATCTATCATTAACTATTTTTTAATTATTGTCTTATATAATTGAAAATACGCTGTCATACTTATAAAATATAGGAATGTTCTATTATATGACAAAATTAGTTCCATGTTATATGAATATATAAATATATGAAAAAAATTAAATCAAAACTTTAAAAATATATCTTTTGAATGAAGGTATTAATATTATTTATTTATAATATATATAGAAATTATTTTGAATGGTCACATTAATACGTTTTATTTTTATGCATGATTTGATTTCAAAAAATTTATGATCAATAAATTTTGAATGGAATTATAATTTAACCAATATAATTTTCTACCGACTTCTAAATATATTTGTGTATATTTTTTAAAAGGTTACATTTATATTATATAAAAAATTAATGTAGTTTAAACGATGTATTGTTAACTATAAATATATTGTTAATAAAATTAACAAAAAATATATTATAAATATATAAAAGGTAAAGTAAATAAGAACTCTAATGTTTATCTTAAATATTTAATTTATCATTCTGAAAATGTAAGAATAAATATTATTTTGTAATTATTTAGATCCTTATTTGACCTAAAATAAATTATTTCAATTTTTTAAAAAAGGTTAATAAAACAAAACAAAATCAATTAGGGTTTGTTAATATCTAAAATTGGTTTAATAATACATTTTTACAATTAATTATTTGGATTCAATTAGGGTTTGTTAACTCATCGAGATTCACGGGTAAAATGTGAACATATAACAACCAACTATTGACTGGTATTTTTTTAATTGTTGTCTTATATAATTGAAAATATGTTGTCATACTTAAAAAATATAAGGATGTTCTATTACATGACAAGGTTAGTTCCACGTTATATGAAATCTCGACCGGCCCCGTGCGTGCCGGGCCCGTGCGACAACACGGGTTAAATAAATCATCTTATGTATGGGATTATTGCCAGGTTTTAACACTATCAAAAAATATGAGACTTCAAGAGGGAAGAGACAACACAAGTTCTAATGAACTAGCGGAATTTTCAAAATGGATTTTAAATGTGGGTGATGGTAAGATTTGTGAACCCAATGATGGTTTGGTTGATATTGAAATTCCTCAAGAGCTATTAATATCAAATTTTGATGATCCTATAAGAGCAATTGTTGAAAACACATATCCCAATTTGTTGGAAAAATATCAAGATGTTGAATTCTTACAAGGAAAGGCTATTCTTGCTTGACCATTGAAGTTGTGGACAAAATCAATCATTATGTATTAGACTTGATACCAGGTACATGTGTTTTATATTTACTGTATTATTACATTCATAATATATATATATATATATATATATATATATATATATATATATATATATATTTAAGAACATAGTTTTACTAATTTATTTATGTTTTGCTTTTAAACTTTTTTTAGGAGAAGAAAAGTATTTGAGTTTTGATTCCATTGATAGAAAGATTCAAGTTATACTGAAGCATATGAAGTTCTAACTCCTGAATTTCTCAGTTAATTAAGAACATCAGGGCTTCCCAATCATAGGATCAAATTGAAGGTTGGTACACCTATTATGCTAATGAGAAATTTGGACCAAGCCGATGGGTTGTGCAACGGAACAAGATTAATTGTTACAAGATTTGCAAATCATGTCTGGAAAGAACATAGGTAACATTTTTTACATTCCACGAATGTCTATGTCACCTTCTGATTCACCTTGGCCATTCAAGTTGATTAGGAGACAATTTCCGATTATTGTCTCCGATGCAATGACAATTAATAAGTCACAAGGTCAATCTCTTGATAGTGTTGGATTGTATTTGCCTACTCCTGTGTTTAGTCATGGTCAATTATATGTTGCAATTTCAAGAGTTAAGAGCAAAAGTGGGCTAAAAATCCTAATTCATGACAAGGAGAATGTACCGTGTTCTACTACTACTAATGTTGTGTACAAGGAAGTCTTTCAAGCACTTTGATAGTTGGTAAACTTTATATCTTATACTTTACGATTCAAATTAAAAATCTATTTTGAATTAAAATATATAGTATGTACATTTTCCATGTATTTCAAGAAGTATATAATTTTTCCTATTTGTTCATGCAGACGTGATTTGTTGATAGGACCGACGTTTGCTACAAATATGGAGTTAAATGCCAACATGGTTTACATGAGACATATACTCAACTGAAAACATGGTAACATACTTAATAATTTAATAATCTATAAATGTAATGTGAATCCAGACGAAACCCGTGCTATCGCACGGGTTTGTTACTAGTTGATTATAAAATGATATTGTGTCTAAAGCTAAACCTTGCACCTGTTGGTTGTAATTTATTAAGGATAATCAAAAATATGATTAATTAAATTGTATTGTTCCATATAAAAATTGAATTATTTAAATGGTTAATGAACAACACCATTTAATTTAAACAATTCAAATTGATTCAAAACTGATTTTCTTTTATAAACTAGTTTCTCATAAAAAGAAAAAAAAAAACAATAGAGAAAAATTCTATAAAAAAAAAAATTTATTTTCATCATTGGAAAAATTGGTTGGGATTGCCTTATATTTTTGGAAATAGACTAAGACTCATGCGATATGCAATTGTAAATTATTATATTATCTTTTTTATTGAATTTTAAATATGTTAATAATTTGTACTGAAAATACTTGATTACTAAATTTATATAAAAATTTATTGTGAAATATGATTGAGACAATGGTATAAGTTAATTATTTATAAGAAGATAAAATTTATTTCAAAGAAAAATGCATGCTTATAATTTGAGAATGACATTCGTAAATTGTTTTGTATATTTTTTAAAATATATAAAATAATTTTATTTTATTTGATTCTCATATATTTTTAGTAGTTATCTTTGATTTATTAGTTTAATGTGAAGTTGTTAAAGATGTGTATTTATTCTTAATGTAAAATAAAATAAAAAATGATTTTCTATTATTATCAAGTAATATTTTTTAGCTTAATAATAGTTATATATATATTTTTCAAATATTAGTTATTTAATGAATAAAGAGATGAAAATGTTAGTTGCTATAGTAACTTCATTATTTTTTAAATATCTATTTTAATTTTATGAAAGGAATTGCAGAAATTTATCTGTAAATTTAAATTACAATAATTTATTATGAAATATAATTGAGATAATAATATGAATTAATCACATGTATCTTTAATATAATTGAGACAATAATATGAATTAATCATATGTATAAAGATACATTTTATTTGAAAATAATAAAATATGCTTGTTTTTAGTGTGTTATTTTTTTGTTTGTTTTGATTTTAAGACTAGATCGTGAGAGATTCCCTTCTATAGATTGTTTTTGAATTAATACATCCTTTGGTTAAAAAATACATACTTGTAAATTGAGACGATATTCGTAATTAGTTTTGTAAATTTAAATAACTATAAAATCATTTTTGTTTTGTTTTATTATCATATTTTTTATTAGTTATCTTTGATTTATATATTTAGTTTTAAGTTTTATAAGTTGTGAATTTATAAAATGAAAGATACATTTTATAAGAAAATAAAATTAATGCTTATAAATTGAGAATGATATTTGTAGTTATTTTTGTAAATTTAAATAACTATAAAATAATTTTGTCTTGTTTGTATTATCATGTCTTTTTAGTATTTATCTTTGATTTAGACATTTAATTTTAAGTTGTTGAAATTGTGAATTTATTTTAAAGTTTATTTTTAATTATTATCAAATAAAATTTTATTAACTTTATAAAAAATATATATAGATATAGAGTTGAAAATGCTAGTTAGGGAGTTTATTTTATTAACTTTATAAAATATAAATATATATATATATATATATATATATATATATATATATATATATATATATATATATATATATATATATATATATATATATATTTAGATATTTAGGGAGTTCAGAATCTTCCTCACCTTCTTCTTCGGTTTGGTTGATCGGATTATCGAAGTTATAAAGAGCGATAGCAGATTTGTTATCAAAGGGATCCATTAGGAGTGTGGGATTATATCTGCATGATTGATTTTAATGCTTATTTTAGTGTTTTAGATGATAAAAGAAAAACAAAGCATTGCCATTTTGCGTTTCAAAATTGTGATGTAAAATGGAAGGAAAGGGAACAAAACATTTGAATGAAAGGACGTTCTTTATTTCATGATAAAAATTTGCATATGCAAACATGGTGGCCCTACATATGATTCACTGTGCCTTGGGCAGAGCACAAATTTTTTTGCATGATAACAGAAACAAAAGAAAATTACTCCTTGACCATCGTGGTGGGGCCGATCTTAGAGGTCGATTGTTGAGCTCCACGCCGGACACTGGGGATGATCCACTTGTCAATATCAAACTCATTTATATAATCATCTACAACATTTGCTTGTTCGAGACCGATGCCAGAGCTAGAAAACCTCACAGGAGTAGACAGGTTGGGTGCTTTCGAGAATCGTGTAGCGAGCAGTTAAAACCACACCCGAACTTGTTGAATTTGGGTGCTACCTCCACCACACGGCCCCAACCTTCAGGGCGTCCAGCCTCGACCACAGCTTTTGCATCTCTCAAGGATGCCATGGAAGATTCCGACTTGTCTTTCCTAACCTCCTCCTGTTGAGGGTCTTGACATGTGCCTTGTCTCAAAGCCTTGAAGCGGAGTCTCGTGAATCTCACAATCAACCTCAACATACAGAAGGAAGCAAGATGGATCACAATGTATTCCTCTTGGTATGAGACTATGATAGTTTTCCTTCAACATGGTATTCCGACTTGGTGAAGGGTAGATGTAACACCTCAACTTTGTGGATCTATGGACGCCCAGAGGCAACAATAAGCAGGCTGGATGTCCATGACAAAGAAGGTTGTGACGAAAAGCTGAGGGCCGACTTTGATGGGGAGGTCCAATTCTCCAAAAACAGATCGTCTAGAGCCGTCAAATGCTTTAACAATCAGATCACTAGGCCGGAGT
>CM038793.1:299093225-299170909 GCA_021764765.1 Vicia sativa
ATCCTAGCACATTCGAAGCGGACTATCATCATTTTCGAGATGCATAACGTAGGGCAAGGCATGTATTCTGGAGGCTACATCGTGGGTCTTATGATCTTTTGTATCTAAGGGACTATGATGATTTGTCTGGAAGGCAATGCATAGGATACCTCTATGTTCGAGGGATATGACCATTTGAATTGTAAGGTAACGAGAGAATTACCCTAAGGGGTGCGTAAAGGAAAAGTGTGTTGATTTCAGAATATGTTATCTTGAAAATTAGTGGGCTAAGTTCATTATTATTCTTGCCATACACTTAGTTACTAGCAATTTATAGGGTGCGGAAATTAAATGCGGAAAGTAAATCCTACGCTATTACAAGGCTTTGGGGCGATACATAATTTAAACTATGGAAAATAAAATCCTAAATTAAACGATTACATCCGTGATACAATTACATTATTGAAAAAATAAAATGAAAACTAAGAATCAATTTAATCTGATTAACCTGAAAAACGAGAAATCTAAATACAAGAATGAATTGAGATAAGAGAAAATGTTAGAAAAAATGCAAATTTTTAATTGGAAAAATGTGACATGCTGGAAATAATGTAAATATGCAAAATAATTTTTGGGATTTTTTAGATGCATTTTAATAATTTAAATGAATTTACAATGATTTAAATGCAAAATTATAAATAAAAATAATATGCATGCAAAATGTATTTTTAATTTATTAAATTAATAAAGATTTTGGAAAGTAATGTAAAAAGAAATTAATTTTGATGAGTTTTTAATGCGTAAATAAAAACATGAAATTAATTAAAACAATGCAAAAATATTAAAATATATGAAAAACATGAAAATATGCAAAGTGGAAAAGAAACAAAACTGGTGCCTATAGGGATCGAACTCAGACACTTTGGAGCATCCGTGAATGTATCCATGCCTTAACCACAAGGCCCATGTGTATCTCTGTTTGAGAACGGATTGAGTGGAAGAAAACACGCTTTCTCTAGCTTCCCGCCGCCATCCATCGCCTCTCAACCTTTGAATTTTGAAAGATAATACTTTTGCTCGACGCTACAGCCCGCAAAATCAAAACGCAGATACATAATATAAATATTATCTACGACTATTCGATTCCCTCGGATCATCCTTAACTCAATGGCACAGTCTTATTGTCCAATTTTTTCATTTAAGGAAACCCTAATTGCTCACAGAACCCCTAATCATGGTGTAAATACGATCTGTGCCATGGAAATTCAATTGGCTTGCCTGTAAAGCTTGCAAACACATCACTAAACACAAAAACAACAACAAATCGAGTTAATAATGCATGAATGAAGGAATCTGAATTTTGAAATTTCAAGAACAAACCAAATTCGGATTTCGTGGTTCTTATGCCGACAATGTAAAGGTCTGAATCACTCCTCGTATCAAGGAACGGTTTGGATCCTCAAAATCAATTGAAACAAGATGGAACGAGGGTTGCTAGTAGCTTGAAGAACACGGTTTTTGGCTTTAGGTTAGGTTTCTAGAGCAATTTTTCCTTCTTTGATTGGTATGCATCAAGTATTTATATGGATGGATTGGAGATGTTTTGGCAAGAATCAATCACCATTCAATGATAATCAAAATTTGATTTTGTATAAAATCAAATTTTCAAAACTTGATCAATTCCAATCCAATCTTGCCATTTTTGTCAAATTTAAATTTATTGACTTTGGTGAGTTTCTTGAGTCTCAAGGAAGGAATAAAATCAATCTTTCAATTAATTTTGATTTTATAATTTATTTTAAAATTTAATTTGTATTTAAATGAATAAATCAAAATTAAATAGAAAATAAATCAAAAATTCATGGCATTGGGCTTGGATATTCCTAATTGTATGAGGAATAAGTTTGATGAAGAAAAGTGCCCATTTGCAAAAATTTGACTTTAGAAGTATCTCTTTGTGCATTCTTTCAAAATTTCCCAACTTGTGAATGGTGTATCTTGCTCAATTTTCCACATTTTTGAGTGTTCTTGGACTTTTGAAAGCTCTAAGAATCCTCTAACCAACCTTTTGGTCTCATCTCAATTGGAGTTACCATGCTCAATATATCTTCAAAACAAAAGTTGACTTTTGTTGAATTTGAAAATGACTCAGAATGTTTTGAGCTATACCTCTCAAATGAAGCATTTTTTGGACATTCTTGTGAGATGAAGTTGTAGAGAATTGAATTTCCTTCAAAACAAGAGGTGGTGGAAAAATTTCGAGAAAGTATGAGAAAGTTATGATCACCAAAGTTCAATGACTTTTCACCTAGAAACCCTAATTTAGAAAGTTTGACTTTTGAGCAAATCTTGAGTTTTCTTGATGAATCATGATCAACCCTTGATCAAATGATGAATGTAACTTCAAAATGAGGATGTTGACCAAAATTATGAAGTTTGATCAGATGTTGACCAGATTGATTTTTGTCCAATACAATCGATTTTCAACTATCCGAGCAATCATTCGAGGAAACTTGACTCAGTAGGCTGAAACTTGACATGGAGATTACTTGAAGCATATGAGGAGGCATGATGACCATTGGAGATGTTGGAATCCATCTTGACTTGAGAGATGCCAAACCCTAATTGGGTTGATTGTCAGAGAGAGTCTGGTCTGATCAACTCGAGGAATCCTCGAGTATGATGGATGTGAAATCTTCGACATGGAGGGAAAATTTTGGGGTATGACAGCTGCCCCCGCTCAATCTTCTTGTATCGGAGGGTTAGATTGACATTTTGTCTTCGTGATCCGGAGGTGGAAGATGATTGAACACCGGTACACCTGAAAATTTGCACCAAGGGTTGGTGATGATGTGGGAATGGGCCATGATGCCACTTGGAGAAGCGGGGAAATGAGTCGACGTTAGACTTGATATCGTGGAGGATTACCGGAGTGAGCCGACGTTAGGCTCAGACGCTTCGAAATGAAAGGAGTACGGAGACGGGCTTAAGATGCCATCCTAAGGAGTCAGATAGACTTGCGTGCTCATCTTGAATGAAGTTGTTGGTTTGTATTGATTTTTAATCATATATGCAGATTCTCAAAGTGAAGCAATCGTTGATAAGTAGTCGGAGATGGGCTTAAGATGTTATCCGGCAACCGAGCCGACGCTTGACTTATAGTCACCGTGATAATAAGAAGGGTCGAATAAATCTTCGTAATTACTCCGAGGGAGATAGTAGTTGGAAAAACATGGATAGCTTCCTTTGTCAGGCATCGGTGTTGATCCATTGCTCATATCTGAGGATAACCAAGGGCGGTCTTTCGGATAGTTTTCCGCCGATTCGGGCTTAACTCGGACTCGCTTGGCGCTGGCGCTCAGCACTGCTTGAGAAAACAAGAGGAACTTTGATAGAATATTGGTTAGTTTTTATGCCGGTATGATGTATAAAGTGTGTATATGAATGACATATGCATGGAATTATGACTTTTATGAGTAATGTATGAATGATAGATGTCAGGTATTTCAAAACATATCCATCTTGAAGAAGATGCGGATGCTCCGCTTGAGGATCTCTCATCGCTTGGGGAATGAATAGGTGAGATCCCCGCTTTGGAAGAGGAGAAAGATATCCGGATTCCTCCGATGCACTATCCACCAAGTCTTGGGCCTAGATATTGCCGAGGAAGGCGAGATTTGAGAAGCTTGCTGTCGAGATCTCACATATGACCTCGCCGAGGAGAACTCGGGAGGCAATCCGTTGGGGACCTTGTATGTAGATCCCTGCCGAGGAAATTCAGGAGGCGCCCACTGGGACCCGAGTGTAGATCTCACTGAAAGCATTTGATAGTGCCGGAGACTGCTGCTGGAAGGGTCAGAATCCATTGTAATCCTGTGCCGAGACGAAGATGTGGTTTCTCCTGCACTATCCTACCAAGTTTGGGTCCGATATCGCCACTGGAAAGGAAAGGATCGAGATACCCACCGGGATAAATACTTTTGACCGGGGTGAGGTGTTACTGCTGAGATCGATGTAACATTGCTTAGTTGAGTGGAATTGGCCGTCAGGATTCTCTTTGCTCCGCTGGGAAGTTGTTGTGAGTGACACCCTGTGGATCATGCTCGGGGAATGCTTTGGTGATTTTCGCTCCGCCCCACCCCGAGCTCGTAGAAGTACTTTGTATGTTCACTTTTGAGCGTTTGTGATTAGATTCTTATTGTCAAATGCGATAGTCATTCAAAGCAACGTTGGACTTATTGCAACACACAATAAATTGTAAAGAGAAAGAAGTCATGCTTATTTGAAAGGTGGCGACGCCAAGTAG
The DNA here is from genome assembly GCA_021764765.1 of Vicia sativa. Taxonomy (NCBI): domain Eukaryota; kingdom Viridiplantae; phylum Streptophyta; class Magnoliopsida; order Fabales; family Fabaceae; genus Vicia; species Vicia sativa. The sequence goes on from CM038793.1 coordinate 299,097,511, forward strand.
TTTTGTACAGTGAAAGGTAAAGGCCATGAAACAATCTTAAGTTCCAATCAAGCATACTCATATATTTCAACTATCTCATCTCCTAAATTACAAGAGAAAGTGAGTAGACTCGATCTTCGCCATTTGAACCTTGAATGCAGATAGTAGTCCGGAAGTATGATCCGAAGAGACATAGTCGTACGCCAAATCCCTAATTTTGCCTAGACCGCTCTTTCGGTTTTCACCACCGATACCTTTTCTTGCCCAAGCCGCCTTTCGTGTTTTCGACTCACGGTGTACATGTTTTGTATATATCCTTAACTTTTGCCCGAACCTTTGGTCCACAGATGCCCTTATTTTTGCCTAGGTTCATCGACCTAGCGGGTCCCTTATGCGTAGTATTTTTGACTATGTCTCGCTCAGGGTGTGGAAATCTTCACCATCCATGGTGCTAAGTATCATAGCCCGCCGGAAAACATGCTTTGACTACAAATGGTCCCTCGGTGGGAGTCCATTCCCTGGATCACCTCGTGGAAGAATGATGCGCTGACTACTAAATCACCAACTTGGTAGACTCGGTGCTTGACCTTCTTGTTAAATGCTCTAATCATTCGCTTCGATAACTGCCCATGGCGTATGGACGCGAGTCGCTTCTCATCAATCAAATTAATCTGTCAAGGCGAGTCTCGATCCAATCGTCGCCTAACTCGCCTCCCGGAGGACTCTAGTTGAGGGTATCTCAACCTCAATGGGCAAGACGGCTTCCATATCAGACATATTTAGAGAGAAGGGGTTGCCCCTGGATGTTCGTAAGAAAGGCGATAACCATGAAGAGCAAATGGTAACATCTCATGCCAATCTTTGTAAGTCACACCATCTTCCGATAATCTTCTTAATGTTCTTGTTGGCGGCTTCCATCGCGCCATTCATCTTAGGCCGATAAGGAGAAGAGTTGTGATGCTTGACCTGAACTGCGTAAGCGAGTTCAGCGATCATCTTGTTGTTGAGATTAGAGCCGTTATCCGTGATAATCCTTTCGGAATGCCCATCGGCTGTATAAGGCTATGTTTGATGAATCGAGCCACAACATTCTTGTACAGATGCGAACGAGGTGCTTCTACCCACTTGTAAAGTAGTCAATTGCCACAAGGATGAAACGATGTCCATTGAAAGTCAGGCTTGATTCTCCGATCATGTCAATGCCCCACATTGCAAACGGCCAAGGAGCTAGAACATTCAGAGGTATCGGAGGTACGTACTTTGTCGGCAACCGCATTTGTGACAAGATCGAGCGTAGTGATAATCAGCCTCCATGGTAGACCATAGTAACCTGTTCTCAAAATCTTCTTAGCCATGGTGTGTCCAATCGGATGGGTACCAAATGCCTTCGTAACTCCTCCATGATACGAGATGGTCGTTTCTGGTCTACAAAATGAGTAAACATGTCAAGTTGGCGCTTTTGTATAAGATGCCGTTTTTGAAAGAATTTGATGCAAATATTCAATGAACTTTATCATTAATGTATGCCTCTGCTGGATATTCCCGAGTCTCAAGATACCTTTCACATCATAGTACCAAGGTTTCTCTTCCGTATCAAGCTTACAACAATACGCTGGTTCACGAATCCTCTCATGATGATCCGGGAGCCTCGTTGTCCCATCTAACCTCGAACATAGACGACATAGTAGCCAAAATGCCCGCCAACCGATTCTCTCCTCGTGGAATATGAAAAGTAATCTTCAAGTAAGAGATCAAACTGTAACATGCTCCTCGATACAATAAGATCGGATGCTTGTATCCCACTCGCTTTTATCCTGATCGATCACTAAAGTCGAGTTCCATACACTGTAAGAACTTGATTCTTAAGTCAATAGCAATTTTAAGACCCATGATGCACGCCTGTGACTTCGGCCATGTCAAGTAGTGCAAACATAATCATGTGAAAGGCGACGTCCATCAGGATGTAATGATGGCGCCCAATGCCATTGCAAGTGTGTTCGAGGCTCCATCAAAGACCATAGTCCATCGGGATCCTTTTCGTGTCCTTCGTCTGGCCTGGTTCTTCGCAATCGCATTAGTAAAACATCTTCGTCTGGAAATTCGAATCGTATAGATCAGTCATCTACGGCCAGATGAGCCAAATGATCGGCCACTACACTTCCTTTGATCGCTTTCGAGAAGTGTACGGATGTCATATTCGGTCGGATCATTTGCCATCTTGCTATTCTTCGAGAGAGGTTTCTCAAAGATGTATTTTATCGGATCCATCTTGAAATCAACAAGGTGTGTGAGTCAACATATATGCCTTAGTCGGCGAAAAGCCCAAGCTAAAGCGCTGCAAGTTTTTCTCGAGATGTGAGTATCTTGTTTCACACCGGTAAACTTTTTGCTAAGGTAGTATATTGCATGCCTTTTTCGCCTGACTCGCCATGTTGCCCCAACACACACCCATTGAATTCTAGCACTATATACATGAGAGGTCTTCCTTCCGCGGGCGTGCATCAGATAGGAGGATCAGAGGTACCCTTTGATTTTGTCAAAAGCGATCCGCAATCGTTGCTCCATTCTACTACTTGATCTTTCTTAAGTAACTTGAAGATTGGCTACAAGTAGCGTTAGGTGTGCAATGAATCAGCAATGTAGTTTAGTCGGCCCAAGAAACCTCCACTTCTTTCTCTCAAGGGGCGCCTGCATCTCTTGAATGGCTCTAACCTTAAGGGTCAACCTCAATACCTTTTCCACTAACAACAAACCCTAAGAGTTTCTGGATCCTGACTCCAAAGGTACTTGTTGGGATTACTCAATCCTTCTTCAACTCATTAATACCGCAAATGATCTAGATGTTCTCTTCATCCATGAGCGAGCCATCATTGTCGACGAGACCTCTATCTCGTGATGAATCATGTCATGAAAAATGTCACCATAGCACGCTGATAAGTGGCGCCTGCTCAAAATCGAACGGCATAACCTTGTAGCAGTAGGGCAACTGTAATAAAAGTAGTCTCCATGTTCGGAGCCATTTTGATCCGATTCAACGGAGAAACCATCCATGAAGGAGAAACCTATGTGGAGCGGTGTTGTCAACCGTAATATCAATATGAGGAAGTGGAAAATCATCTTCGGACTTGCTTTGTTCAGATCTCCTAATCCACATCTGTACTTTGCCATCCTTCTTAGGTAATACGGTACCACATTTGCAACCCATCGGGATAGAGGTGACAAATAAGAAACCAAATATTGAACCGCTTCATGACTTCGGGCTTTGATTTTCTCGACATCTGTGACGATGCGACGAACCTTTCGCTTCTTCACCGGAGAAAACCTTCTTTGCCTAATAAGGTACCACAATATCATGTCTAAACTCGCATGTCTTCGCATTGACCAAGCAAAACCTCAATGTAGTCTCGTAGCATCCGAACCAATCTTTCTTTAACACTCGCTCAAGATCCGCTCCTATCTTGATCTCTTTTCGTCTTCGCAAGACCCAAATTCACAACCTCAACTTGCTCTTCGCGTGGTCAGATAACTCGTCTTCTAGTCAGCAGGGCCCCGCAAGTTCTCCGGCACTTCACAATCTTCCTCACTTTCGCCTTCGGCTTGGTAGATCGGATTATCGAGTCATATTTAGCACTAGCATAGTCATTATTAATCTAGATTCGGAGTGATTCTCGCAGTTGTATCATGGGTGTGTAAGAAACACATAGCTTTTAAGGGTGACAGTAAAGAAAGAAAACAAACAATTGAATGCAAAATCCAACGAATTTATTGAATGAAAACACGCAAACAATAGATAATAACCTCGTAAACGAGCCATGATGCCCGGTAAGGCACTAGGCTTTCAAAGTTTATTGTTCAAAACATAAAGAAATACGAAAAGCAAAACAAAACAAGAAAGTACATTCGATAAAGGAGATTGGTATGACGCTTCTGTCTTCCAATTGCCGAGCCTTTATCCGAGTTGAAGATCCACTTGCGATGTCGGGCCGTTGTCGCTGCCTTCTATAGCATGGATTCCACTCGATCGATGCGAAAGGAAGTTGGCCACGCTCGGGCGTATCATCTTCTCGACCTCGATGGTGAAGCCTAATCCCTTGTCAAATTTGAAAGGAAGATCGAGCCTGGCCCCAAATAGTACTACCTTCTTCAACAAAGACTGAGCATCTTTCAATGAGGCCATTCTAGGCGGAGCTTTGTGAATTTCAGGAGTGCCAGAGAGTCAATGCACGACTGGGATTGTTTCAAAAGCTTGACAGGGAGTCTCAAGAATTCACCCTCCATCTCGAGATATCGAATGATAGATGACCTGACCATATACTCTTCTTCACCACACACTGTGACAACCTTCCTTTCACCGTACTTCAGCTCGATGCAAGGTAGAGGTAAGTACCGCCCCATGTATCCAAGGGCGTCCCGAGTAGACAAGAGTAAGCGGACGGATGTCCATGACAAAGAAGGTGGAGTCAAAAGTCCGGAACCGACTTTAACAGCAGAGTGATTCTCCAAGTACTGTCGCTGAACCATCAAAAGCTCTCACGATTATGTCACCGGGTCGCGAACCAACCCTTCGACATCAAGTCGATCAAAGCAATTTCGTAAGATATCGAGCAGAACCTATCCACCAAGACATGAGATAGGTAACGCCCTTGCATTCACAGTAGATGTGCAAGGCTTTGTTGTGTTTCTTTCCAAGGAGTCAAATCAAGATCGAGAAGTTTAGGCCGTTGTTGGCAGCCTGCTAGCAATACAAACTTCAAATTGGTTGGTAGTGTCTTGCGGCACATGAGCATTCTTCTTAAACTTCACCAAGGCATTAGCATGAGCCTGTGAGCATAAGAGCAAAGCGAGCATGGAAATCTTGGACTGAGTTCGTCCCAATTGTTCCACAACATTGTAGTCACTCTTCTTGATAATTCTAATTTCCTCCATTTCTTGTTTGAGGTGTCTTCAAGAATTCCCTTGGTACTCGTTGAGCAGTGATTGCCACCGTTCTTTCCTCTAGCTTGGGAATGGGTTGAATAGTCGGAATGCGAGTGAGTCGCAGTGTCTTTTGAGGAGAGATATCCGGAGAAACTCTTCCGATTCTCGGGTCACCTTACTAGATCCGTGATGTTGTCAATGTCGAATGGAAGCTTCGATCGAAAGATCCTCACTGGTCGGAGGGTCTTTCTTGACGCCATGATAGTAAACGTCAACTCCATAATTCTAAGGGATAGCCTAGTCGGAGGAATATGGAACTGGTCTTGGAGAGGTGATGAGGAGAGGTGCCACTGGGCATGTGATCGCAGAGGAAACCTTATTGTGTTAACATCAAGATAGTCTTTGGGAAATCGTCACCCCATCCGATCGCCTTAACATCTTCAATAGGAATCTTGTAGCTCTCGTGAACAAGTACTTCACCATGTAATCATACTTTCCACTTGCTTCCCCAAGGTATCCCATACTGATGGTGTTGTTGCATTGTCAATCTTCAACTTAGACATTTCTTCACACACCGCACATGTGGTTTCGTAAATAGTATCTCACGGTTATCCATCATGCAATCAACACGCTTCTCAACCAAGCATAACCATCCGCCGGATGGGCACCAACGACAATTCTTCGGGCATCCCGGGTTGACACCGGCTTGCAACAAATTCTTCTTAATACCATCGAGGAATGGTCAAGTCATCTATGTTGAAAACATAAGTATCATCACCAACAAAGATTGGAACCCTTGTCATGGTTAGGAATAGGTGCGTTGATCACGCTCGAGTCTCAACAGGAGGATCAAATTCAACTGCTTAGCTTCAATCATATCTTGAATCTTGTTCTTCGAGCCCAACAATCATCAAGATTATGTCCGGCTATTGGAATGTGTTACACTTAGCATTAGGATTGTATCTCGAGATGAGGTGTTGACATTCGAGGAGGATCCCTCAAAGCAATCAGCTCGCTTCAACATGTGTTGCAAGGCTTCATTAAAGGCATATTGATCTTCAGAACTGCCTGTGGCGCGGCTACTGCCTCACCGAGGTTGACTCGATGCAGGTCGAGATCACAACCGCCTCACGATTGAGGCCGGTCTTGGCTCGCTTTTCCACCATACACAACATTTATTTCTTTCTTACCACCAAAAGATCTCTTCACAACGTTTGAAGATGTCTCTACCGAATCTTTCCACTCTTGATACTAGCTTCAATACGCCGTCAATATCACCGGTGAATGGTGAAGAATTTCCAATCGATGATTGAAGAATGGTCCGTTGTTCTATAAACATATCAACCAACTCCTATTGGATAAGGGTGGTTGAACTCACCGCTAGATCTCTCCACTTGATCATACTCCTTGAACTTCTCATCACGACCCATGACATGCTTTGTAGTTGCATGAGTGGGTTCAATTCAAGATTGTACCTATATCGTCTCAGAGAAAGCATCGCCTAAGTCACTCCAAGTATGGATACGGTCATTCTCTAACTGATAATACCTACTAATTGAGTTCCGGACAAACTCTCTTGAAAATAGTGCATCCACAACTTTCTCTGCTTCGGTGGGGATTGATCTTCGGACATAGGACTTCAAATGTTTGGGCAAGACATGCCATCATACTTGGCAAAAGTTGGAACTTTGAACTTGGGAGGAATCACAACATCGAACTAGACTCGATCATCAAAATTCATTTGGACATCTTCAAGTTTTCCACAAGATTTAGACGATCTTCAAGTTGCTTGTACTTGTCATCTCATTGTAGTATTGGCCATCATAGTTCTTCTCAAGCTCAGCCGACCGCTCACCATCACCCTTGTTACTTTCCTCGTGATGGACACTTCCTTTAGAGAGCTCAATACCGACCACCTTAGGACCACCTTTAGCCCCGTCACCATGTTGAGGAAACCAACAACCTTCTTCTTCTTGTTGATGAGCTTCTTCAAATCTTCTTGGCCTTGACCAAACGGTGAACATCTTCTAAACCGAGCATTCGAGCTTGAGATCTTTGACATTGCTCAAGAGCCATTTCGCTAAAATAAATAGCGAGCAAATGAGAAAACCAATCTCCAATGTACCGTGATGCAATGTTATGCTATGATATGCAATGTTTATGCGAATGCAATGCAATGTTTTCAAGGACCTTAGAGATTTAAATTTGTTAAACAAGCAATGAACAAACATTTATTAGTACTTTTCATTATTCTTTTTCTTTTAAGTAAGAGATAGTTCAAAACAATAAAAGAAAACATATAAATCCTAAAGCACTAAGTCTCCCATGGGCCTTCCTCTTGTGCCGATGGCGGATGTTTCGCCTCGTGAAGTAGCTTGGTCAACTCTAGCACTTTCTTCTCACTTGCATAACATCGAGCCTCAAAGGTATCCTCTCCTCCTTGAGCCGAATCCGTGATCTCTTCAAGTCTTCAAAATGCAGAGGCATGTCGGATGGAGAACAAGATAGGTACGCCACCTATAGCAATAGGTTCCATAATTACCGGTAGAACAGCGTGAATGGCATCATGAGGTTTTGAGCTCGAGCTCGCACCCATTTGAGGTAAGGTTCCCAAGGAATGGAGTTCGTGCCCCAAAGTCTTGGTATCGCCTTCTTTACCATGCCCCAAGCGCAATAAACCTTTGCGTAACTCGAGATCGTGATTGTAGTCGAACACAACATCTTGAGCAAGATATCATGTGGACCATCTCTTCGGCAAAACCAAACTGACGTAGAGCTAGAGAAGGGTCAGTAATACCTCCCTTATACCAAGTAGCGGTACATTAGGAATTCTCCACAACGCCAATGAATGTGAAACTTTGAGAGAAAAGATTCCAACGGATATCCGAATGAGAAAGTGACATTAACCTTTGAGACCATCTCAACCTTTGTTCGCTCTTCAAAACCGAAGGAAGGTGCGAAATAAACCACCTGAAAGTAACGGGACACAACACATGAGAGTTCCTTGTCTCGGTAGTACGAGTGGAGAGAATGTAGGATGTCTCCAAGTAAAGAGGCATGTGATTGCGGGTAAGAAATAATTTGATGGCATTGATGTCTATGAATTGATCGTAGTTAGGAAATAGAACCAAACCATAAATTAGCAAGGCCACAATGTTCTCAAATGCATGGAAACTCATAACTTTGAGGAGTTCTCGGCTTTCTTGATTAAGAACTTGGAAAGTAAACCCTTAACTCCACTCTAGTTTCCCAATTGGCTTCAATGTCCGAGCGCTTAAGATGTAAGGCGATGCAATGTCTTCGACTTAGGAACCTTTCTAGACCGTGAATGGCATTTGGTCAAGAATAGGTATCCCAGTAGCTTAGAGAACTCTTCTAAGGTAGGAACCAACCGATAACTGGGAATGTAAAGCAATGGTGTTTCGGGTCAAGAACTGAAATAGGACATGCATCATATCTTCTTCAAAACCGAGATAACCAAATCAAGTAGATAACCATGTCTTTTGATGAACCGAGCATGGTCGGAATTTCAAACCAAATCTTTGAGAGAAGGATACCCATGAAGTTGATTCTGATAGTCTTTCTAGAAGCCAATTCCCTACAAAAGTGAGCAAAGATAAATCCCTAGGTCCTTGAAATGGTTAGAAATGATATGCAAATGATGTCATGATGTCATGTTTAGCACACACAAACAATTCACACAATGAGCCTAGGGTTAAGGCTTACATGAGGTATAGGTGATTACCCCACCAAAAGTTTGAGTTGGTTCATCCGTCCTATAATAGTAACCGGTTCTAGGAATCTCATATCATAGATCTTTCTCAGAGGCGCTATTTCAATACGACGCCAAGTGGTCGATCGAAAATATCCCAAAAGTCTCGATCTCAATGAGCGTAGCATCGAGTATCAACCAACCTCGGTCTACACAAAGCCGACCATCTCACTACCTTCTAATGGCCAAGATGGGTCAATTAAGGTTCTAAAAGTTTAGTTAGCGCTTGATGACACCACGAGAAGCCAAATACTATCTTCAACTTGGGAATGAAGAGTATCGGACAACCAAAGTGTCACGCTAACGTAGCCATCATGTTGACCGCTTAGTTATACGCCCAGCGGTCGCGATGATCTAATGCTACTTACCTAAAAGGAAACCCGGATCCGTGTAGGATCCCCAACAATACAATGCCCAAGCAACCCTTAAAGATAAAGCATACAATCCAAACAGTAAGGCAATAAAGGTTATCTAGAAACCCTAAGGCAATTCTCTCTTTAGGGTTTATCCTCAAGCAGTCGCGGGGCCTGTAATACGTGAACCGACTTTGTAGGATTTTTGTATCCAAATGTGCGGATAGCAAGAGTCGCCACCGACTTTTATTTTTGTCCATTAAGGAAGGTAAAAGTATAAAAAGACCTTCGTTAGATTCGAGTTCGGAGAATGGTTATGAAAAGGGAAGGTATTAGCACCTTTCCATCCGTAGTTATCTACGGGCTCTTAGTTGCTCTAGATTACCTTTTAAAATTGCTTTCGTGTGTTTGACAAAAATGTTTTGAAAGAGGTATTTCGCTTTGACTTTGTAATGACTCATGTAGGAGTGTATACAAAGTGTTCGGAAATGTTTTGTTTTGGAAAGAAATTGAACTTTGAAAGAGTGTGGTGTGAAAAGCATTTGGTTTAGAGCAAGCAACTAAAAGACTTATTTACCCACTCAATTGGTTGTTTTGTACTTTACGCTCCTTTAGAATAGCGCTAGCCATACCATTAGTTAGTAGGTAGCTCCATCGCTGGATGTAAGCGGACATTGAAGGACATCGGATGGTCATCAAGGCAACTCAGGAAGTATCCTAGCACATTCGGGACTATCATCATTTTCGTGAGGCGACAATCGAGGGTCAAGATCATGTATTCGGAGGCGACATCGTGGGTCTTATGATCTTTGTATCCAAGGGACTATGATGATTTGCTTGGAAGGCACGTGCTAGGATACCTCTACGTCGAGGGACATGACCATTTGAATTGTAAGGCAACGAGAGAATTACCCTAAGGGTGCGTGTGTGAGAAGTGTGTTGATTTCAGAATATGTTATCTTGAAAATTAGTGGGCTAAGTTCATTATTATCTTGCCATACACGCCTAGTTACTAGCAATTTATAGGTGCGAAATTAAAATGCGGAATGTAAATGCGGAAAGTAAATCCTACGCTATTACAAGGCTTTAAAGATACATAATTTAAACTTATGGAAAATAAAATCATAAATTAAACTATTACATCCCGTATATAATTACATTATTGAAAAATAAAATGAAAACGAAGAATCGTCTAATCGGATTAACCTGAAACGAGAGAAATCGGAAAATACAAGATGAATTGAAATAAGAAAATGTTAGAAAAATGCAAATTTTAATTGGAAAAATGTGACATGTCGGAAATAATGTAAATATGCAAAATAATTTTTGGGATTTTTTTAGATGCATTTTAATAATTTAAAATGAATTTACAATGATTTAAATGCAAAATTATAAATAAAAATAAATATGCATGCAAAAAATGTATTTTTTAATTTATTAAATTAAATAAAGATTTTTGGAAAGTAATGTAAAAAGAAAATTAATTTTTGATGAGTTTTTAATGCAGAAATAAAAACATGAAATTAATTAAAACAATGCAAAAATATTAAAATATATGAAAAACATGAAAATATGCAAAGTTGAGAAAAGAAACAAACTGGTGCCCATAGGATCGAACCTGACACTTTGGAGCATCCGAACAGTCCATGCCTTAACACGCGCCATGTGTATCCGTGTTTGAGAACGGATTGAGTGGAAGAAAACACGCTCCGGCTTTCTCGCCGCGCCATCCATCGTCTTCAACCTTTTGAATTTTTGAAAGATAGCGCTTTCTCGACGCCATGGCCCCGCAAAATCAAAAACGCAGCATACATAATATAAATAATATCTACGACCATGGTTCGATTCCTCAGATCATCCCGAACTCAATGGCACAGGTCTTATTGTCCAATTTTTTCATTTAAGGGAAACCCTAATTCGTTCACAGAAACCCTAATCATGGTGTAACACGATCTGTGCCATGGAAATTCAATTGGCTCTTGCCAAAGCTTGCAAACACATCACTAAACAAAACAACAACAAATCGAGTTAATAATGCATGAATGAAGGAATTCGAATTTTGAAATTTCAAGAACAAACCAAATTCGGATTTCGTGGTTCTTGATGCTTTTGGACAATGTAAAGGTCTGGAATCACTCCTGGGGTATCAAGGAACGTGTTTGGATCCTCAAAATCAATTGAAACAAGATGGAACGAGGGTTGCTAGTAGCTTGAAGAACACGGTTTTTTGGCTTTTAGGTTAGGGTTTCTAGAGCAATTTTTTCCTTCTCTTTTGATTGGTATGCATCAAGTATTTATATTGGATGGATTTGAGACAGTTTTTGGCAAGAATCAATCACCATTCAATGATAATCAAAATTTAATTTTTGTATAAAATCAAATTTTCAAAACTTGATCAATTCCAATCCAATCTTGCCATTTTTGTCAAATTTCGAAATTTGTGGACTTTTGGTGAGTTTTCGAGTCTCAAGGAAGGAATAAAATCAATCTTTCAATTAATTTTGATTTTATAATTTATTTTAAAATTTAATTTGTATTTAAATGAATAAATTCAAAATTAAATAGAAAAGTAAATCAAAAATTCATGGCATTGGGCTTGGTTATTCCTAATTGTATGAGGAATAAGTTTGGATGAAGAAAAAGCAAGCCCATTTGCAAAAATTTGACTTTAGAAGTATCTCTCTTTGTGCATTCTTTCAAAATTGCCCAACTTGTGAATGGTGTATCTTGCTCAATTTTCCACATTTTTGAGTGTTCTTGGACTTTTTGGAAAGCTCTAAGAATCCTCTAACCAACCTTTTTGGTCTCATCTCAATTGGAGTTACCATGCTCAATATATCTTCAAAACAAAAAGTTGACTTTTTGTTGAATTTGAAAATGACCTGTAATGTTTTGAGCTATACCTCTCAAATGAAGCATTTTTTGGACATTCTTGTGAGACATGAAGTTGTAGAGAATTGAATTTCCTTAAAAACAAGAGGTGGTGGAAAAATTTCTGAGAAAGTATGAGAAAGTTATGATCATCAAAGTTCGTTGACTTTTCACCAGAAACCCTAATTTAGAAAGTTTGACTTTTGAGCAAATCTTGAGTTTTCTTGATGAATCATGATCAACCCTTGATCAAATGATGAATGTAACTTCAAAATGAGGATGTTGACCAAAAATTATGAAGTTTGATCTGTATGTTGACCATGCTGATTTTTGTCCAATACAACCGATTTTCAACCATCCGAGCAATTATTCGAGGAAACTTGACTTGAAGGCTTGAAACTTGACATGGAGATTACTTGAAGCATATGAGGAGGCATGATGACCATTGGAGATGTTGGAAATCCATCTTGACTTGAGAGATGCCAAACCCTAATTTGGGTTGATTGTCTAGAGAGTTTGTCTCGATCAACTCTTGAGGAATCCTTGAGTATAGATGTATGAAATCTCTTGAATAGATGGAGGGAAAATTTTGGGATGACAGCTGCCCTGTTCAATCTTCTTGTATGGAGGGTTAGATTGACACGCTTGTCTTCGTGGATCCGGAGGTGGAAGATGATTGAACACCGAGTACACCGAAAATTTGCACTCGCGTTGGTCGATGATGCGGAATGGGCTTACTGATGCCACTGGAGAAGTGGGAATGAGTCGACGTTAGACTTGATATCGAGGATTGCTGGAAAGTGAGCCGACGTTAGGCCTGTAGACGCTTCGAAATGAAAGGAGCATGGAGATGGGCTAAGATGCCATCCTAAGGAGTCGATGTTAGACTTCGTGCTCATCTTTGAATGAAGTTGGTTTGTATTGATTTTTAACCATATATGAGCATTCGAAAGTGAAGCATCGTTGATAAGTAGTCGGAGATGGGCTTAAGATGCCATCCGGCAACCGAGTCGACGCTAGACTCTAAGTAGCTGTTGATAATAAGAAGGGTCGAATAAATCTTCGCACATTATTCGAGGGAGATAGTAGTTGGAAAACATGGATAGCTTCCTTGTGTGCATCGGTGTTGATCCATTGCCTGTTATCGGAGGATAACCAAGGGCGGTCTTCGATAGTTTTCCGGCGATTCGGGCTTAACTCGACCTGTTAGGCCGGTGCTCGCACTGCTTTGGAGAAAACAAGAGGAACTTTGATAGAATATTGGTTAGTTTTATATGCAAGTATGATGCATAAAGGTATATGAATGACATATGCATGAATTATGACTTTATGAGTAATGTATGAATGATAGATGTGTGGTATTTCAAAACATATCCATCTTGAAGAAGATGCGGATGCTCTGCTTGAGGATCGACTCGCTTGGGAATTGAATAGGTGAGATCCTCGCTTGGAAGAGGAGAAAGATATCCGGATTCCTCGATGCACTATCGACCAAGTCTTGGGCCTAGATATTGTCGAGGAAGGGTGAGAAGCTCGTTGTTGGAGATCTCATAGACCTGCCGAGGAGAACTCGAGGCAATCCGTTGGGGACCTTGTATGTAGATCCTGCTGAGGAAATTCAGGAGGCGCTCTACTGGGGACCCGAGTGTAGATCTCGCTGGAAAGCATTTGATAGTTGCCGGGAGACCTGGTTGGAAGGGTCAGGAATCCATTGTAATCCCAGGCTGGGAGATGAAGATGTGGTTTCCTCCGGTGCACTATCTGACCAAGTTTTGGGTCTGGATACTGCCGCTGGGAAAAAAAGGAAAGGACTGAGAGATACCCACGGGATAAATACTGGATGAGGTGTTACCGCTTGGACCATGTAACATTGCTTAGTTGAGTGGAATTTGCCGTGGATTCCCTTTGCTCACTGGGAAGTTGTGTTGTGAGTGACACTTTTGTGGATCATGCTCGTGGGGAATGCTTTGGTGATTTTCGCCGTCCCACCTCGGAGCCTGTAGTAAGTACTTTGTATGTTCACTTTTCGTATGTTTGTGATTAGATTCTTATTGTCAAATGCGATAGTCATTCAAAGCAAACGTTGGACTTATTGCAAATAACAACAATGTAAATTGTAAAGAGAAAGAAGCTTGTTTATTTGAAAGGTGGCGACGCCAAGTAGTTTTGTACATGTGAAAGGTAAAAGGCTATGCGGAACAATCTCGTTAAGTTCCAACTGTAATACTCATATATTTCAACTATCTCATCTCCTAGCTGTGAGAAAGTGAGAGACCGATCTTCGCCATTTGAACCTTGAATGCCGATAGTAGTCTGAAGTGATGATCCGAAGAGACATAGTCGATGCTCAAATCCCTAATTTTTGCCTAGACCGCTTCTTTCGGTTTTCAATGGATACCCTTTCTTGCCCAAGCCGCCTTTTCGTGTTTTCGACTTGCGGGTGTACATGTTTTGTATATATCCTTAACTTTTGCCCGAACCTTTGGTTCGCCAGATGCCCTTATTTTTGCCTAGGTTCATCGACCCAGCGGGTCTCCTTATGTATTTTTTGACTATGTCCTGCGTTCGTGGTGTGGAAATCTTCACCATCCATGGTGCTAAGTATCATAGTCCGCCGAAAACACTGCTTTGACTACAAATGGTCCCTCATAGGTGGGAGTCCATTTGCCCTGGATCACCTTGTGGAAGAATGATGCGCTGACTACTAAATCACCAACTTGGTAGACTTGTTGACCTTCTTGTTAAATGCTCTAATCATTCGCCTCGATAACTGTCCATGGCGTATGGACGCGAGTCGTTTCTCATCAATCAAATTAATCTGGTCAAGGCGAGTCTGGATCCAATCGTCTTCGCCTAACTCTGCCTCCTGGAGGACTCTAGTTGAGGGTATCTGAACCTCAATGGGCAAGACGGCTTCCATACCGTATACGAGAGAGAAGGGGGTTGCCCCTGTGGATGTTCGTGCGGTAGTGCGATAACCATGAAGAGCAAATGGTAACATCTCATGCCAATCTTTGTAAGTCATAGTCATCTTCTGTATAATCTTCTTAATGTTCTTGTTGGCGGCTTCCACTGCGCCATTCATCTTAGGCCGATAAGGAGAAGAGTTGTGATGCTTGACCTTGAACTGCGTGCAGAGTTCAGCGATCATCTTGTTGTTGAGATTAGAGCCGTTATCTGTGATAATCCTTTCAGGAATGCCATATCGACAGATAAGGTTATGTTTGATGAATCGAGCCACAACATTCTTGGTAACAGATGCGAACGAGGCTGCTTCTACCCACTTGGTAAAGTAGTCAATTGCCACAAGGATGAAACGATGTCCATTGAAAGCTGTGGGCTTGATTTCTCGATCATGTCAATGCCCCACATTGCAAACGCCAAGGAGTCATGAACATCTGAGGTACGGAGGTACGGAACTTTGTCGGCATATCCGCATTTGTGACAAGATCGAGTGAAGGGTGACAATCACTTCCATGGTAGACCAATAGTAACTGCTCTCAAAATCTTCTTAGCCATGGTGTCCACCGGAGGGTACCAAATGCCTTCGTAACTCCTCCATGATACGATGGTGCTTTCCGGTTCACAATGAGTAAACACAAGTCGTGGTCACGCTTGTATAAGATGCCGCTGAGAAAGAATTTGGATGCAAATATTCTCATGAACTTCTTATCAATAATGTATGCCCGCTGGATATTCTCGAGTCTCAAGATACCTTTCACATCATAGTACCAAGGTTTCTTCTCAGACAAGTTTACAATACCGGTTCGTCGAACCTCTCAATGATGATCCGGGAGCCTGTTGTCCCATCTAACCCTCGAACATAGACATATAGTAGCCAATGCCGCCAACCGATTCTCTTCTCGTGGAATATGATTGAAAGTAATCTCTTCAAGTAAGAGATCAAACCTCGAACATGCTCTCGACACGAATAAGATTCGGATGCTTCGATCCCACTCGCCTTTATCCGACCGATCACTAAAGTTGAGTCTCCATACACTGTAAGAACTTGATTCTTAAGTCAATAGCAATTTTAAGACCCATGATGCACGCCTGTACTCGCCATGTTGTTAGTGCAATTGAAACATAATCACGGTGAAAGGCGATGTCCTGTAGGGATGTAATGATGGCGCCAATGCCATTGCCAAGTGTGTTCGAGGCTCCATCAAAGACCATAGTCCATCGATCCTTTTTCGTGTCCTTCGTCTGGCCTGGTTCTTCACAATCGTGACTAGTAAAACATCTTCGTCTGGAAATTGAATCGCATAGATCGATAGTCATCTACGCTTGATGAGCCAAATGATCGGCTACTACACTTCCTTTGATCGCTTTCGAAGTGTACCGATGTCATATTCTGCCAGATCATTTGCCATCTTGCTATTCTTCCGAGAGAGCTGGTTTCTCAAAGATGTATTTTATCGGATCCATCTTTGAAATCAACAAGGTAGTGTGAGTCAACATACTGCCTTAGTCATGAGCAGCCGTTAAAGCGTTGCAAGTTTTCTAGTCAGTGAGTATCTTGTTTCACGTACGGTAAACTTTTTGCTAAGGTAGTATATTGCATGCTCTTTTCGACCACTCGTCATGTTGCCCCAACACACACCCCATTGAATTCTCTAGCATCATTATACATGATAAGAGGTCTTCTTCGGCAGTGCACGGGATAGGAGGATTTCAGAGGTACTCCTTGATTTTGTCAAAAGCGATCCGCAATCGCTGCTCCATTCTACTACTTGATCTTTCTTAAGTAACTTGAAGATTGGCTCACAAGTAGCTAGTGTGCAAATGAATCGCAATGTAGTTTAGTCGCCCAAGAAACCTCGACTTTCTCGCAAGGGCTACTGCATCTCTTGAATGGCTCTAACCTTGGCGGGTCAACCTCAATACCTTTTCCACTAACAACAAACCCTAAGAGTTTTCTAGATCCGACCTAAAGGTGCATTTGTTGGGATTGGTCTCAATCAGACTTCTTCAACCCGTCAATAGCCGTAAATGATCTAGATGTTCTTCTTCACCGTGAGCGAGCTATCATATTGTCGACGAGACCTCTATCTCGTGATGAATCATGTCATGAAAAATGTCACTATAGCACTGATAAGTGGCGCCAGGTTCTTCACCGAACGCATAACCTTGTAGCAGTAGTGCCCCACTGTAACAAAAGTAGTCTTTCCATGTCTTCGGAGCCATTTTGATCCGATTGAACCGGAGAAACCATCCATGAAGGAGAAAACCTTATGCTGAGCGGTGTTGTCAACCGAATATCAATATGAGGAAGTGGAAAATCATCTTTTGGACTTGCTTTGTTCGGATCTCGTAATCCACACACATTCGCACTTTGCCATCCTTCTTAGGTACGGGTACCACATTTGCAACCCATCGATAAGAGGTGATGCTAAGAAACCAAATTGAACTGCTTCATGACTTGGCTTTGATTTTCTCGACATCTCAGACGCATGCGACGAACCTTCCGCTTCACCGGAGAAAACCTTCTTTGTCGGCAATCGTGCACCACAATATCAATGTCTAAACCGCGTCTTCGTGACGACCAAGCAAAACCTCAATGTAGTCTCGTAGCATCTGAACCAATCTTTCTTTAACACGTTCTCAAGATCCGCTCCTATCTTGATCTCTTTTCTCTTCGCAGCACTCCAAATTCACAACCTCAACTTGCTCTTCGGTCAGATAACTCGCTCTTCTAGTCAGTAGCAACCGCAAGTTCTCCGCACTTCACAATCTTCCTCACTTTCGTCTTCTTGGTAGATCGGATTATCAAGTCATATTTAGCAATAGCATATGTCATATTAACTAGATTCGGAGTGATTCTGGTGTATCATGGGTGTGTGTAGAAACACATAGCTTTTGAAGGTGACAAAGTAAAGAAAGAAAACAAACAATTGAATGCAAAATTCCAACGAATTTATTGAATGAAAACACGCAAACAATAGATAATAACCTCAAACGAGCCATGATGCCCCGCAAGGCACTAGGCTTTCAAAGTTTATTGTTCAAAACATAAATACGAAAAGCAAAACAAAACAAGAGCAATTACTCCCGACTAAAGGAGATTGGTATGACGCTCTCGGTCTTCCAATTGCTGAGCCCTTTATCCGGAGTTGGAAGATCCACTTGCGATGTCGAAGCCGTTGCCGTCTTCTATAGCATGGATTCCACTGATCGATGCGAAAGGAAGTTGGCCGCACGTCGCAAGCGTATCATCTTCCGACTTGATGGTGAAGCCTAATCCAACTTTGTCAAATTTGAAAGGAAGATCGGGAGCGGCCCCAAATAGTACTACCTTCTTCAACATAGCCTGAGCATCTTTCAATGAGGCCATTCTAGGTGAGCTTGTAACTCAGAGGAGGAGAGTCACAGCACGACTGGGATTGTTTCAAAAGCTCTTGACAGGAGTCTCAAGAATTCACCTCCATCTCGAGATATCGAATGACCGAGATGACCGACCATATACTCTTCTTCACCACATACCGTGACAACCTTCCCTTTCACCTGCACTACTGGCGGTAGAGGTAATGTCACCCCATGTATCCAAGGCGTCCGAGTAGACAAGAGTAAGGACGGATGTCCATGACAGAAGGTGGAGTCAAAAGTCCTGGAACCGACTTTAACAGTAGAGGATCTCTCCAAGATCGCATTGAACCATCAAAAGCTCTCACGATTATGTCACCGGTCGCAGAACCAACCCTTCGACATCAAGTCGACAAAGTCGATCTGTGAAGATATTCAGAGTAACCGGTATCCACCAAGACATGAGATGTAACGCCTTGCATTGCAGAGATGTGCAAGGCTTTGTTGTGTTTCTTTCCTAAGGAGTCAAATCAAGATCGTAGAAGCCTAGGCCGTTGTTGGCGCCAGTGCTAGCAATACAAACTTCAATTGGTCTGTGGTAGTGTCTTGTGCACATGAGCATTCTTCGAAACTTCACCAAGGCATTAGCATGAGCCTCGAGCATAAGAGCAAAGTAGCATGGAAATCTTGGACGAGTCGTCCTAATTGTTCCACAACATTGTAGCACTCTTCTTGATAATCTTCTTTAATTTCCTCCATTTCTTGTTGGAGGTGTCAAGAACTCCTTTGGTACTGCTGAGTGATGAGCCACCGGTTCTTTCCTCTAGCTTGGGAATGGGTTGAATAGGTGAAATGCGAGCCTGAGTCGCAGTGTTCGAGGAGAGATATCCGAGAGAACACTCTTCCGATTCTGGTCACCTTACTAGATCCAGTGATGTTGTCAATGTCAGGAATGGTAGCTTCGACTGAAAGATCCTCACTGGTCGGAGGGTCTTTCTTGACGCCATGATAGTAAACGCCAACTCTATAATTTAAGGGATAGCCTATCGGAGGAATATGGAACCTGGTCTTGAGAGGTGATGAGGAGAGTGCCACCGGGCATGTGGATCGCAGAGGAAATCCTTATGTGTTAACATCAAGATAGTCTTGGGAAATCGTCACCCCATCCGATCGCCTTAACATCTTCAATAGGAATCTTGTAGCTCTCAGGAACAGTGTACTTCACCATGTAATCATACTTTCCACTTGGCTTCCCCAAGGTATCCCATACTGATGGTGTTGTTGCATTGTCAATCTTCAACTTAGACATTTCTTCACAGCTTCGCACAGTGGTTCGTAAATAGTATCTCACGGTTATCCATCATGCATCGAACACGTCTTCTCAACCAAGCATAACCATCCGCGCGGATGGGCACCAACGACAGATTCTCGGGCATCCTGGTTGACACCGCTTGCAACAAATTCTTCTTAATATCATCGAGGAATGGTCAAGTCATCTATGTTGAAAACATAAGTATCATCACCAAAAGATTGGAACCCTTGTCATGGTTAGGCATAGGCGTTGATCACGTCGAGTCTCAACAGAGGATCAAATTCAACTGCTTAGCTTCAATCATATCTTGAATCTTGTTCTTCGAGCCCAACAATCATCAGATTATGTCCGGCTATTGGAATGGTAAGCACACTTAGCATTAGGATTGTATCCGGAGATGAGGTGTTGACATTCGAGGAGGATCCCTTAAAGCAATCACTCGCTTTCAACATGTGTTGCAAGGCTTGCGACAAAGGCATATTGATCTTCGAACTCGCCTTCGTGGCTGCTCGTTACGCTACTGTCTCACGAGGTTGTACTGATGCAGGTCGAGATCACAACCCCCCATTGATTGAGCGCGTCGGTCTTGGCTCGGCTTTTCCGACCATACACAACATTTCTTTCTTACCACCAAAAGATCTCTTCACAGTTTGAAGATGTCTCTACCGAATCTTTCCACTTGATACTAGCTTCAATACGCCGTCACAAGATTTCGTGAATCCGCTGAAGAATTTCCAATCGATGATTGAAGAATGGGTCTCGGTGTTCCCATAAACATATCAACCAACTCCCTATTGGATAAGGGTGGTTGAACTCGCTAGATCTCTCCACTGAGCATACTCCTTGAACTTCTCATCACGACCCATAGACATGCTTTGTAGTTGCATGCGAGTGGGTTTCAATTCAAGATTGTACTACATGTCTGAGAAAGCATCAGCTAAGTCACCCAAGTATGGATACGGTCATTCTCTAACGATAATACCACCCAATTGAGTTCCGACAAACTCTTGAAAATAGTGCATCCACAACTTTCCTGGGTGGGATTGATCTTCCGACATAGGACTTCAAATGCAGCTTTGGGAAAGACATGCCATCATACTTGGCAAAAGTTGAACTTTGAACTTGGGAGGAATCACAACATCGAGAACGAGACTCGATCATCAAAATTCAGCCCGACATCTTCAAGTTTTCCACAGATTTAGACGATCTTCAAGTTGCTTGTACTTGTCATCTTCATTAGAGTATTGGCCATCATCATAGTTCTTCTCAAGCTCAAGATCGTCACCATCACCTTGTTACTTTCCTCAAGATGGACACTTCCTTCGAGAGCTCAATACTGCCGACCACCTTAGGACCACCTTTGTAGCGCCCCATGTCGAGGAAACCAACAACCTTCTTCTTCTTGTTGATGAGCTTCTTCAAATCTTCTTGGCCTTGGACCAAACCGGTGAACATCTCAATGAAATCGAGCATTCCGAGCTTGAGATCTTTGACATTCTGCTCAAGAGCCATTTCGCTAAAATAAATAGCGAGCAAATGAGAAAACCAATCTCCAATGTACCGTGATGCAATGTTATGCTATGCTATGCAATGTTTATGCGAATGCAATGCAATGTTTTCAAGGACCTTAGAGATTTAAATTTGTTAAACAAGCAATGAACAAACATTTATTAGTACTTTTCATTATTCTTTTCTTTTAAGTACAAGAGATAGTTCAAAACAATAAAAGAAAACATATAAATCCTAAAGCACTAAGTCTCCCATGGGCGCCTCTGGTGCCGATGTAGGCGTGATGTTTCGCCTCGTGAAGTAGCTGGTCAACTCTAGCACTTTCTTCTCACTTGCATAACATGAGCCTCAAAGGTATCCTCTTCCTTGAGCCGAATCCAGATCTCTTCAAGTCTTCAAAATCGTGAGGGCATGTCGATGGAGAACAAGATAGGTACGCCACCTATAGCAACAGTTCCATAATTACCGTAGAACAGCGTGAATGGCATCATGAGGTTTGAGCTCGAGCTCGCACCCATTTGAGGTAAGGTTCCCAAGGAATGGAGTTCGTGCCCCAAAGTCTTGGTATCGCTTCTTTACCATGCCCCAAGCGTATAAACCTTTGTCTAATTCGAGATCGTGATTGTAGTCGAACACAACATCTTGGAGCAAAGATATCATGTGGACCATCTCTTCGGCAAAACCAAACCGACGTAGAGCTAGAGAAGGGTTGTGTAATACCTCCCTTATACCAAGTAGCGGTACATTAGGGAATTCTCCACAACGCTCAATGAACGTGAAACTTTTGAGAGAAAAGATTCCAACGGATATCCGAATGAGAAAGTGACATTAACCTTGAGACCATCTCAACCTTTGTTCGTTCTTCAAAATCGATGAAGGAAGGTGAAATAAACCACCGGAAAGTAACGGACACAACACATGAGAGTTCCTTGTCTCTGGTAGTACAAGTGTGGAGAGAATGTAGATGTCTCCAAGTAAAGTAGGCATGGATCATGGGTAAGAAATAATTTGATGGCATTGATGTCTATGAATTGATCGAGTTAGGAAATAGAACCAAACCATAAATTAGCAAGGCCACAATGTTCTCAAATGCATGGAAACTCATAACTTTGAGGAGTTCTCGCTTTCTTGATTAAGAACTGGAAAGTAAACCCTTAACTCCACTCTAGTTTCCCAATTGGCTTCAATGTCCGAGCGCTTATGAAGGTGATGTAATGTTCGATTTAGGAACCTTTTCTAGACCGTGAATGGCATTTGGTCAAGAATAGGTATCCCGAGTAGCTTAGAGAACTCTTCTAAGGTAGGAACCAACCGATAACTGGGAATGTAAAGCAATGGTGTTTCGGTCAAGAACTCGAATAGACATGCATCATATCTTCTTCAAAACCGAGATAACCAAATCAAGTAGATAACCATGTCTTTTGATGAACCGAGCATGGTCGGAATTCTCAAACCAAATCTTTGAGTCGAGAAGGATACCCATGAAGTTGATTCGATAGTCTTTCTAGAAGCCACAATTCCTACAAAACAGAAAGCAAAGATAAATCCTAGGTCCTTGAAATGGTTAGAAATGATATGCGCAAATGATGTCATGATGTCATGTTTAGCACACACAAACAATTCACACAATGAGCCTAGGGTTAAGGCTTGCATGAGGTATAGGTGATTACCCCACCAAAAGTTTGAGTTGGTTCATCCCGCCCTATAATAGTAACCGGTTCTAGGAATCTCATATCATAGATCTTTCTCGAGGCGTTATTTCAATACGACGGCCAAGTGGTCGATCGAAAATATCCCAAAAGTCTGATCTCAATGAGCGAGCATCGAGTATCAACCAACCTCCTACACCAAAGCCGACCATCTCACTACCTTCTAATGGCCAAGATGGGTCAATTAAGGTTCTAAAAGTTTAGTTAGCGTTGATGACACCACGTAGAAGCCAAATACTATCTTCAACTTGGGAATGAAGAGTATCGGGACAACCAAAGTGTCACGCTAACGTAGCCATCATGTTGACCGTTTAGTTATACGTCTAGCGGTCGCGATGATCTAATGCTACTTACCTAAAAGGAAACCCGGATCCGGGTGTAGGATCCCCCAACAATACAATGCCCAAGCAACCCTTAAAGATAAAGCATACAATTCAAACAGAAGGCAATAAAGGTTATCTAGAAATCCCTAAGGCAATTCTCTCTTTTAGGGTTTATCCCCAGCAGAGTCGCCAGTTCTGTAATACGGTGAACTGACTTTGTAGGATTTTTGTATCCAAATGTGCGGATAGCAAGAGTCGCCACCGACTTTTATTTTTGTCCAATTAAGGGAAGGTAAAAGTACAGAAAAAGACCTTCGTTAGATTCTGAGTTCGGGAGAATGGTTATGAAAAGGGAAGGTATTAGCACCCCTTTCCATCCGTAGTTATCTACGGGCTCTTAGTTGCTCTAGATTACCTTTTAAAATTGCTTTCTGTGTGTTTGACAAAAAATGTTTTGAAAGAGGCATTTCGCTTTGACTTTGTAATGACTCATGTAGGAGTGTATACAAAGTGTTCGGAAATGTTTTGTTTTTGGAAAGAAATTGAACTTTGAAAGAGAGTGTGTGGTGTGAAAAGCATTTGGTTTAGAGCAAGCAACTAAAAGACTTATTTACCCACTCAGAATTGGTTGTTTTTGTACTTTTACGTTCCTTTAGAATAGCGCTAGCCGTACCATTAGTTAGTAGGTAGCTCCATTCGTTGGATGTAAGCGGGACATTCGGGGACATCGGATGGTCATGAAGGCAACTTGTAGGAAGTATCCTAGCACATTCAAGGGACTATCATCATTTTCGAGGCGACAATCGAGGGTCAAGATCATGTATTCGGAGGCGACATCGTGGGTCTTATGATCTTTGTATCCAAGGGACTATGATGATTTGTTTGAAGGCACGGTGCTAGGATACCTCTATGTTCGAGGGACATGACCATTTGAATTGGTAAGGCAACAAGAGAGAATTACCCTAAGGGGTGCGTGTGTGAAAGAAGTGTGTTGATTTCAGAATATGTTATCTTGAAAATTAGTGGGCTAAGTTCATTATTATCTTGCCATACACGCCTAGTTACTAGCAATTTATAGGGTGTGGAAATTAAAATGCGGAATGTAAAATGCGGAAAGTAAATCCTACGCTATTACAAGGCTTTGGGGCAGATACATAATTTAAACTTGCGGAAAATAAAATCCTAAATTAAACTATTACATCCCGTATATAATTACATTATTGAAAAAATAAAATGAAAACGGAAGAATCGTCTGAATCGGATTAACCTGTGAAACGAACGAGAAATCGGAAAATACAAGATGAATTGAAATAAGAGAAAATGTTAGAAAAAATGCAAATTTTTAATTGGAAAAAATGTGACATGCTGGAAATAATGTAAATATGCAAAAATAATTTTTTGGGATTTTTTTAGATGCATTTTAATAATTTAAAATGAATTTACAATGATTTAAATGCAAAATTATAAATAAAAATAAATATGCATGCAAAAAATGTATTTTTTAATTTATTAAATTAAATAAAGATTTTTGGAAAGTAATGTAAAAAGAAAATTAATTTTTGATGAGTTTTTAATGCAGAAATAAAAACATGAAATTAATTAAAACAATGCAAAAATATTAAAATATATGAAAAACATGAAAATATGCAAAGTTGAGAAAAGAAACAAAACTGGTGCCCATAGGGATCGAACTCAGGACACTTTGGAGCATCTGGGAACAGTCCATGCCTTAACCGCTGCGCCATGTGTGTATCTGTGTTTGAGAACGGATTGAGTGGAAGAAAACACGCCGCCTCTAGCTTCGCCGCGCCATCCATCGCCTTCAACCTTTTGAATTTTTGAAAGATAGCGTCGGCTTTTGCTCGACGCTACAGGCCCTGGCAAAATCAAAAACGCAGCATACATAATATAAATAATATCTACGACCATGGTTCGATTCCTCAGATCATCCCGAACTCAATGGCACAGGTCTTATTGTCCAATTTTTTCATTTAAGGGAAACCCTAATTGCTCACGTAAACCCTAATCATGGTGTAACACGATCGTGCCATGGAAATTCAATTGGCTTGCCCAGAAAGCTTGCAAACACATCACTAAACACAAAAACAACAACAAATCGAGTTAATAATGCATGAATGAAGGAATTCGAATTTTGAAATTTCAAGAACAAACCAAATTCGGATTTCGTGGTTCTTGATGCTTTGGACAATGTAAAGGTCCTGAATCACCTCGGGTATCAAGGAACGGTTTGATCCTCAAAATCAATTGAAACAAGATGGAACGAGGGTTGCTAGTAGCTTGAAGAACACGGTTTTTTGGCTTTTAGGTTAGGGTTTCTAGAGCAATTTTTTCCTTCTCTTTTGATTGGTATGCATCAAGTATTTATATTGGATGGATTTGAGACAGTTTTTGGCAAGAATCAATCACCATTCAATGATAATCAAAATTTGATTTTTGTATAAAATCAAATTTTCAAAACTTGATCAATTCCAATCCAATCTTGCCATTTTTGTCAAATTTCGAAATTTGCTGGACTTTGGTGAGTTTCTTGAGTCTCAAGGAAGGAATAAAATCAATCTTTCAATTAATTTTGATTTTATAATTTATTTTAAAATTTAATTTGTATTTAAATGAATAAATTCAAAATTAAATAGAAAATAAATCAAAAATTCATGGCATTGGGCTTGGATATTCCTAATTGTATGAGGAATAAGTTTGGATGAAGAAAAAGCAAGCCCATTTGCAAAAATTTGACTTTAGAAGTATCTCTTTGTGCATTCTTTCAAAATTGCCCAACTTGTGAATGGTGTATCTTGCTCAATTTTCCACATTTTTGAGTGTTCTTGGACTTTTTGGAAAGCTCTAAGAATCCTCTAACCAACCTTTTTGGTCTCATCTCAATTGGAGTTACCATGCTCAATATATCTTCAAAACAAAAGTTGACTTTTGTTGAATTTGAAAATGACCTGTAATGTTTTGAGCTATACCTCTCAAATGAAGCATTTTTTGGACATTCTTGTGAGACATGAAGTTGTAGAGAATTGAATTTCATTCAAAACAAGAGGTGGTGGAAAAATTTCTGAGAAAGTATGAGAAAGTTATGATCACCAAAGTTCATTGACTTTTCACCTAGAAACCCTAATTTAGAAAGTTTGACTTTGAGCAAATCTTGAGTTTTCTTGATGAATCATGATCAACCCTTGATCAAATGATGAATGTAACTTCAAAATGAGGATGTTGACCAAAAATTATGAAGTTTGACTGTATGTTGACCACAGTTGACTTTTTGTCCAATACAACTGATTTTCAACCATCTGAGCAATTGTCTGAGGAAACTTGACTTGTAAGGCTTGAAACTTGACATGGAGATTACTTGAAGCATATGAGGAGGCATGATGACCATTGGAGATGTTGGAAATCCATCTTGACTTGAGAGATACCAAACCCTAATTTGGGTTGATTGTCTAGGAGAGAGTTTGTCTGATCAACTCTTGAGGAATCCTTGAGTATAGATGTATGAAATCTCTTGAATAGATGGAGGGCAAATTTTGGGGTATGACACGAACTTATTATCCTTTCGTAAGAATTTTCCTTTAACGGCCAAACCTTCACCAACCGTTGAAGGTTTATGCTCATTTCATTTGTTCAAGTCCTTCGAATACAAGGCTGATTGAACTTCTTCAAAGTTTAGGGACTCCCTTCCATACAAGAGAGTTTCTTTGAAGTGAGCATGTGATTTGGGAAACACGCACAACAACAACAACGCTTGATCTTCATCATCGATCTTCACATCAATATTTTCAAGATCAAGAATCAGCTTGTTGAACATATCCAACTGATCAGCCAACACTTTGTCTTCAATCATCTTGAATGAATACAAAGCTTGTTTCAGGTAGAGTCGATTCACCAACGATTTGGTCGTGTACAAACTTTCAAGTTTCACCCATAACCCTGCCGCCGTCCTCTCCTTTGATACTTGTCGAAGAACCTTATCACTAAGGCTCAACAAAATTGCGCTGTGTGCCTTCTCTATTATTGTCGTCTTCTCAGCTGCTGTTAACGCTTCGTTCATGGCTGATTCTCCCTTCAACGCTTCCAAACAACCCTTATGAACTAGTAGGGCTTTCATCTTCAAGCACCACAGACTAAAATCGTTCACTCCGGTGAACTTTTCAATCTCATACTTTGTCGAAGGCATCTTCTCCACGCTCACCGCACCACTTTGTTGTGAATCGGATGTCTTAGAACAAAATATAAACTTGTTGCTTAATAATCAAGAAATAGTTAGGGTAGAAAAAGGAATGAAGAACACGATGAACACAAGGATTGATTATTAACTACTATTCTTTTCTTACTCTTGAAATAAGATTACAAGTATACAAGAATAACAAATAATCCTCTCACCCTAAAATAGGATTTGCAGTATGCAATGATGAGAGACTAGTATGCTATTTATAATAAACCTAACATACTAAACTAATGGGCTTTTATCACAAATACCCATTACAAGCTAACTTAACCAATTGGACATAACAAATACGCCCAATTCGATGCTAACAATCCTAGTATCCTTCGACACTACAAGCTAGAACACACTTCAAATACAGCTTGTAACACTTCGACAATAGCATGTGAGCAACCTTCGATGCTAAACTCAGTCGAACCGTCGAACCAAAATACTACCTTCGACCCAATGGAGTTCGATCCAACATCTCACACATTTCAATATGCAATTCAATATTTTTATAAAGACAATATCCAAGCTTTTCATAGAGTCCATTATCTTTGGCTTTGAGGTGTATATCTTCTTGCTTTAGAGCTTCACATATTTTCTCATAATGACATTTCTTTTCTTGAATTTCGCCCAAAAGATTTTTAATCTGTTCATATTGAATGCAAGTTCGATGTTAGATTCTTCAAACTGCTCAATCCTTCAAACTGGTCCTCAATATCAACATACTTGTATCACCAATGTTCCACCTTGAAGGAAGATTTTGCACTCTAAACATCCTTAGGATCTGCTTTGGTAAAATAGAACATCTCAAGATCATAATAGTTTTTAATTAACTTCGTAAGAAATTCTTTTGTAAAGCACTGGTAGTAACTACAAATTCTTCAAAGAGGCCATGATTTCGTTAGACGATAGTTAGTTATAACTTTGTACTTCATAACTTCTAGGAAATTTTCCCGCCATTGAACCTTAATATAAGACAACCATAAAGTATTTTAGCATACCAAAATTATTAAATTATTAAAGCATTCACAATTCACCTTCATCGTGTTATTTATTTATTTTCCTTCTCATAAATGAGCTCTTGCATATCTTTCATTTTTTCCTTCTCATAATGAGCTCTTGCATATCTCTCTATGCAAATAAAGTTATCATGCAATATAATAGCCGATCATAATCGACCCGATCCTGTAGAAGTAGTAGGTTCTAAGACATGGTTCCAAATTTAAAAGAGATTTCAAATTTTAAATGTTCAATTTTTTATATATTAATATTAATAAATATTAAAAAATCTAATAAATAAAAATTATTATGATAAAAATTCAATACATTTAAATTAATTTTAGGAATGTTGAAAAAGTACTTTGTTTCTTTGCTCCCATGGCCTTCATCCATTCATTTTATTTTGACTCCTCATAACTTCCTTATGGTCTCTTGGTTCTTCGTCCAGAACCTCACTTGCAGAGATTAAGGCATAAGCTATAGGATCTACATACCCAAATCTTTGAGGTGGTTTGATGACTGTTTGTGTCATATCTCTTGCCAATATATAGTCATCAGCAGTTTCCTCAACTTCATCAGCATCCTCTGCTTCTTCGACTTTATCTAGGATATGCAATTCAGCATCAACATGCTCCACCTCAACAAGAATCCCTATCTTTTCCATCTCTTCGTTAGATACTTCTGCACTTCGACCAACATCATCCATTTTCTTGAAAGCCATTTCAGCTTCATTGAAAACAACATCTCGACTGATGATAATCCTTATGTGACCTCTAGGCACCATAGCCGATAAGCTTTGACTCGTTCAGGGTATCCCATAAAGAGCTCTACGTTCGATCTTGTCTTGCCTGATGTGAGCACAGGCTACGCAACCAAATACTCTCAGTTTGTCGAGATTTGGTGGATGTCCCGACCAAACTTCTTCAGGTGTCTTCATATCTAACACAGTCGAAGGACATCTGTTTATCAGATATGTTGGTGTCAAACCGCCCACCCAAAACACCTTCTTTAACCCAACACTAGTCAACATGCATCTAACTCTCTCCAAGATGGTTTGATTAAACCTTTCAGCCAAACCATTTTATTATGGAGTCCCTACAGTAGTTCAGTGCCTTGCAATACTAGAGGCAGCACAAAAGCTGTTGAATGCCTTATTGCAAAATTCAAGACCATTGTATATTCTCAACCTCTTGACCTTTCTGCTAGTTTGATTTTCGACCAAAGTCTTCCAACCTTTGAAATTCTCAAAAGTTCCATCCTTAGTCTTCTGAATGAATACCCATAACTTTCTAGCATAGTCATCTAATATTGATAGAAAATACTTTGCTCCTGAATATGATGGACACCTTGCAGGCCCCCAAATATTAGCATGGATGTAATCAAGGGATCCATGTGCTCTTTATTTGCCTTTGTTGAACTTCACTCTGCAAGATTTTCCAAATATATAGGGTTCACAAATTTTCGACTTTGTCTCCACAAAGAAAATTTTGTTTCCCAATTCGACTGCACTTTCACCGACATGGCCTAATCTCATGTGCCAAATTCTGTCTTCGACAAAGGTTTCGTGGATGCAACATTTGTCGAACCACTTACGACTTCAGCCTCAAGGGTATACAAGCCTTGTTTCTTCACGCATCTCAAGACTTCCTTCGACCCCTTCTCTTAGGATACTTTTATCTCCTTGAAAAACATATCCTTTCTTGTCGAATTCACCAAGAGAAATCAAATTTCTCTCTTCAAATCAGGTACATACCCGACTTCAGTCAATAACCTTATTGACTCATCATGGAGTTTGAATCTCACAGATCCAACACCTACAATCTTGCAAGCTTTGTTGTTTCCCAACAATACAGATCCACCATCTTGATCACATAATTCCTCGAACAAGTCTTTGTTTGGAGTCATGTGCCAAGTGCACCCAGAATCCATAATCCACTCCTTCGACGGGTTGATGCTTGAAACCATAAGAACATCATATGAGTTGAAATCATCTTGAAGAACAGCTGTATTGCCATTATCCTTTCCTCCATGATCTTTCAGGCGTTCAGGGCACACTTTTCTTGTGTGTCCCTCCTTCTTATAACGATAGCATCGAATACCAGATGCTTCACCACTGTAAAACTTCTGCTGACTTTTACCTTTCTTCTTGTCGAACTTATTATCCTTTCGTAAGAATTTTCCTTTAACGGCCAAACCTTCACCAACCGTTGAAGGTTTATGCTCATTTCATTTGTTCAAGTCCTTCGAATACAAGGCTGATTGAACTTCTTCAAAGTTTAGGGACTCCCTTCCATACAAGAGAGTTTCTTTGAAGTGAGCATGTGATTTGGGAAACACGCACAACAACAACAACGCTTGATCTTCATCATCGATCTTCACATCAATATTTTCAAGATCAAGAATCAGCTTGTTGAACATATCCAACTGATCAGCCAACACTTTATCTTCAATCATCTTGAATGAATACAAAGCTTGTTTCAGGTAGAGTCGATTCACCAACGATTTGGTCGTGTACAAACTTTCAAGTTTCACCCATAACCCTGCCGCCGTCCTCTCCTTTGATACTTGTCGAAGAACCTTATCACTAAGGCTCAACAAAATTGCGCTGTGTGCCTTCTCTATTATTGTCGTCTTCTCAGCTGCTGTTAACGCTTCGTTCATGGCTGATTCTCCCCTTCAACGCTTCCAAACAACCCTTATGAACTAGTAGGGCTTTCATCTTCAAGCACCACAGACTAAAATCGTTCACTCCGGTGAACTTTTCAATCTCATACTTTGTCGAAGGCATTTTCTCCACGCTCACCGCACCACTTTGTTGTGAATCGGATGTCTTAGAACAAAATATAAACTTGTTGCTTAATAATAAAGAAATAGTTAGGGTAGAAAAAGGAATGAAGAACACGATGAACACAAGGATTGATTATTAACTACTATTCTTTTCTTACTCTTGAAATAAGATTACAAGTATACAAGAATAACAAATAATCCTCTCACCCTAAAATAGGATTTGCAGTATGCAATGATGAGAGACTAGTATGCTATTTATAATAAACCTAACATACTAAACTAATGGGCTTTTATCACAAATACCCATTACAAGCTAACTTAACCAATTGGACATAACAAATACGCCCAATTCGATGCTAACAATCCTAGTATCCTTCGACACTACAAGCTAGAACACACTTCAAATACAGCTTGTAACACTTCGACAATAGCATGTGAGCAACCTTCGACTGTATGCTAAACTCTGTCGAACCGTCGAACCAAAATACTACCTTCGACCCAATGGAGTTCGATCCAACATCTCACACATTTCAATATGCAATTCAATATTTTTATAAAGACAATATCCAAGCTTTTCATAGAGTCCATTATCTTTGGCTTTGAGGTGTATATCTTCTTGCTTTAGAGCTTCACATATTTTCTCATAATGACATTTCTTTTCTTGAATTTCGCCCAAAAGATTTTTAACTGTTTCATATTGAACTGCAAGTTCGATGTTAGATTCTTCAAACCGTTGCTTCAATCCTTCAAACTGGTCCTCAATATCAACATACTTGTATCACCAATGTTCCACCTTGAAGGAAGATTTTGCACTCTAAACATCCTTAGGATCTGTTTGGTAAAATAGAACATCTCAGCATCATAATAGTTTTTAATTAACTTTAGGTAAGAAATTCTTTTGTAAAGCACTGTGGTAGTAACTACAAATTCTTCAAAGAGGCCATGATTTCGCTTAGACGATAGTTAGTTATAACTTTGTACTTCATAACTTCTAGGAAATTTTCCGCCATTGAACCTTAATATAAGACAACCATAAAGTATTTTAGCAGTACACCAAAATTATTAAATTATTAAAGCATTCACAATTCACCTTCATCGTGTTACTTTATTTATTTTCCTTCTCATAAATGAGCTCTTGCATATCTTTCATTTTTTTCCTTCTCATAATGAGCTCTTGCATATCGCGCTATGCAAATAAAGTTATCATGCAAATATAATAGTCGATTCGATCCTGTGAAGCAATAGGTTCTAAAGACTGTTCCAAATTTAAAAGAGATTTCCAAATTTTAAAATGTTCAATTTTTTATATATTAATATTAATAAATATTAAAAAAAATCTAATAAATAAAAAAAATTATTATGATAAAAATTCAATACATTTAAATTAATTATAATTAAATCTTTTTTTATAAATATATAATTATATCTTTTATATATTATTTTTAATTATTATAATTATATTTTTTTTCTGAATTTGGACCAAATCTTTTAAATTTGACAGGGACCTCCTATTTAATTGATCCGACCCTGATAATAGCTACCATAAAAATATTTTTTGAAATTTATTTTCCATGTTGAATACTTCTTCATTTGGGCCATTTCCAATTTAAGTTGTTTCAACTCATCAGAATAATCAGTATCCTGGCAAGGGGCCGTAAGGGTTGTCCGAAACAGAAACAAACTTGTCTATCGCTTTTCCTTATTCGTCTGTACAATTTTGAAATGTTTGATAGAAGAGAGAGATAAAGAATAGTACATAAAGAAGAGAAAGATTAGAAAAGTATTTGCAATAAAACAGATGAGATCATCAAATGAACTACACCTATCAAACAGATGCTTAATTGAATAAGCATGTAGTCGAAATAGAACAAAGTGACATAATTGGTTGGAAAAAGTAATATTTAGACATAAATTACCCCAAAATTATGATGCGGCAACAAATGAAGAAATAGTAGTTTTGTATAATCTAGACTATCTAATTTTCTTTTATTATAGATCTCTTAATGATATATACTTTATTAATTCACTTCCAATATTTGGTCTAGTTTCCAACTGCTAAACCCGTTTTCTATGATAATATAATCTATTATCAATCTATTAAAAGTAAAGTATCTGGAAATTCTAAGTCTAACCTTTTGATTAAATGTTATAACTTTTCTTATTTAAAGGGTATAATAGACTAATCAACACTATGCTGTTACCGTATTCATTTGGCATTTAATTTTGCTGACATGTCAATCTATCATAATTTTACACTATTTTTTATTTATTTGATTTATTAATTTATTTTATTTATATTTGAATTTTTATAGTATATTTGACTCACGGTTAATGAGGAAGGAATTTGAATGGCCAAATTAGATCTATTATAATTAAATGGAATATTATTCATTGCATGATTTAAAAATACCCACTATTTATCATTACACTACAATCTCATGCATTCTAAACCCTATATATAGCCATTCTAAACCCTATATATAGCCATTCTAAACCCTTACTCTTTCACTCCTCAATCTTCTGGTTACGTATTATTTGAATGTATATTATTGGAATTAGAATGGATATTCCAAGATATCACAACTTACTTCCCATGTATTCTAAACCCTATATATAGCCATTCTAAACCCTATATATAGCCATTCTAAACCCTTACTCTTTCACTCCTCAATCTTCTGGTTACGTATTATTTTCCAATTCTTCTTCATTCCCATATTTTGATTCTCTGTATTCCCATATTTTGATTCTCCGTGTCCATTTTAATACAGATTTTGATTTTGTAACAGGTCTAAATAGTAACATCAACAGGTCTAAATAGTAACATCAACACTTGGAACTCAAAGGATATCCAACAAACAACACTCATATCCATAGTAACATCAACACTTGGAACTCAAAGGATATCCAACAAACAACACTCATATCCATAGTAACATCAACACTTGGAACTATCCAACAATGGAACTCATATCCAACAAACAACACTTGGAAAGCTGGATGCTTAATTTAGGAAGTTTTAAATAGGTGTGCAGCTGGATGCTTAATTTAGGAAGTTTTAAATAGGTGTGCAGCTGGATGCTTAATTTAGGAAGTTTTAAATAGGTGTGCGTGTTTAGATTATATTTTTTTTAAAATGCTTTGGTTAGTTTTTCATTTAATGTAATCATTTATAATAGAGATTGAACAACATAAATGATAGATATTTTCTCTTGGAAAGAAAAAACCAAAAACCAAAAGAAATATTCAACATCATTTTACGCACTTAAAAACAAGAAAAAGTCTATATATTAGAACAATTTTTTTTTATAAACGGGGATAAGTTACAATTATTTTCATAAATGGAAAATTAAAATTTGATAAATGATAATATTATTTTCATAAATGAAAAATTAATTTTTTTTTTTTATAAACGCGGATAAGTTACAATTATTTTCATAAATGGAAAATTAAAATTTGATAAATGATAATATTATTTTCATAAATGAAAAATTAAAATTTGATAATTTGATAAACGATTTTATAAATTGGGATAAATTACAATTAAAATTAAAATTTGATAAACGATTTTATAAATTGGGATAAATTACAATTATTTTTATAAACGGATTTTATAAATTATATATTATGTGAATATTAACAAATTAAAGTATGAATTCAAACTTATAAATGAGTGTTTAGCATATGTAAATCCAAAGAAGCTCCGTATGATAACACAGTTAAATATTTAGTTTATCATTATAAAATATATGAATACAAATTATTTTATAATTATTTAGATCCTTATATGAAATCAAATATATTTTGAAATTATTTAGATTTTTATAAAAAAGTTAACAAAAGAAAACAAAATCAATTGAAATTTTGTATGGAGGTATTAATATGAAAATATGAAAAAAATTAAATCAAAACTTTACAAATATATCTTTTGAATTGAGGTATTAATATTATTTAATTTTATTATATATAGAAATTATTTTGAATGGTAACATTAATACATTTTATTTTTATGTATGATTTGATTTCAAAAATTTATGATCAATAAATTTTGAATGGAATTATAATTTAACCAATAAAATTTTCTACTGACTTCTAAATATATTTGTGTATATTTATTGAAAGGTTACATTTATATTCTTGAAAAAATTAACGTAGTTTAAACGATGTATTGCTAACTATAAATATATTGTTAGTAAAATTAACAAAAAAATATATTGTAAATATATAAAAGGTAAAGTAAATAAGAACTCTAATATTTAAAGCATATCACAATCTTTTTAAATTAACTTTAACATTGTAATCATGATAAAAAAATGTTAAATTGTAGTCATGAAATTTTAATGAAAAATGATAATCATAAAAATTAATAATAAAAGGTATAAATTTATTCATACAATCCTTTTTATAAATTGAATAAAAATTGATACAATCCTTTTTATCATCTAATAATTGAAATGTAACGAGAAGTTGTCTCTATGAGATAGCAAATTGAGATCCTTTTAATATTCATATTTTAAAAATTTATATTGCTATTGTTTTATATAATTGAAGTTAGAGAATCGAATATACGATTTATTATAAGTACATATCAATGCTTAAAAATTTATGTATATTATTAACTTATATTTAAACTTTACAAAAGATAATTTGGTAGACATGAAGTTAATGAATTCAAACTTTACAAAAGATAATTTGGTAGACATGTAGTGTGAATCACGACAGGAAGTTGTCATACATTTTATATTTGGAAAAAATGCTAATATCTAAAATTGGTTTAATACATTTTTACAATTAACTATTTGGATTCAATCTCATCGAGATTCACAGGTTAAATGTGAACATATGACAACCAACTATTGACTGGTCATTTTAATATCTATCTGTTAACTATTTTTTTAATTATTGTCTTATATAATTGAAAATATGCTGTCATACTTAAAAAATATAGGAATGTTCTATTATATGACAAAATTAGTTCCATGTTATATGAATATATAAATATATGAAAAAATTAAATCAAAACTTTAAAATATATCTTTTGAATGAAGGTATTAATATTATTTATTTTTAATATATATAGAAATTATTTTGAATGGTCACATTAATACGTTTTATTTTTATGCATGATTTGATTTCAAAAAATTTATGATCAATAAATTTTGAATGGAATTATAATTTAACCAATATAATTTTCTACCGACTTCTAAATATATTTGTGTATATTTTTTAAAAGGTTACATTTATATTATATAAAAAATTAATGTAGTTTAAACGATGTATTGTTAACTATAAATATATTGTTAATAAAATTAACAAAAAAGTATATTATAAATATATAAAAGGTAAAGTAAATAAGAACTCTAATGTTTATCTTAAATATTTAATTTATCATTCGAAAATGTAAGAATAAATATTATTTTGTAATTATTTAGATCCTTATTTGACCTAAAATAAATTATTTCAATTTTTTAAAAAAGGTTAATAAAACAAAACAAAATCAATTAGGGTTTGTTAATATCTAAAATTGGTTTAATAATACATTTTACAATTAATTATTTGATTCAATTAGGGTTTGTTAACTCATCGAGATTCACGGTAAAATGTGAACATATAACAACCAACTATTGATCGGTATTTTTAATTGTTGTCTTATATAATTGAAAATATGTTGTCATACTTAAAAAATATAAGGATGTTCTATTACATGACAAGGTTAGTTCCACGTTATATGAAATCTCGACCGGCCCCGTGCGACAACACGGGTTAAATAAATCATCTTATGTATGGGATTATTGCCAGGTTTTAACACTATCAAAAAATATGAGACTTCAAGAGGGAAGAGACAACACAAGTTCTAATGAACTAGCGGAATTTTCAAAATGGATTTTAAATGTGGGTGATGGTAAGATTTGTGAACCCAATGATGGTTTGGTTGATATTGAAATTCCTCAAGAGCTATTAATATCAAATTTTGATGATCCTATAAGAGCAATTGTTGAAAACACATATCCCAATTTGTTGGAAAAATATCAAGATGTTGAATTCTTACAAGGAAAGGCTATTCTTGCTTCAACCATTGAAGTTGTGGACAAAATCAATCATTATGTATTAGACTTGATACTGTACATGTGTTTTATATTTATCTGATTATTATATCTATATATATATATATATATATATATATATATATATATATATATATATATATATTTAAGAACATAGTTTTACTAATTTATTTATGTTTTGCTTTTAAACTTTTTTTTAGGAGAAGAGAAAGAGTATTTGAGTTTTGATTCCATTGATAGAACAGATTCAAGTTATATCAAGCATATGAAGTTCTAACTCCGAATTTCTCGCTAATTAAGAACATCGTGGCTTCCCAATCATAGGATCAAATTGAAGGTTGGTACACCTATTATGCTAATGAGAAATTTGGACCAAGCCGATGGGTTGTGCAACGGAACAAGATTAATTGTTACAAGATTTGCAAATCATGTCTGGAAAGAACATAGGTAACATTTTTTACATTCCACGAATGTCTATGTCACCTTCGATTCACCTTGGCCATTCAAGTTGATTAGAGACAATTTCCATTATTGTCTCCGATGCAATGACAATTAATAAGTCACAAGGTCAATCTCTTGATAGTGTTGGATTGTATTTGCCTACCCCGTGTTTAGTCATGGTCAATTATATGTTGCAATTTCAAGAGTTAAGAGCAAAAGTGGGCTAAAAATCCTAATTCATGACAAGGAGAATGTACCGTGTTCTACTACTACTAATGTTGTGTACAAGGAAGTCTTTCAAGCACTTTGATAGTTGGTAAACTTTATATCTTATACTTTACGATTCAAATTAAAAATCTATTTTGAATTAAAATATATAGTATGTACATTTTCCATGTATTTCAAGAAGTATATAATTTTTCCTATTTGTTCATGCAGACGTGATTTGTTGATAGGACCGACGTTTGCTACAAATATGGAGTTAAATGCCAACATGGTTTACATGAGACATATACTCAATCGAAAACATGGTAACATACTTAATAATTTAATAATCTATAAATGTAATGTGAATCCAGACGAAACCCGTGCTATCGCACGGGTTTGTTACTAGTTGATTATAAAATGATATTGTGTCTAAAGCTAAACCTTGCACCTGTTGGTTGTAATTTATTAAGGATAATCAAAAATATGATTAATTAAATTGTATTGTTCCATATAAAAATTGAATTATTTAAATGGTTAATGAACAACACCATTTAATTTAAACAATTCAAATTGATTCAAAACTGATTTTCTTTTATAAACTAGTTTCTCATAAAAAGAAAAAAAAAACAATAGAGAAAAATTCTATAAAAAAAAAAATTTATTTTCATCATTGGAAAAATTGGTTGGGATTGCCTTATATTTTTGGAAATAGACTAAGACTCATGCGATATGCAATTGTAAATTATTATATTATCTTTTTTATTGAATTTTAAATATGTTAATAATTTGTACTGAAAATACTTGATTACTAAATTTATATAAAAATTTATTGTGAAATATGATTGAGACAATGGTATAAGTTAATTATTTATAAGAAGATAAAATTTATTTCAAAGAAAAATGCATGCTTATAATTTGAGAATGACATTCGTAAATTGTTTTGTATATTTTTTTTAAAAATATATAAAATAATTTTTATTTTGTTTGATTCTCATATATTTTTAGTAGTTATCTTTGATTTATTAGTTTAATGTGAAGTTGTTAAAGATGTGTATTTATTCTTAATGTAAAATAAAATAAAAAATGATTTTCTATTATTATCAAGTAATATTTTTTAGCTTAATAATAGTTATATATATATTTTTGTCAAATATTAGTTATTTAATGAATAAAGAGATGAAAATGTTAGTTGCTATAGTAACTTCATTATTTTTTAAATATCTATTTTAATTTTATGAAAGGAATTGCAGAAATTTATCTGTAAATTTAAATTACAATAATTTATTATGAAATATAATTGAGATAATAATATGAATTAATCACATGTATCTTTAATATAATTGAGACAATAATATGAATTAATCATATGTATAAAGATACATTTTATTTGAAAATAATAAAATATGCTTGTTTTTAGTGTGTTATTTTTTTGTTTGTTTTGATTTTAAGACTAGATCGTGAGAGATTCCCTTCTATAGATTGTTTTTGAATTAATACATCCTTTGGTTAAAAAAAATACATACTTGTAAATTGAGAACGATATTCGTAATTAGTTTTGTAAATTTAAATAACTATAAAATCATTTTTGTTTTGTTTTTA
Source organism: Vicia sativa (assembly GCA_021764765.1). NCBI lineage: Eukaryota > Viridiplantae > Streptophyta > Magnoliopsida > Fabales > Fabaceae > Vicia > Vicia sativa. Next base: position 299,136,888 of record CM038793.1, read on the forward strand.
TTATCATATTTTTTTATTAGTTATCTTTGATTTATATATTTAGTTTTAAGTTTTATAAGTTGTGAATTTATAAAATGAAAGATACATTTTATAAGAAAATAAAATTAATGCTTATAAATTGAGAATGATATTTGTAGTTATTTTTGTAAATTTAAATAACTATAAAATAATTTTTGTCTTGTTTGTATTATCATGTCTTTTTAGTATTTATCTTTGATTTAGACATTTAATTTTAAGTTGTTGAAATTGTGAATTTATTTTAAAGTTTATTTTTAATTATTATCAAATAAAATTTTATTAACTTTATAAAAAATATATATAGATATAGAGTTGAAAATGCTAGTTAGGGAGTTTATTTTATTAACTTTATAAATATAAATATATATATATATATATATATATATATATATATATATATATATATATATATATATATATATATATATATATATATATATATGTTGATTTAGATATTTAGGAGTTCGAATCTTCCTCACCTTCTTCTTCGGTTTGGTTGATCGGATTATCGGGTTATAAAGAGCGATAGCGATTTGTTATCAAAGGATCCATTAGGAGTGTGGGATTATATCTGCATGATTGATTTTAATGCTTATTTTAGTGTTTTAGATGATAAAAGAAAAACAAAGCATTGCCATTTTGCGTTTCAAAATTGTGATGTAAAATGGAAGGAAAGGGAACAAAACATTTGAATGAAAGGACGTTCTTTATTTCATGATAAAAATTTGCATATGCAAACATGGTGGCCCTACATATGATTCACTGTGCCTTGGGCAGAGCACAAATTTTTTTGCATGATAACAGAAACAAAAGAAAATTACTCCTTGACCATCGTGACTGGGACGCAGTCTTCCGAGGTCCAGTTGTTGAGCTCCACGCCAGGGACACTGGGGATGATCCACTTGTCAATATCAAACTCATTTATATAATCATCTACAACATTTGCTTGTTCGAGACCGATGCCAGCGCTAGAAAACCTCACAGGAGTAGACAGGTTGGGTGCTTTCAGAATCTGACGGCGCAGAACAGGGTTAAAACCACACCCGAACTTGTTGAATTTGGGTGCTACCTCCACCACACGGCCCCAACCTTCAGGGCGTCCAGCCTCGACCACAGCTTTTGCATCTCTCAAGGATGCCATGGAAGATTCTGACTTGTCTTTCCTAACCTCCTCCTGTTGAGGGGTCTTCAACATGTGCACTGTCTCAAAGCCTTGAAACGGAGTCTCGTGAATCTCACAATCAACCTCAACATACCGAAAGGAAGCAAGATGGATCACAATGTATTCCTCTTCAGCGCAGACTATGATAGTTTTTCCTTCAACATGGTATTCCAGCTTCCGGTGAAGGGTAGATGTAACACCTCCAACTTTGTGGATCTATGGACGGCCCAAGAGGCAACAATAAGCAGGCTGGATGTCCATGACAAAGAAGGTTGTGACGAAAAGCTGAGGGCCGACTTTGATGGGGAGGTCCAATTCTCCAAAAACAGATCGTCTAGAGCCGTCAAATGCTTTAACAATCAGATCACTAGGCCGGAGTTCGAGACCGCCATAGTCAATCTTCATTAGTGCTGATTTGGGAATTACATTGAGCGAGGAACTAGTATCAACCAACACTCGGGACAAAGTGGTGCCCCGACATTCCATGGAGATATGCAACGCTTTATATGGTTTCGACCTCCGCGTAAGATCACAATCAATAAACCCCAACCCGTTGTGGCGAAATGCTTGCACACACATTTTCAAAATGCCCCATAGATATCTCTTGCGGCACGAAGGCAGTACTCAAAAGCTTCATCAAAGCATTCTTATGCGCTCCTGAGTCTCGTAGTAGAGAGAATAGAAATTTTGCAAAGCGCCCGAGCAAGTCGATCAATCACCCAAGTCACTTTTATGGATGAACTTTATAATCTCCTCTACATCCTTCTCCAAGTCGATTGGCACTTTGCAATTCTGCTTCACGGGATGCTTGCCCTTGGCCTTAGCAACTGCTTCTGCATTAGGTTGTATTGCCGGATTAGAGAAAATTAGCCCACTTCGGGCCATACCACCACTTCCAACAATGTTATCAGTATTTGCAATGTCCAGAGGAGGAGACATCTTCCTGTTTCACACAATGATAATAGACATCTGACCCATAATGCCATGGCACAACTTTATCACTTTCATACGGCAAAGGACCAGGCTTAGTAATTGCCAACGGATCAGGTTTTGTTGGTGCAAATATAACAATCGGAGACTAAGGAATAATAATCACAAATACATCACGTGTCTCGACCTTCTTACCCTTTTTGATCCGATCGAATTGCAACTGGCCGTCATCAATCAAACATTGAATACCAACCTTCAGATTTGCACAACCATTTGAACAATGTTCACACCTTTCACAAATAGCTTCACAACCAGGAAAACACCTCTCTTGATCAAATACTCTTTGACAAAAGGCAGTGGTGTTTTCACCAAATCAACATCCATTATCAAATTAAGGACTTCCCCATCTTCCATCACGGCTTGAACAGCCCCATGACGCGGCATCGGGTTCTGGGTGACATTTCCAGCAACTTGCGGATGAGCTTCCAATTCAATAGTGTTTGATACAATGAGGTCTTGAACTTGGCATTTGAATGCGTAATAGTTTTCGATGTTATGCCCTAGCGTTCTAGAATGAAACTCACAACTTGCATTGGCATCATAGTTTCTGGGATGCTTATCCAGAGGAGGAGGTGCAAATGCGGGCTTCGACACTACCAGCTTAAGATCATTCAAACGAACAAACAAACCAGAACTCATAGGAACAACATCAAACCTCCTAGGAGTACGATTCTCTTGTTGCCTTTGATTCTGCTGTTGAGGTGCCTGCTGAGTCTGTGGCTGAGAAGCGGATATAGTCACTGTGACACCCCAAATAATTCGATTATTAAATAATTAGAATTTTTAATTATTAATTTAATTAGAAATTTAATTATTGGTATTTTTGGATTATTGGAATTAATTAATTAAAATGAAAGTGGAATTGTTGGTGGTGTGAAGTGTAAAGTGGGGGTGTGAGGAGTAAAAGGCTCTACTCACACTATTTATTTTATTTTTATTATTTTAGAATAATAAAAGGAATAAAAGAAGGAAAAGAGGAAAAAGAGTCACATTTGGAAATATTCATCATACGTGCAATTGAGAAGAGGAAAAGGAAGGAGGAAAAGCCAAAAGTGTCAGAATTCGACGAATCTTTGAGGTAAGGGGTGATTTTGTCTGATTGTTATGTCTTATGAGTTTTGATAATCAATAGAGTTGACTAACATGTTAGAAATTCCAATTTAGGATTCTCTAGGTTTGTAGGATTTGATCCAAATTTACCCAATTGCATGAAACTAGAATGAATGGATGTTATAGGATTGTTGGATGTGGTTGAATTGTGTTAAATCTCATTATTATACTATTGTTGGGATGATTTTTGTGATATTGGATGAGTTGGTTCGTAGAGGAATGATGGGGTTTGAGTTGAAGAAGAATGTCAAAATAGTGATTTTCTCATAGAGTCGTGGAACCCAAGCACTGGGGAACCGGTTACCACTGTGTATTTTGCGTAAAAATGAGATTTTTGGGTCTGGGAACCGGTTCCCCCATAGGAGAACCCGAATTCCCAGTGTAAATTTTACACATGAAAATGACAGTTTTTCCAGAACTGCTCTCTATATGGAGGAACCTGCTCAATGTTATTTTTGAAAATACTAAACTTTAAAAATTCATAACTTTCAAACCGTAAGTCCGCTTTTAGTCGCTTTGGACGTTGTTTCTTAAATTAAATACTCTATTTTATAAAATGAAGAAAATTATAATTAATGGATTTTATTTTGAAAAGAGCCGTTTTTTTCCAATTTGTGAACAATGGGAGTTATGGGAATGGTGGATGAATGAGTATAGGAATGTTCTGACAGGTTGAACGTGGAATGGAGCTTGTATGTTATTTTCCTGCTGTTTATTCATGACTGTATTGATATCATGTGTTTTTGTTGGTGTTGTATATACCTGGTAGTTGTTGATCTTAGTTGTTGTTGTTGTTGTATATACCGGTGATAGCCTTACCAATTGAAGGGTAAGCGTTTGGCATATTTATGCTTTGTGATGATTTATTTCATGATAGGTGATGATATCATGTTGTGGTTGATGATGGTTTATGATGTCTGATGTGGTCATAACTCGTGTTGAATGTTGCATGTGGTGTTGTGCATGCATATGCATTCTCGTGAAGTTAATTCCATTGTGTGGAATTTGACTTGTATTGCCAATAACCTCCTCGGTGATGATGGGTGGTGAGGCTGGATTCGTGTCCAGGTGATTATGGACGAATCGATGAATACTGTATCCGGGTGATTATGGATCAGTGTGTGTGACTTAGTTCACGTTTTGGTACCACATGCATAGAGTCTGCATCATTACTTGTTTGGATTATAACATGTTAGGATAGATTCCAGTGTTATAGTCTGTTATTTGTGTATGGCATATATTTTTGACTGGTGTATGAAGCAGATCTGATTATGCTGAATAGGGTGGACTGATGTCTTATGATATTTTATTGCTTTTGATGAACTTATAATGCATTTTAATTATGATGAAGTCTCACCCTTACTTTGATGATTTCGTATTGAAGTCTTAGCCGCTAGAGTTAGTGATGATGGCTCTTGAGCTATGCATTTAGTTTACCCGCTGTTAGTGTCATGCTCGTAGTTGTAACACTGGGAACGCTTGTCATGAGTTATATTTTAAAACTCGTTGTTCTTTTGGTTAATTTTGGGAATAATTATTGATTGAATTTTATTCCATTTTGATGATAATTTCCGCTGTGTAGAACATGTCTTCTGGTTTAATTATTTTAATGAAGTTCTTCAGTGAAGCATGACATGTTGATGTTGATTTTTCTGTTTTGTGTATTTTAATAAATTGTAATGCCCTTAGTATTACATGTTAGCTCAAATTATTAATATTCACGAGGTATTTTAGAAGGGTGTTACACCATCGATTAACTCGAGCTTTGCTTCTACCACCATAGACAGCGCTGGCTTCTCCCTTTTCCTTCTTGGGATGGCAGCTGTATGTCTTCTTAACACCAGAGAAACTTCCTCCTTTAAAATGTTGAATCTTACCGGACTTGAGCCCACTCTCGATCCGCTCACCATAACAGACCATTTTAGAAAAGCTTGCAGAAGTACTGCATGCAACATAATAATGCCCAGATAGAGTACTGGTGAACATGTCAATCATCTCTCGCTCGACCATGGGTGGTTGAACTCTAGCAGCAAGTTCTCTCCACTTCTGAGCCTATTCTTTAAAGGTTTTCCCTGATTTCTGAGACAAACCCAACAACTGTGTGCGATTCGGGGCCATGTCAATGTTGAACTGGTATTGTTGAAGAAAAGCATTCACAAGATCACGCCATGTCCTGATGTGACCTCTCTCCAAATGTATATACCATTCTAACGATGCTCCAGTCAAACTCTCTTGAAAGAAATGTATAAGCAATCTCTCATCTTCCGTATACACCGCCATCTTGTGGAAATATGTGGTAATATGAGTTTTGGGACAAGTTGCCCCATTGTACTTGTCAAACACTAGTACTTTGAACTTCGGAGGAAGTCTCACTCTAGGTGCCCGCCCCAAATCAAACAAATCTAGACCTGCCAATTTCTGACCCTCAACGGCCTTGAACCGCTCCTCAAGCAAACGATATCTGTGATCATCAATCGGAAAATCAATTTCACTACCATTCACAGAATAAGCTTCTTCATTCTGATCGAAATCTGGGCCCTGGGAACGAGGACGACCCCGAGTACGGTGCCCTTGCATTCCATCATCAAATAAATACGGTCCATGAGGTGGAGTAGGTGGTGGAGGCGGAAACCGACCATTGAGATGGAGACCCGGACCATGAAAGTGGTTGTTGACACCCAAATCAGCATTATGTGTCCCATGCTCAACACGTGGCTGTCCCACAGAAGCATCATCAAACGGATTGCGTCGGTCATCCTTCGGACGAGATCTTTCAACCAAAGCTCTCAACTCTTGCTGTCCTTGATTCATATTAGTGATAACTTTCATGAATCGAGTCATCTCGCCTCCATCCGCTTTCATCATCGCCACCGCCAGTTGTTCCATCTATTGCTTCTCGTTGCTTTGAGTCCGTAACGGAAGTTTGCAATCTTTCCGCTAAATAAAGGCGTGAGGATGAGAACTTCGTCCAAACTTGTTATGCATGGCATGTACATATATGAATGTTATGCATGTAATGTTATGCATGATGGCATATTCGACATTTCCGTGACTCTTAACACTTTGACTCGGGTTTTAGGATTTAGCAAGATAATGAATAACAAAAACCTATTTATCGTTGAATCAAGGAAGTTTAAGCAATTGAGCCGAAACAAAGATTTTTGCAACCAGAAAAGGAGTAATCCCATCAACAAGCCCGATGGTGATTTACACAAGACAAATAAAGCATAAATCTACAGTGTCGATATAGGAAATCCTTCCGATCCGCACATCCGATTGAATCTTGTGACGCCCAACTCTCCGATGACAAGGGATAATTGGGCTTCTTTCTCTTGGACACAAGATTCATACTCCAACTTTTGATTATGCATTTGTTTCTTCAAGTCTTCGATTTGAGCCTTGTAATTCTTTTCTAAACTAATGACAACCTTCCTGTGATCCTCTATGGGAACAGAGAAATCTTCAACTTTAGACCTCTTCTCGATTGAATCAGATGCTTCCCCTTTGAAATACTTGAGGTCATGAGCCAACTGGTTCTTTGTTTGTGTGGCGACAAGACAATTCACCGCTAATGTCTCCTTCTTCTTCAAGCAAAGGCGGTTCCGAGCAAGCACTCGCTCATAATCTCCTTTTGAAACAAGATCCGAACTACCTCTCTAGGATAGAAAGTCAGCCCGTGAATGAAAGGCCACCGACGATTGCTATTCTTGTCTTTAATCCACTGGATGTAAGAAGCATAGGCCGTGGGATCTTTCCTGCCAAAATACTGCCCTCCTTCAAGACAGATGCTTTTCCATGCTTGAGCAACCTTAGTCATCATCTCGATAACATCAGGCACATGATAGTATAGAGTTTCCCGCACAAAACTCTCATTAGGAGGTCCCATCAAAGCATAACCCAATTGCTTCAAAGCAAGGGTCAGATTGTAATTGATACCTCCCTTATGCCCATGAGAGGGACATTAGGGAAATATCTGCAACGGATAATAATCTTCTCACTCTTGGTCTTGGACATCTCACGTCGACTCCAACCAATATCCTGAGATGTGAGACCCATCAATCTTGGAACCCACCTCATAGTATGCTGAGTGTCAATGAAAGCACCGCTTCGAGGAAGAAAACCATGAAACCAATAGTATAACAGAGGCGCGCAACAATTTACAATTCCACATTTTCCTTTGAAGGTTTTGGATTGTATGGAATGGTAAACATCTCCCAACAAAGTCAGAACAGGATTCTGCTGGATGAAAATGGAGATGGCATTCATGTCAACAAATTTAGGCTCATTAGGGAACAAACACATCCCATAGATGCAACAAGCTAGAATGGCATTGAAGCTTTCCCAATACTTCTTGGCAACCCTGGCATTACCTTCCCGTAGCAAGAAACCCAAAAGAAAACCTTTCACGACACCCTTGCTTGCAACATTGGCGGACACCACAGATTTTTCCAAATGAAGAGCTTTGGCGATCTGATCATCGGTCGGTCTCTCCATAGCGACATGGAAAGGCACTTGATGCAAAATAGGAAGATCCAAGATGCTAGAATACTCTTCCAATATAGGCATCAACAAATAATCAGGAAATACAAAGCACCTCAACTCGCGGTCATAGAACTGGAAAAGGGCCTAGAGCCCGTCCTTCTGATATTCAGTCAAAGGAGATTTCAACCATGTCAGAATTCTTCCATAATCCTTGGTAAAGGTGATGACATTCTCTGGTGTAGGCTTGTTATCCAGTAAGAGGAGATTCTCAAGAGCAGGAGTGGGAAATTTGTACATTGGATGACGTCTCTGATTGTTCTTCCTTTCAGTATCCATCTTCCAAAACAGCCTAACAACTAGACTCAAAGGTTAGAAATCCTGGAAATAAACAAATATGCATGTTAAAAATGTGCAAATTAAAAGTTTTTTTTTTTATGAATGCAATGTTTTGGAACCATATCTCCTGTATGTTAGACAACTGCTGTACTGAAATCCCTGACAAATGTCACAAGGTCTGAAGCTTATCACCCAATCGAGATATCATGTAGAAACTGAATCCAAATATCACAGGTTCAAAGGTCCGGTGTCAAACTGGAATTCCATAGAAAATACCAGAAAATACCAAGTCACCATTAATAACAAAGTCACCAAGAAGAATAAGTCACCAATAACACCAACAAGACTGTAGTAATGATATCCCGCCTCAACTCATAGGGTGATTCTAGACTCAACAGGGGTCCCTAATGATAAACAGAGTCGATGATCCTTTATCGAGTATTCCGCTGACTACACAACAGGGTGTAGGGAGAAAGCACCGTCAATCGAATCTTGTTTGAGTTCAGTACTTCATGCCTCCTCACACGCACCACGGATGCGGATTCGCATGAACATCCATCTAGCCTATGTGTCACTAGCCGGGGTAGTGGGCCTTTTACCTCAAGTAACACCCACCCAAATCAAGAGATCAACCAGTACAGCAGCAGTCCAGGTACATGATATAGGAAAGCAGTAAATATGCCACATAGAATGCAATGCAAAGCATACAAAGGATGATGCGATAAAACGAGTAAGTAGATAAACACCCAATAGACATGGAAAAGAAAGCTAGGATCAACTCCTGGACGGACCAGCAATAAATCGACTGTCCCCAATGGAGTCGCTTAGTCGAAACCACCTACCAACATCCGATCGATAAGGGGTATCAATAGAGTCACCATCGAACGTTTTTTATCTCACGATGGAGAAACGAAAACATTGAGTAAGCCTGAAGGGGAGAAATCGTGGTCCTATGACCGAGAGATCAGGAGAATCTAGGTAAGGGAGTTAGTTACGCGAGGGGAAGGGATTAGTGTAATACGGTGAACTGACTTTGAGATTTTTTGTATCGCAAATGTGCGGATAGCAAGAGTCGCCACCGACTTTTCTTTTATCCAATTAAGGGAAGGTGAAAAGAACAGAAAAGAGCTTCGTTAGATTCGAGTAAGGGAGAAGGTTATGAAAAGGGAAGGTATTAGCACTTTCCATCCGTAGTTATCTACGGCTCTTAGTTGCTCTTAGATCACTTTAAAAATTGTGCTTTCTGTGTGTTTGACAAAAATGTTTTGAAAAAGGCATTTCGCTTTGACTTTGTAATGATTCATGTAGGAATGTATACAAAGTGTTCTAAAATGTTTCGTTTCGAAAAGAGTTTTGAACTTTGACAAAAGTGTGAGGTGCAAAAAGTATTTTGATAGAGCAAGCAACTAAAAGTCTTATTACCTACTCAGAATTGGTCATTTTCGTGTTATTTTACGTTCCTTTAGAATAGTGCTATCCATACCATTAGTTGGTAGGTAACCCTATTCGCTGGATGTAAGCGGACATTCAAGGACATCTGATGGTCATAGAAAGCAACTCGTAGGAAGTATCCTAGCACATTCAAGGACTATCATCATTTTCGTGAGGCGACAATCGAGGGTCAAGATCATGTATTCGGAGGCGACATCGTGGGTCTATGATCTTTGTATCAAGGGACTATGATGATTTGCTTGAAGGCACCCTAGGATACCTCTACGCTCGAGGGACTTGACCATTTGTGTTTGTAAGGCATCGAGAGAGAATTACCCTAAGGGGTGCATGTGTGAAAGAGTGTGTTGATTTCAGACATTTTATCTTGAAGTTAAGAATGAGCTATGTCCAATTTTAATCTTTCCATACACGCCTAATTACTAACAGCTTTATGCGGAAATTAAATCATGGAAATATAAAATGGAAAGATAAATCCTACACTATTACATGGCTTTGGGCCATATACATAATTTAAAATGTGGAAAATAAAATGTCCTAATTAAGCTCTTACATCCCATAGGCAATTACATAATTGGAAAAAAGAAAGAGGTAAAAAGAAATCGTCCGAAACGAGATAACCTGTGAAAAGATGAGAAATCGGGAAATACGAGGAAATCGAATAAGAGGAAAATGTTAGCAAAAATAATAATTTTTGAATGAGAAAAATATTTCATGCTGGAAATAACATTAATATGCTAAAATAATTTTTGGGATTTTTTGGAGTTAATTTAATAATTAAAAATCAATTAAAGGTGATTTAAATGATAAATTAACAATTAAATTAAATATGCATGCAAAAGTAATATTTTTAATTTTATAAATTAAATAAACATTTTCTAAAAATAATGCAAAAAGAAAAACATTTTTTGGTATTTTTAAATGCATGATAAAAATTATTGAAGTTAAATTAAAATGAATGAAAAAATATTAAGAAAATAGAAAAATATGGAAAAATAGAAAACATGAGAGTTTGTGAAAAGAAAGGAAAACCGGTCCCGCATGGTTCGAATCGGGACCCTTCGAGCATCTTCAAATAGTCACTTAACCACTAGGACAAGTGACATCCGTGGTTGAAACAACAAAATCAATTGAATATAAAGGATGACGCGTCATGGTTATGTTTGAAACACAGTCAGCCATGCGTGGACCCAGTTGGAAAGAGAGAGCGAATCAGAGTGAGCCATTGTGCCACGCATGCGTCCGCCGGTCTTCATCAGTCAACGACGCCGGAGCCCTAGCTATTGCCTTCTCCGCCAAGAAATCCAAACCTGCGAAATAAGTGAAATAAAAGAGAAAAGAATACCCTACCCCCCTAAATCGAGGGCTTCGAACACGATGGTGGTGTTAGTTTCGATTGAAAGTGCCTGTAAGACCCGGTTCGAACGAAACAACTCGGAATGCCCTAACTATGGTGTTTCGAGTTTCACACGCCTAAGCTTGTGAGATGGTTCATTCATGACCTATTGATGCCCCGAGTTCATACAAACACACAAGAAACGTTAATAATGCATGAATAACGAATTGAATTTCAAAAGTTTACCAAACCTGAGCAATGTATCGGGCACGATTCTGGATGGTTTGGCTTCAAGTAAGAGTTGATTTTGCTTGTCGGGATATCAAGGAACACGTTTTGATCCTTAAAACACCTTGAAACTAGCGGAGAATGAAATTCAAATTTGACAATTTTGAAAATTTTGGCAAAGTGTGGGTTGTTGTAAGGGCTAGGTTTCGTGTGTCTTGTGATGTCTTTGCTATTTATAGAGTGTATTAGGAGAGGAAAAAGAAGGAAAAAAGATTTGGTTTTGAATGTGCATTGAATTCTTTTCAAATAAAATCAAATTTTGGAAATTTTTTGATTTTCTCTTCAATGTGAGAGCTAGCACGAATTTGGCATGTTCCATGGGCTTTCTTGGACCTTAAGTTTAATATAAATTCACTCATTTTGGAAAAATATCTTATTTTCATATTTTTTATAATTTAATTTTGAATTAAATGGTTTTAAATTCAAAAATAAATCAATAAAATTGAAAATTGCCATGGCCAAGCATCAATGAGTCACAAATAATATCATGAACAAGTTTGGATCATAAAATTATAGGCCCATTTGGAAAATTTTGCATTTTGACCAATATCTCCTTTTGTGCAATTGTTCAAAAATGCCCAACTTTTGAATAGTGTATCTTGCTCAATTTTCCACATTTTTGAGTGTTCTTGGACTTTTTAGAAAGCTCTAAGTGTCCTCTAACCAACCTCTTTGGTTTCATCTCAATTGGAGTTTCCATGCTCAATATATCTTCAAAACAAAATGTTGACTTTTTGTCCAATACAACTGATTTTCAACCATCTGAGCAATTGTCTGAGGAAACTTGACTTCTGAGGCTTGAAACTTGACATGGAGAATCTTTGAAGCATATGAGGAGGCATGATGACCATTGGAGATGTTGGAAATCCATCTTGATTTGGGAATCACCAAACCCTAGTTTGGGTTGATTGTCTAGGAGAAGGTTTGTCTGATCCACCCTTGAGGAATCTTTGAGTATGGATGCATGAAATATCTTGAGAAGATGGAGGGAAAATTTTGGGGTATGACAGCTGCCCTTGTTCAATCTTCTTGTACCGAAGGGTTAGATTACGGGTGCCTTCGTGACCGGAGGTAGAAGATGATTGAACACCGAGTACACCCGAAAATTTGCACTCGCGGTTGATAATGATGCGGGAATGGGCTTACAGATGCCATTTGGAGAAATTGGAGACTTCGCTGGGTAATAAATCATACGCTAGACTCGAGACCGTTGATAGGAGAGCTGACGGAGATGGGCTTAAGATGCCATCCGAATAATCAATGCCGGGAGTGAGCCGCGACGCTAGGCTCAGATGTTCCCGAAGTGGAAGAGGCACGGAGATGGGCTTAAGATGCCATCCGGAGGGAGTCGTACGTTAGACTTCGTGCTCATCTTTGAATGAAGTTATTGGTTTGTATTGGTTTTTAACCAAATATGCAGCATTCTAAAAATGGAGAAATGTTGACAAGTAGTCGAGATGGGCTTAAGATGTTATCCAAGGCAATCGAGTCGCACGCCGCATCAGAGTTGCTGTTGATAATAAGAGAGAGTCAGAATAAATCTTTGTCTGATTACTCTGAGGGGAAAGTAGTTGGCAAAATGTGGATATATTCCCTGTTGTGCATCGGGCATTGATCCACTGCCTGTTATCGGAGGATAACTTGTGATCGTTCGGATAGTTTTCCTGTCTAGCTTCGGGCATTAATCCTAGATCTATTGTCGGAGGACAACAAGGGCGGTCGTTCAGATAGTTTTCCCGTCTGGATTCGGGTCTTAATCCTGGACCAGTTGTTGGAGGACAACCAGGGCGGTCTTTCAGATAGTCTTCCCGTCTGATTCGGGTCTTAATCCGGACCATTGTTTGAGGACAACTGTATGGCTTTTCGATAGTTTTCCGTCTGATTCGGTCTTAACTCGACTCAGATGTTTTGAAATGATTTCACCTGTTTTGGAGAAAACAAGAGAAACTTTGATAGAATATTTGTTAGTCTTATGCAAAGTATGATGCATGACGATGTGTATGAATGACATATGCATATATTATGACTTTATAAGAAATGTATGAATGATAGATGTTGTGGTATTTTAAAATATATCCATCTTGAAGAAGATGCGGATGTTCTGCTTGGGGATTTCTGACTTCTGTTTGGGGATGGAATGGATGGAGACCCTGAGAAAAAAGAAAACTTTGATTCCTCCGATGCACTATCTGACCAAGTCTTGAGGGCGGTAGAGATACACCGAGGACTTGTGTATAGACCTCGCTGGGAGAAGTCTAGGGTACTGGGATTTGTGTAAATCTTGGGAGAGTACTTGTAGTTATCGGAGACCAAGAAGGATCAAGCCCGTTGTAATCTGCCTGGGAATAAAAGATGTAGGTTTCCTCCGTGCACTATCTGACCAAGTTTCAAGTCCGACACCGCTGGGGAAAGGGGAATTGTTGAGAGATATTCTGTCGGGATAAATACTCTACTGGGGATGAAATGTTTTGTTCAAGACGGTGTAATATGATTAAGTTGAGTGGAATCACCGGGCCACTGTGATGTCTACTGGGAAGGTTTGTGAGTGACACTCCTGGGGATTATCCTCTGGGAAATGCATTGGTGACTTTCTCGCATCTCAATTTCGGAGCCTCGTAGTAATTACTTTTGTTATGTTTACTTTTCGCATATTTGTGAATAGATTTTTATTGTCAGATGCATATAATCATTCAAAGCAAACGTTGGACTTTATGCAAGCAACAATAGTAAGAATTTGTAAAGAGAAAGAAACTTGTATTTATTTGAAATGTGGCGTATGGCCAAGTAGTTTGTACATAAGAAAAGTAAAAAGCTATGCGGAAACAATCTCATTAAGTTCTAACTATGCTAGTACTCATATATTTCAACTATCTCATCTCCTTGCTGTTAGTAGAAAGTGAGTGAATTGATTTTCGCCATTTGAATCTTGAATGCTGATAGTAGTCTGGAAGTAGGTGATCTGGACGAGACATAGTCGTACGCTTAAATCCCTAACTTTTGCCTAGACCGCCTTTCGGTTTTCGCCCACGGATACCTTTTGCCCAAGCCGCCTTTTCGTGTTTTGACTTGCCGGGTGTACATGTTTTGTATATATCCTTAACTTTTGCCCGAACCCTTTTGGTTCGCCAGGATGCCCTTATTTTTGCCTAGGCCAGTTGACCTAGCGGGTCTCTTTTATGCGTAGTATTTTTTGACTATGTCTCGCTCACGTGGTGGGAAGTCTTCACCATCCATGGTGCTAAGTGTCATAGCTCCACCGAAAATACTGCCTTGACTACAAATGGTCCTCGAGGTGGGAGTCCATTTGCCCTCGGATCACCTTGTGGAAGAATGATGCGCTTGAATACTAGATCACCGACTTGGTAGACTGCTTGACTTTCTTGTTGAACGCTTGATCATTCGCTTCGATAGATCCGTCCATGGCAAATGGATGCGAGTCGCCATCAATCAAGTTGATCCGTCAAGGCGAGTCTCGACCCAATCGCTCGCTTAACTCGCGCCCCGGAGGACTCGTCGAGGTATCCGAACCTCGAGGACCGCCTATACCGTGATACAAGAGAGAAGGGTTGCCTTATTGATGTCCGATCAGAGTGCGATAACCATGAAGAGCAAATGGTAACATCTCATGCCAATCTTTGTAAGTCATCGTCATCTTTTGTATAATCTTCTTAATGTTCTTATTGGCGGCTTCCACTGCGCCATTCATCTTAGGCCGATAAGGAGAAGAATTGTGATGCTTGATCTTGAACCGTGTGCAGAGTTCAGTGATCATTTTGTTGTTGAGATTAGAGCCGTTATCTGTGATAATCCTTTCAGGAGTGCCATATCGACAGATAAGATTATGCTTGATAAATTGAGCCACTACATTCTTGGTAACAGACGCGAACGAGGCTGCTTCCACCCATTTGGTGAAATAGTCAATTGCCACAAGGATGAAACGATGTCCGTTGGAAGCTGTGGGCTTGATTTCTCCAATCATGTCAATGCCCCACATTGCAAAAGGCCAAGGAGCTGTTAGTACATTCAGATGTACTGGAGGTATGTGTACTTTGTCTGCATATATCTGGCATTTGTGACAAGACCGAGCATAGCGGTGACAATCAGCTTCCATGGTGGACCAATAGTAACCTGTTCTCAAAATCTTCTTAGCCATTGTATGTCCACTGGAATGGGTACCAAATGCGCCTTCGTGTAACTCTTCCATAATATGTTCCGCTGTTTTTCGGTCTACACAGCGAAGTAAGCACAAGTCGTGGTTGCGCTTGTATAAGATGCCGTTGCTGAGGAAGAATTTGGATGCGAACCTTCTCAAATACTTCTTATCATTGATGGATGCCCCTGCGGGATATTCCTGAGTCTCAAGATACCTCTTCACGTCATAGTACCAAGGTTTCTCTTCTGCATCAAGCTCATAACAATATGCTGGTTCGTCAAACTTCTCAATGATGATCTGGGGAGCCTCATTGTCCCATCTGACCTTGAACATAGATGACATAGTAGCTAATGCGTCTGCCAACTGATTCTCTTCTCGTGGAATGTGGTTGAAAGTGATCTCTTTGAAGTAGGGAATCAAACTCAAAACATGCTCTCGATACGGAATGAGATTCGGATGCTTCGTATCCCACTCGCCCTTAATCTGACTGATCACTAACGCTGAGTCTCCATACACTTGCAAGAACTTGATTCTTAAGTCAATACCCATGATGCACGTCAGATTCGCCATGTTGTTAGTGCAATCAAAACATAATCAGCGGTGAAAGGCGGTGTCCACCGTAGGAGATGTAATGATGGCGCCAATGCCATTGCCGTTGAGGCTCCATCAAAGACCATAGTCCATCGGGATCCTTGTTCAGTCCTTCGTCCGGCCCGGTTCTTCGTAATTGTGAATTAGTAAAACATCTTCATCCGAAATTAACTACATAGATTGATAGTCATCTACGGCTTGGTGAGCCAAATGATCGGCTACTACACTTCCTTTGATCGCTCGAGAAGTGTACCGATGTCGATTCGGCCAAGATCATTTGCCATCTTGCTATTCTCCCGGAGAGAATGGTTTCTCAAATATGTATTTTATCGGATCCATCTTGGAAATCAGCAAGGTAGTGTGAGTCAACATATATTGTCTTAGTCGGCGAAAGCAGCCAAAGCGTAAGTTTTCTTGAGTCATGAGTATCTTGTTTCATGCCTTTTGCTAAGGTAATATATTGCATGATCTTTTGCACTGCATGTTTCCCCAACACACACCCCATTGAGTTCTCTAACACCGCCAAGTACATGATAAGAGGTCTTCTTCGGCAGTGCACGTGATAGGAGGATTCGTAGGTACTCCTTGATTTTGTCAAAGCGATCCGCAATCGCTGCTCCATTCTACCACTTGATCTTTTTCGAATTTAAAGATTGGCTCACAAGTAGAAGTGTGCAATCCGCAATGTAATTCAATCGCCCAAGAAACCTCCGACTTCCTTTCGGTACGGCGCCGCATCTCTTGAATGGCTTTAACTTTGGCGGGTCAACTTCAATACCTTTACCACCGACGACAAACCCTAAGAGTTTACCGACCGACTCAAAGGTGCACTTTTAGGATCGAGTCTTAGTTCTTCAATCTATCAAACAGCCTTGAGATAATCAAGATGTTCTTCTTCACCGTGATCGAGCTATCATGTCGCCGATGTAGACCTCTATCTCGTGATGAATCATGTCATGAAACAATGTCACCATAGCACGATAAGTGGCGCGTTTTAGTCCGAACGCATAACCTTGTAACAAAAAGTGCCCCACCGTAACGAAGTAGTCTTTCCATGTCTTCAGGAGCCATTCGATCCGATTGTAACCGGAGAAACCATCCATGAAGGAGAAAACCTTATGCCGAGCGGTGTTGTCAACCGTAACATCAATATGAGGAAGTGGAAAATCGCCTTCTGACTTGCTCTGCTGTATCTCAGAATCTACACACATTCGCATCTTGCCATCCTTCTTAGGTACAGCACACGCTTGCAACCCATGCGGATAAGAAGTAATAGAAAACCGCGCTGAATCGCTTCATAACTTCGACTTTGATTTTCTCCGACATCTCGTGATGCGACGAACCTTCTGCTTTCACCGAGAAAATTTTTGTTGGCAACCGTACCACAATATCAATGTCTAACCTCGCATGTCTTCGTATGACCAAGCAAAACCTCAATATAGTCTCGTAGCATCCGAACCAACCTTTCTCGATAATCGCTTTCAAGACCCACTCCTATCTTGATCTTTTCTTTCACAAGGCATTCACAACCTCAACTTGCTCTTCATGGTTATAACTGCTCTTCTTGCCGTAGTAGTCCGACAAGTTCTCCGGCACTTCACAATCTTCCTCACTTTCTTCTTTGGATCGGATTATCAAGTCATATTTAGCAATAGCATAGTCATATCAACGAGATTCGAGTGATTCGCAGTATCACGTGTGTGAAACACATAGCTTTTGAAGGTGATAAAGTAAAGAAAACAACAATTGAATGCAAAAGTCCAACGATTTTATTGAATAAAGATATGCAAATGATGATAATAACCTCACAAACGAGCCACGATGCCCCAAGGCACTAGGCTTTAGAGTTTATTGTTCAAAACATAGAAAATACGAAAAGCAAAACAAAACAAGAGCAATTACTCTGCCTAAAGGAGATTGGTATGACGCCTTCGCCTTCCAATTGTTGAGTCCATTGTCGGAGTGGAAGATCCACTTGTTGATGTCAAGCGTTGTCATCGCCTTCTATAGCATGGATTCCACTGCCGATGCGGAAAGGAAGTTGGCCGCACGTCATGGCGATCATCTTTCGTTCCGATGGTGAAGCCTAAACCAGCCTTGTCGATTTGAAAGGAAGATCGTGGAGTTGACCCAAATAGAACTACCTCTTCCTTTAATCGCAGCTTGAGCATCTTTCACGAGGCCATCCTAGGCGGAACTGTAATTTCGAGTGAGGAGAGTCAACAGCATGACTGGGATTGTTTCAAATCTTGATGTGGAGTCTCAAGAATTCACCTCCACCGAGGTAATGAGTGTAGATGACCGACCATATTCTTCTTCACCACATACCGTGAACAACCTTCCCTTCACCGGATACTTCAACTCGATGCAAGGTAGAGGTACTGCCCATGTATCCAAGGCGCCCAAGTAGGCAGAGTAAGTCGGACGGATGTCCATGACAAAGAAAGTGGAATCAAAAGTCCGGGAACCGACTTTAACAGTGTAATGAGTTTCCGGCCAAGCTCGCTTAGAACCATCAAAAGCTCTCACAACTATGTCACCGGGCTTCAGAACCAACCCTTCGACATCAAGTCGATCAAAAGCGCCTTCTAGGATATTCAAAGCGTAATCGGTATCCACCAAAACATGAGATAGTGTAACGCCTTTGCATTCAGATGTGCAAGGCTTTGTTGTGTTTCTTCCGAAAGGAGTCGATCAAGATCGAGAAGCCTAGGCCGTTGTTGGTGTGCTAGCAATACGAACTTCAAACCGGTCAAGAGTAGGTTCTTGCGGTACGTGAGCATTCTTCGTAAACTTCACCAAGGCTTTAGCATGAGCCTCGAGCACAAGAGCAGCAAGCATGGAGATCTTGGACGGAGTTTGTCCCAACTGCTCCACAACATTGTAGTCACTCTTCTTGATAATCTTCTAATTTCTTCCTTGTTTGAGGCGTCTTCAGAATTTCCTTTGGTACTTCGGATGAGGTGATGAGTCACCGTTCTTTCTCCAGCTTGGGAATGGGTTGAATAGCCGGAATGCGAAATGGAGTCGCAGTGTCTTTGGAGGAGCGATTGAGAGAATACTCTTCCGGCGGTCATCTTACTTGATCCTGATGTTGTCAATGACGGAATGGTAGCTTCAATCGTAAGATCTTCAATGGTCGAGGGTCTTGCTTGACGCCATGATAGTAAACATCGGCCCATAATTCCAAGGAATAGCTTTGTCGAGGAATATGGAACCGTTTCTGAGAAGTGATAATGAGAGGTGCCACCTAGTACGTAATCGCAGAGGAAATTCTTCTTGTGTTAACATCAAGATAGTCTTCGGGAAATCATCACCCCATCCGCCGCCTTTAACATCTTCAATAGGAATCTTGTAGCCTGTGAACAAAGTACTTCACCATGTAATCATACTTTCCACTTGGCTGCCCCCAAGGTATCCCACACGGATGGTGCTATCTCATTCGTATTGTCGATCTTCCGTTTAGACATGTCTTCACACAGCTTCTGCACAGTGGTTTTAGGAATAGTATCTCACGATTATCCATCATGCACTGGACACGTCTTCTCAACCAAGCACAACCATCAGGTGCAGATGGGCACCAACGACAATTCTCTGGAACTCTTGTCATGGTTAGGCATAGGCGTTGATCATATTCGAGTCTCAACAGAGGATCAAACTCAATCTTCTTAGCTTCAATCATATCTTGGATTTTGTTCTTCAAGGCCCAACAATCATTAGTGTTGTGCCCTGGGCTGTTGGAGTGGTAAGCACACTTAGCATTAGGATTGTATCTCGAGAGGAAGTGTTGACATTCGAGGGGATCTTCAAGGTAATCACTTTCAACATGTGTTGCAAGGCTTGGACAATGGCATGTTGATCTTCAGAACCGCCTTCGTATGCTGCTCGCTACGCTGCTGTCTCACCGAGGTTATGCCGATGCAGGATCGAGATCACAACCGCCCTACGATTGAGCACGGTCTTCTTTCGGCTTTTCTAACCACACACAGATTAGCTTCTTTCTTACCACCAAAAGATCTTTTCGCAAAGATTCAAGATGACTCTACATGAATTTTTCCACTCTTGATACCGACCTCACGTCATCAATATCGCTTGAATCCAACAAGAGCTCCAATCGATGATTGAAGAATGGGCCCTTAGTGTTCCCATAAACATGTCAACCAACTCCTATTGGACAAGGGTGGTTGAATCACCGCTAGGTCTCCATTTCGAGCATACTTTGAACTTCTCATCACGACCCATGGACATGCTCAGAGTGCATGAGTGGATGTCAATTCAAAGATTGTATTATATCGTCTCAGAAAGCATCCGCCAAATCACCCAAGTAATGGATACGGCCGTTTCTAATCGATAATACCATTCCAACCGAGTTCCGACAAACTTTCGAAAATAATGCATCCACAACTTTCTCACATCAAGGGGTCGATCTTCCGACATAGGACTTCAAATGCCTTTGGACAAGAGATGCCATCATACTTGGAAAAGTTGGAACTTTGAACTTGGGAGGAATCACCACACTGTGGACAAGACTCGATCATCAAAATTCAGCCCGACATCTTCGATTTTCCACAAGATTCGACGGTCTTCAAGTTGCTTGTACTTGTCATCTTCATCAGAGTATTGGCCATCATCATAGTCTTTTTCAGGCTCATGCTGGCTGCCTTCGCCACGCCATCACCCTTGACACTCCCCTCATTCTTGACACTTCCTTCTGAGAGTTCTATCCGGCTAACCACTTTAGGACCACCTTTGTAGCGTCTGCCCATGTTGAGAAGACCGACGACCTTCTTCTTTCTGTTGATGAGCTTTTTCAGATCCTCTTGGCCTTGGACCAAGCTAGTGAACGCTTCAAACCGAGCATTCGAGCTCGAGATCTTTGACACTGCTCAAGAGCCTTTCTGCTAAAATAATAGCGAGAGAATGAGAAAACCAATCTTCAATGTACCTGTGATGCAATGCTATGCTATGATATGCAATGCTTATGCGAATGCAATGCAATATTTTCAAGGACCTTAGAGATTTAAATTTGTTAAACAAGCAATGAACAAACATTTATTAGTTCTCTTTTATTATTTTCTTTTAAGTACAAAAGATAGTTCAAAGCAATAAAAGAAAACATGTAAATTCTAAAGCTCTAAGTCTCCCATGGGCGCTTCCTCTTGGTGCCGAGGTAGGCTGATGTTTCGCTCCTCGTGAAGTAGCTTTGTCAACTCTAGTACCTTCTTCTCGCTTGCATAGCACCGAGCTTCAAATGTATCCCTCTCTTCTTTAAGTCGAATCCAGATCTCTTCAAGTCTTCAAAATCAGAGGCATGTCGATGGAGAACGGATAGGTACGCTATAGCAAAGTGTTCCATAATTACCGTAACACGGTGTAAATTGCATCATGAGGTTTCGAGCTCGAGCTCTCACCCATTGAGGTAAGGTTCCCAAGGAATGGAGTTTTGTGCCCCAAAGTCTTGGTATCGCCTTCTTTACCATGCCCCAAGCGTATGAACCTTCGCTTGCAATTCGAGATCGTGGTCAGTAGTCGAACACAATATCTTGGAGAAGCATATCATGAGGACCATCTCTTCGAGCAAAACCAAACCGACGAGAGCTAGAGAAGGGTTGTAAGTAATACCTCCCCTTATACCAAGTAGTGGTACATTAGGGAATTCTCCACAACGCTCAATGAATGTGAAGTCCTTTTGAGAGAAAAGACACCAACGGATATCTGAATGAGAGAGTGACATTAGTCTTTGAGACCATCTCAACCTTTGCTCGTTCTTCAAAACTGATGGAGGAAGGTGCGAAATAATGTAGGCATAGGATTACGGGTAAGGAACAACTTGATGGCGTTGACATCTATGAATTGATCCGAGTTAGGGAATAGAACCAAACCATAGATTAGCAAGGCCACAATATCTTCAAATGCATGAAAACTCATAACTTTGAGGAATTCCTGACGCTCTTAATTAGGAACTGGCAAGTAAACCCTTAACTCCACTTCTTTCCCAATTGGCTTCAATGTCCGAGCTTAAGATGTAAGTCCGATGCGATGTCTTCGTATTTTAGGAACTTTTCTAAACCGTGAATGGCATTTGGTCAAGAATAGGTATCCCAAGTAGCTTAGAGAACTCTTCCAAGGTAGGAACCAACCGATAACTGGGAATGTAAAGCAATGGTGTTTTGATCAAGAATTGAAAAGGACATGCATCATATCTTCTTCAAACCGAGATAACCATGTCAAGTAGATAACCATGTCTTTGATGAATCGAGCATGATCGGAATCTCCAAACCAATTCTTTCGAGAATGTATACCCATGAAGTTGATCGGATAGTCTTTCTAGAAGGCATAATTCCTACAAAACAGAGCAAAGATAAATCCCTAGGTCCTTGAAATAGTAAGAAATGATATGCAATGCGATGATGTCATGTTTAGCACACACAAATAATTCACAATGAGCCTAGGTTTAAGGCTTGCATGAGGTATAGGTGATTACCCCACCAAAAGTTCGAGTTGGTTCATCCCGCCCTATAATAGTAATCGGTTCTAGGAATCTCATATCATTGATCTTTCTCGTAGGCATTTATTTCAATACGACTACCAAGTGGTCGATCGAAAATATCCCAAAAGTCTCGATCTCAATGAGCGAGCATCGAGTATCAACCAACCTTAGTCTCACTAAAGCCGCCATCTCACTACCTTCTAATGGCCAAGATGGGTCAATTAGGTTCTAAAAGTTTAGTTAGTGCTTGATGACACCACGCAGAAGCCAAATACTATCCTCAACTTGAAATGAAGAGTATCAGACATCCAAAGTGTCACACTAACGTAGCCATCATGTTGACCGCTTCGATATACGCCTAACGGTCGCGACGATTTATTGCTACTTACCTAAAAGGAAACCCGATCCGTGTAGGATCTCCCACAAATATAATACCCAAGCAACCCTTAAAGATAAAGCAAGTCAAACAAAGCAATAAAATGATCTAGAAACCCTAAGGCATTCTCTTTTAGGTGTCTCCTACAGAGTCACCGCCTGTAATACGTGAACTCGACTTTGAGATTTTTGTATCGCAAATGTGCGGATAGCAAGAGTCGCCACCGACTTTTCTTTTATCCAATTAAGGGAAGGTGAAAAGAACAGAAAAGACCTTCGTTAGATTCTCGAGTAAGGGAGAAGGTTATGAAAAGGGAAGGTATTATCACCCTTTCCATCCGTAGTTATCTACGGCCTTAGTTGCTCTTAGATCACTTTAAAATTGTGCTTTCGTGTGTTTGACAAAATGTTTTGAAAAGGTATTTCGCTTTGACTTTGTAATGATTCATGTAGGAATGTATACAAAGTGTTCTGAAATGTTTCGCTTTAAAAGAGTTTGAACTTTGACAAAAGTGTGAGGTGCAAAAAGTATTTTGATAGAGCAAGCAACTAAAAGTCTTATTACCTACCGTAATTGGTCGCGTGTTATTTTACGCCTTTAGAGTAGCGCTATCCATACCATTAGTTGGTAGGTAACCCTATTCGTTGGATGTAAGCGGACATTCAAGGGACATCGATGGTCATAGAAAGTAACTTGTAGGAAGTATCCTAGCACATTCGGGACTATCATCATTTTCTTAGGCGACAATCGAGGGTCAAGATCATGTATTCGGAGGCGACATCTGGGTCTATGATCTTGTATCAAGGGACTATGATGATTTGCTTGAAGGCAACGTGCTAGGATACCTCTATGTTCGAGGACTTGACCATTTGTGTTTATAAGGCATCGAGAGAGAATTACCCTAAGGGGTGCATGTGTGAAAGAGTGTGTTGATTTCAGACATTTTATCTTGAAGTTAAGAATGAGCTATGTCCAATTTTAATCTTGCCATACACGCCTAATTACTAACAGTTTATAGGGTGCGGAAATTAAATTGCGGAAATATAAAATGCGGAAAGATAAATCCTACGCTATTACATGGCTTTGGGGCAGATACATAATTTAAAATGCGGAAAATAAAATGTCCTAATTAAGCTATTACATCCCATAGGCAATTACATAATTGGAAAAAAGAAAGCGGTAAAAAGAAATCGTCCGAAACGAGATAACCTGTGAAAAGATGAGAAATCGGGAAATACGAGGAAATCGAATAAGAGGAAAATGTTAGCAAAAATAATAATTTTTGAATGAGAAAAATATTTCATGCTGGAAATAACATTAATATGCTAAAATAATTTTTGGGATTTTTTGGAGTTAACTTAATAATTAAAAATCAATTAAAGGTGATTTAAATGATAAATTAACAATTAAATTAAATATGCATGCAAAAGTAATATTTTTAATTTTATAAATTAAATAAACATTTTCTAAAAATAATGCAAAAAGAAAAACATTTTTTGGTGTTTTTAAATGCATGATAAAAATTATTGAAGTTAAATTAAATGAATGAAAAATATTAAGAAAATAGAAAATATGGAAAAATAGAAAACATGAGAGTTTGTAAAAGAAAGGAAAATCGGTCCCGCATGGTTCGAACTGGGACCCTTGAGAGCATCTTTCAAACAACCTTTAAGCATCGGGACAAGTGACATCCGTGTTTGAAACAACAAAATCAATCAATATAAAGGATGACGCGTCATGGTTATGTTTGAAACACGCCAACACGCGGGACCCACTGGAAAGAGAGAGCTAATCGAGCGAGCCATTGTGCACGATGCTCACGGCCTTCATCAACAATACGCCGAGCCCTAGCTCCTTGCCTTCTCCATGCCAAGAAATCCAAACCTCGCGAAATAAGCGAAATAAAAGAGAAAAGAATACCCTACCCCCTAAATCGAGGTCATGAACACGATGGTGGTGTTAGTTTCATGAAAGTGCCTCAAGACCCGCTCGAACGAAATAGCTCTAATGCCCTAACTATGGTGTTTCGAGTTTCACACGCCTAAGCTTGCATGAGATGGTTCATTCATGACCTATTGATGCCCCGAGTTCATACAAACACACAAGAAACATTAACAATGCATGAATAACGTAAATTAATTCAAAAGTTTACCAACTCGAGCAATGTATTGGGCACGACTCGGATGGTTCGCTTCAAGTAAGAGTTGATTTTGCTTGGTGGGATATCAAGGAACACGTTTTGATCCTTAAAACACCTTGAAACTAGCCGAGAATGAATTAAATTTGACAATTCTTGAAAAATTTCGCAAAGTGTGGTCATTGTAGGGCTAGGTTTCGTGTGTCTTGTGATGTCATTGCTATTTATAAAGTGTATTAGAGAGGAAAAGAAGGAAAAAGATTTGGTTTTGAATGTGCATTGAATTTTTTCAAATAAAATCAAATTTTGGAAAAATTTGATTTTCTTCAATGTGAGAGCTAGCACGAATTTGGCATGTTCCATGGGCTTTCTTGGACCTCAAGTTTGATATAAATTCACCCTTTTGAAAATATCTTATTTTCATATTTTATATAATTTAATTTTGAATTAAATGGTTTTAAATTAAAAAATAAATCAATAAAATTGAAAATTGCCATGGCCAAGCATCAATGAGTCACAAATAATATCATGAACAAGTTTGGATCATAAAATTATAGGCCCATTTGGAAAATTTTGCATTTTGACCAATATCTCCTTTTGTGCAATTGTTCAAAATGCCCAACTTTTAAATAGTGTATCTTGCTCAATTTTCCACATTTTGAGTGTTCTTGGACTTTTAGAAAGCTCTAAGTGTCCTCTAACCAACCTCTTTGGTTTCATCTCAATTGGAGTTTCCATGCTCAATATATCTTCCAAACAAAATGTTGACTTTTTGTCCAATACAACTGATTTTCAACCATCTGAGCAATTGTCTGAGGAAACTTGACTTCTGAGGCTTGAAACTTGACATGGAGAATCTTTGGAGCATATCAGGAGGCATGATGACCATTGGAGATGTTGGAAATCCATCTTGATCTGAGAATCACCAAACCCTAGTTTGGGTCGATTGTCTAGGGTTTGTCTCGATCCACCCTCGAGGAATCTTTGAGTATGGATGCCTGAAATATCTTGAGAAGATGGAGGGAAAATTTTGGGGTATGACAATTAGCACCCCACATGCCTGTAGTACTCTACGGTATCCACTTTCTATTTCTAGCTAAAGGGTGTGTTATATCTATCTACACTTAATCGCTACAATGCATGCAAAAGAAAAGAGAAAAATAAAGAAACCACGGGGAAAAGAAGGAAGTATTTACGAAATTTGCTCGATCAAGCCCCGTGACAAGATACCTACGATTCCCGCCGTAATGGAAAGTCGAGCGCCGTAGTTCGCCTATTTGTTTTGATGGGTTTTTGTTTTTACTTGTGAAAAGGTTTTAAACACAAAAGAAAAGGAGCGCAGCGAAAGAGTTTGTGTTGGTTGGTTGCTTTACCTTGAAAAGGAGTTTAAACCATTATTAAGTGTTTTTGTTTTCAAAGGGAAAAGAAAAACAAGTTTTAGTTTTATTACATGCATGGATGCAAAAGAAACTAGCAAAACAAAAGGGAGACTAGTTAAGTATTAACCCTAATGTTGACAAGCAAAGGATGTGGATTCTATGGTTGAGGATGTAAGGGAATCTCTACCTATATTAACATGCAAAGGATGTGGATCCTAATGTCTAGGCTAGAGAACCTGGGGAAAAACAAGCAAACAAGCACAATCCACAAGTAGAATTTCCCTAAACGGGTCTTTAAATAAACCAGAGGGGTTTCTGAACATGCTCCAACTACGGAAGCCCCATCATGCATCTTTATTCCTACTTCTCATGGCAAAAGAAAGTCAGAAGCCCTACTTTATGATATCTAGGAAAGCGATAAGAGAATGCGATAAATGGTGTAGAAACTATCGAATGAATATAGAACCAAGAAATCGTGAGCTAATGAAATACTCGGAAAACTTCAAGTACTACAACCATGCAATAAGAGTAAACCGTGAGAATTGTTCAAAGCATCAAAACAAGCGGAATATGTCTCAACACGATCCGATGCGATAATGCCCGCAAGAACAAGATTAGACCAAGAAAACAAGATAGGGTACACGCGGGTGTACAAATGCAAAACACCGCTGGAAGGAGTTAGACCCAAAAGCAAGCAAAATAATGTATACGAGGGTAAGCATGGGAGACATGTGTCGATATGTATGCAAACACAAGCCCTGATCAAACAGAGCCCAAACAAATTGGCATAGCTGAACGCCTACTATTTGTCGTTAGAATCAAGAAAGAACAAAAATACACCAAGACAGCCGCTTAAGCTCGCTATACCGCTAAGCACGACCCAACAGAGGCCACCGCTACTTAGCCTCGCCTCGACCGCACTCGCCGACCGCAAAACAAAAGTCGAATGTTTACGCGCCCCGTGGCGCTGCTCGCAAACCGCAAAAATGTTGTTTTGGTCCGGATCACCTGCTCATGATGCCCTCATGCCAAAAGTCAATCCATACGCTAGCCATAGTCCCGTGAGTATAAAAGTCAAATGAACACACGAGGATTGCAAATCAATCGATAAAACCAATGTTCATGTGAAGAGTACATGCGTGAACATGTGAGGAATGCAAATCAATCGATAAACCAATGTTCTTGTGAAGAGTATGCATGAACATGCAAGGAATGCAAATCAATCGATAAAACCAAGGTTCATTTGTGAAATTAAATGCATGAACATGCAAGGAATGCAAATCAAAATGATAATTCCAATGTTCATTTGTAAATTAAATGCATGAACATGCAAGGAATGCAAATCAAAATGATAATTCCAATGTTCATTTGTGAAATTAAATGCATGAAAATGCAAGGAATACAAATCAAATCAATAAAACCAATGTTCATTTGTGAAATTAAATGCATGAACATTCCAAGAATGCAAGTGAAATCTACAATTCTAATGTTCAAGTGTAGGATCAATGCATGAACATGCCAAGAATGCAAGTGAAATTGCAATTTTAATGTTCATGTAAGATTAATGCATGAACATGCCAAGAATGCAAGTGAAATTACAATTCTAATGTTCAAGTGTAAGATCAATGCATGAACATGCCAAGAAGGCAAGTGAAATTATGCCTAATGTTCAAGTGTAAGATCAATGCAAGGGAGTCATGCTACCAAGAGGCATTAGAAACTTCCATTTGAATCTAGGTTATGCATTAACACAAACACCTAGAATGCATATGCAATGGATTCACAATGCATTATGTGCCTAATGATCAAGATGCTTGGATGTCTACATGTCGACACAAATTATGCCTCAAATCATCATGAGTCGATGCAATTAAATCAAACTAAATGCCTCTAATGCATGAGCATGTGATAAATGATGCAAGATGCATGAATTTATGACTTATATGCAAGGAAGGCACAAATGCACAAGGATATATGCATGCTATGTACAAAATCCTCACTCCGACACAAATAAGGTGGAAAAATCCAATTCAAATAAAAGAATTCAAGAGTACAAGTTCAAGAATCAGAATCTACATTGAATTTGCATGCAATTTCGGTATTCAATTTCAAGAAAAAAACTGAAAGTCGAACAACTTAAAATAAGTGCTTATTTGAACCTAACACTTACTTGAACTTGAAGTTTGAATCAAATTGAAGAGGAATTCCTTGTGCTCTTCAAAGAAAATACCAAATCAGCAGCGAATTGATGATAATATTCAGAATTAGCCTTGAATTCTTGAGGAAAACTTGAAGTCTTCGATGGAGGATTGAAGAAGATGAATGAGAAATCCTTGAATCTTGAAATTGAAGAGAAAATCAAGATGAAACCGTTCCTTCCATGTCAAATGCGTGCAGAAGAAAGAGAGGAAGATCCAGATTGATTAGAGAGATGCTGCAATGAAGAAAACCAGAACTCACAGGGAGCGCTTAGCGCGGTCTGTGACTGAGACAGGTGTTAGACGGAGGTCTGGTGGCGGCCTGTGGTGGTTGCTTGGAGGAAAAGTTGCAGTTTTAACTTTGTTTTTTTTTTTTTGGGTTTTTGCTTTTGATTCTTGAGAGAATTAGAGTGTGATTGATAGTGAAAATTAAGCAAATTATGGTGTTGTCCCCCCTCTTTGTGAAGAGAATGATCTATGTATAGTTTTAGGAATTGGGCCTAAGAACCATAATCAAGCCTAATCATGATTATCCAAATAATTTTCGTGATTAATCCAAAACAGCCAAATCCATGTGGAATTTGGGAGTCGTACTGTAAACGAAAAGTGTCCGTAATGAGATTTTGCTTGCTTGAATCAAAATCCCGACTTGATACGTTGAACGATCAAGGAAATAATAATTTTCGAAGTTTCAGCACAATTTTAGACCACTGACACATGCAGAATTTTATTTGCGCTCTTCTGAGATAATGCCTCGAACGAGGGTCTTCTGATCAAAATTTGCAAATGAGCGCTTGAGACAATCGGCTAACTAAATTTGTGAACTTTTGGCACTGGTCCCATCTCATTTCGTTGAAAATCGAGGAGATATGATTTTCGAACTTCAGATATCATATGAAAATTGCTCGCCAATTAAAAATCGACTTCAAATAACAAAATTCTGGTATTGATCGTTGAGGAATCCTCCCAAGTTACAAATGAAAGTTGTAGAGGACTTTGATACGGAATTTTAGAAATCAACCCTACCGATTCCGAAGTTTCCATCTAGGAGATACGACTGCTTAGTGGGCGGTGACGCGATTCAAAGACTAAGATATAGCTTAATCCACTGGAGAAAATAATTCTTTGGAGACCTTCCTCACGAGGTCTGATTCTGGCTTTCAAAAGAAAGTTGTAGGAAATGATGAGAAGGAAATGCCAGTCGAAAATTGTCAGAAAATACCCCACGATCTGAGAGATACGCCTCCGGGAGTACCCAAAATACACTAAAAACCCGAATCTTTATTGAGAAATAAACGAGTAAACCCTTTTTTTGGTGTCCACTTGGAATGCCTTGAACATGGTTGTAACACGGTGAACTGACTTTGTAGGATTTTTTGTATCCAAATGTGCGGATAGAAAGAGTCGCCACCGACTTTTATTTTTATCCAATTAAGGGAAGGTAATGTAAAAAGACCGTTAGATTCTCGAGTTCGGAAGAATGGTTATGAAAAGGGAAGGTATTAGCACCCTTTCCATCCGTAGTTATCTACGGCTCTTAGTTTCTAGATCACCTTTAAAATTGCTTTCTCGTGTGTTTGACAAAGATGTTTTGAAAAGGCATTTCGCTTTGACTTTGTAATGACTCATGTAGGAGTGTATACAAAGTGTTCTAAATGTTTTTTTGTTTTGAAATTTGAACTTTGAAAAAAGTGTGGTGTGAAAAGCATTTGATAGAGCAAGCAACTAAGAGACTTATTTACCCACTTAATTGGTCGCTTTGTTGTACTTCTACATTCCTTTAGCGCTAGCCATACCATTAGTTAGTAGGTAGCTCCATTCGCTGGATGTCTGGACATTCAAGGGACATCGGATGGTCATAAGGCAACTTGTAGGAAGTATCCTAGCATATTCGAAGGACTATCATCATTTTCGAGGCGACAATCGAGGGTCAAGATCATGTATTCGGAGGACATCGTGGGTCTTATGATCTTTGTATCGGGGACTATGATGATTTGTTTGAAGGCAACGGTGCAGAATACCTACGCTCGAGGACACGACCATTTTGAATCGAAAGGCATCGAGAGAATTACCCTTGGGTGCGTGTGAGAGAAGTGTGTCAAATTCAGATATTTTATCTTGAAAATTAGTGAGCTATGTCCAATTATCTTGCCATACACGCCTAATTACTAGCAATTGATAAGGTGCGGAAAGTAAAATGCGGAATGTAAAGATGCGAAAGGTAAATCCTACGCTATTACATGGCTTTGGGGCGTATACATAATTTAAACATGGAAAATAAAGTCCTAAATTAAACTATTACATCCCATGAGCAATACATTATTGGAAAATAATATGATAAAGAAAAACGTCCGAATCTGGAGCAACCCGTGAAAGAATAAGAAAATCGGAAATATGATGAAATTGAAATGAGAGAAAATGTTAGAAAAATGCAATTTTTAATATGAGAAAATTAATATATGCTGGAAATATGATAAATATATTAAAATAATTTTTGGGATTTTTGAAAAGGTTTAATAATTAAAATGCAATTAATAATGATTTAAATGCAAAATATAAATAAAATAAATATGCATGCAAAATTATATTTTTAATTTATTAAATTAAATAAAGGTTTTTAGAATAATGTAAAAAGAAAATGTTTTTGTAATTTTTAATGCGTAAATATAGAAAACAATTAAAATGAATGGAAATAAAAATAATGGAAAATATGAAAACATGTTAGAAAATATGAGTTTGAAAGAAAATAGCAAAACATGCCCCGCCGGATTCGAACTCATGACCCCTTGAGGCATCCGAAACAAAGTGAGCTTTACCACTACGCCACTGTGTGCAAGCCTGCTTTGGAACCGGATCTAATGAAACAAAGATGATGTCGTCTCCTCGCTTCCTCAACCGCAAGCTTCATCGTCCCAGCATTTGAATATTAAGCTAGCTTTTCCGACGCTAAAGACCCCCGCAAATGGAAAACGCAATATATATAATATAAATGAGTTCTAAAGACATGGTTTAATTCCGACATCCTTCCGAACACGATGGGCAAGGTCTCGTGGTCCAATTTATGTATTTCAGAAACCCTAAACGAACTCAGAACCCTAACAATGGCAATACGGGTTCTAAGCCATGAAAACTCAATCAAATCACCCATCGCTTGCAATCTTCCTACTAATCACAAAAACAACAACCAAATGTGTTAAAATGCATGAAAATGTAAATCGATTTTGAAAAAGTATGAGCAAACCGGATTCGAATCTTTCTTCGGATGGTTTTGATGAAGTATCTGGATCGACTCGAGATGCCAAGGAATAATGGAAGTTCTGAATTACCGGATCAAAACAAAACTAGGGTTACCAAATTGTTTCAAACACATGGATTTTTGAACTTTGGGATAGTTCTAGAGCAATTTTTCGTCCTCTTCTTGATAGGTATGCATCATTTATATCGATGGATTGGGATGAATTTGGAAAGAATCAATCAATATTCAATGGAAATCAAATTTGATATTTCATGAAAATCAAATCTTCAAAGCTTGATCAATTTCAATCCAATCTTGCCTTCTTGCTCCAATTTCAATGTGGCATTTGTGAGTTAATTGACCTTAAGGAAAGAATAAAATCAATCTTTTGCCATTAATTTCAATTTTATAATTTATTTTAAGATTTAATTTGCATTTAAATGAATAAATTACAAATTAAATAGAAAATAAATCAAAAATTCGTGGCTTTGGGCTTGGACACTCTAATTGCTTGAGGAACAAGTTAGATGAAGAAAAGTAGGCCCATTTGCAAAAGATTTGATTTTTGAAGTATCTCTTTGTGCATTCCAAAATCGCCTAACTTGTAGATGGTGTAACTTGCTCAATTTTCCACATTTTGAGTGTTCTTGACTTTTGAAAGCTCTAAGAGTCCTCTAACCAATGTCTTTGGTCTCATCTCAATTGAGTTACCATGCTCAAAATATCTTCAAAACAAAAGTTGACTTTTGTTGACTTTGAAATGACCTAGAATGTTTCGAGCTATACCTCTCAAATGAAGCATTTTTGGACATTCTTGTGAGACATGAAGTTGTAGATAATTGAATTTCCTTCAAACAAGAGGTGGTGGAAAATTTCTAGAAAGTATGAGAAAGTTATGATCACCAAAGTTCACTTGACTTTTCATCTGAAACCCTAATTTAGAAAGTTCGACTTTGAGCAAATCTGAGTTTTTTGATGAATCATGATCAACCCTTGATCAAATGATGAATGTAACTTCAAAATGAGGATGTTGACAAAAATCAAGTTTTGACCGTATGTTGACCACAGTTGACTTTTTGTCCAATACACCGATTTTCAACCATCCGAACAATCGTCTCGAGGAAACTTGACTCATGAGGCTTGAAACTTGACATGGAGAATCTTGAAGTATATGAGGAGGCAATTATGGAGATGTTGGAAATCCATCTTGACTTGAGAGATACCAAACCCTAGTTTGGGTCGATTGTCTGGAGAGTTTGTCCGATCAACTCTCGAGGAACCGAGTATGGATGTATGAAATCTCTTGAGTAGATGGAGGGCAAATTTGGGGTATGACAGCCGCCCCTTGCTCAATCTTCTTGTAATCGAAGGGTTAGATCGATACGTTGCCTTCGTGACTGGAGGTAGAAGATGATCAACACCGAGACACCCGAAAATTAACTGGCCGTGGACGATGCGGAATGGGCTTACGATGCCATTTGAGAAGTGGAGACTTCGGGGAACCAGTCGCACGCTTAGACCTCGAGGTTGTTATCAGGAGAAATGACAGAGACGGGCTTAAGATGCCATCTGTAGAAGGTCGACGCCTCGAGGCCAGTCGACGTTAGACTGAGATGTTCCCGGAATGGAGAGAGCTTAAGATGCCATCCAAGGAGTCGTGACGTTAGACCGTGTTCACTTTAAATGAAGTTATTATCCATTGATTTTAACCATATATGCAGATTCGAAAAGGAAGAGATGTTGATAAATAGCTCGAGACGGGCTTAAGATGCCATCCAAGGCAATCGAGTCGCGACGTAGACTCTCAGAGTCGCTGCTGATAATCGTAATAAATCTTCTAACGATTACCTCGAGAGATCAGCCGGCAATGTGGATAGCTTCCCCGTCAGGCATCGGGTCGATCCACCGTCGCCATTCGGAGGATAAACCGTAGGTGGTCTTTTGATAGTTTTCCCCTCGGTCTGGGGCTTAATCGACCTCGTCTTGGTTGCTGCCGTGATAGTTTCTCTGGCTTACCGGGCTTAATCCTCGACCTCGCTTAGCCTATCAATCACATGCTTTTGGAGAAATCAAGAAAAACTTTGATAATATTTGTTACCTTATGCAAAGTACGCCATATGACTTTATGAGAAATGTATGAATGATGAATGTTGTGGATATTTCAAAACATATCCATCTTCAAGAAGATGCGGATATTCTCTCAAGATTTAACTTCCTCACCGGGAATCGAGCAGTGAGAACCCCGCTTGAAAGAGAGAAGAAAGATATTCGGATTCCTCCGATGCAACTATC
>CM038793.1:299171009-299262301 GCA_021764765.1 Vicia sativa
TCGAGACCGCCATAGTCAATCTTCATTAGTGCTGATTTGGGAATTACATTGAGCGAGGAACTAGTATCAACCAACACTCGGGACAAAGTGGTGCCCCGACATTCCATGGAGATATGCAACGCTTTATATGGTTTCGACCCTCCGGCAGAAGATCACAATCAATAAACCCCAACCCGTTGTTGGCCGAAATGCTTGCACACACATTTTCAAAATGCCCCACAGATATCTCTTGCGGCACGAAGGCAGTACTCAAAAGCTTCATCAAAGCATTCTTATGCGCTTCTGAGTCTCGTAGTAGAGAGAGAATAGAAATTTTTGCAGGCGTCTGAGCAAGCTGATCAATCACCCTGAAGTCACTTTTGCGGATGAACTTTATAATCTCCTCTACATCCTTCTCCAAGTCAGGATTGGCACTTTGCAATTCTGGTTGCTTCACGGGATGCTTGCCCTTGGCCTTAGCAACAGCTTCTGCATTAGGTTGTATTGCCGGATTAGAGAAAATTCGCCCACTTCGGGCCATACCACCACTTCCAACAATGTTATCAGTATTTGCAATGTCCAGAGGAGGAGACATCTTCCTGTTTCACACAATGATAATAGACATCTGACCCATAATGCCATGGCACAACTTTATCACTTTCATACGGCAAAGGACCAGGCTTAGTAATTGCCAACGGAACAGGTTTTGTTGGTGCAAATATAACAATCGGAGACTAAGGAATAATAATCACAAATACATCACGTGTCTCGACCTTCTTACCCTTTTTGATCCGATCGAATTGCAACTGGCCGTCATCAATCAAACATTGAATACCAACCTTCAGATTTGCACAACCATTTGAACAATGTTCACACCTTTCACAAATAGCTTCACAACCAGGAAAACACCTCTCTTGATCAAATACTCTTTGACAAAAGGCAGTGGTGTTTTCACCAAATCAACATCCATTATCAAATTAAGGACTTCCCCATCTTCCATCACGGCTTGAACAGCCCCATGACGCGGCATCGGGTTCTGGGTGACATTGCGTCCAGCAACTTGCGGATGAGCTTCCAATTCAATAGTGTTTGATACAATGAGGTCTTGAACTTGGCATTTGAATGCGTAATAGTTTTCGATGTTATGCCCTAGCGTTCTAGAATGAAACTCACAACTTGCATTGGCATCATAGTTTCTGGGATGCTTATCCAGAGGAGGAGGTGCAAATGCGGGCTTCGACACTACCAGCTTAAGATCATTCAAACGAACAAACAAATCCGCGTAACTCATAGGAACAACATCAAACCTCCTAGGAGTACGATTCTCTTGTTGCCTTTGATTCTGCTGTTGAGGTGCCTGCTGAGTCTGTGGCTGAGAAGCGGATATAGTCACTGTGACACCCCAAATAATTCGATTATTAAATAATTAGAATTTTTAATTATTAATTTAATTAGAAATTTAATTATTGGTATTTTTGGATTATTGGAATTAATTAATTAAAATGAAAGTGGAATTGTTGGTGGTGTGAAGTGTAAAGTGCGGGGGTGTGAGGAGTAAAAGGCTCTACTCACACTATTTATTTTATTTTTATTATTTTAGAATAATAAAAGGAATAAAAGAAGGAAAAGAGGAAAAAGAGTCACATTTGGAAATATTCATCATACGTGCAATTGAGAAGAGGAAAAGGAAGGAGGAAAAGCCAAAAGTGTCAGAATTCGACGAATCTTTGAGGTAAGGGGTGATTTTGTCTGATTGTTATGTCTTATGAGTTTTGATAATCAATAGAGTTGACTAACATGTTAGAAATTCCAATTTAGGATTCTCTAGGTTTGTAGGATTTGATCCAAATTTACCCAATTGCATGAAACTAGAATGAATGGATGTTATAGGATTGTTGGATGTGGTTGAATTGTGTTAAATCTCATTATTATACTATTGTTGGGATGATTTTTGTGATATTGGATGAGTTGGTTCGTAGAGGAATGATGGGGTTTGAGTTGGGAAGAAGAATGCTGTCAAAATAGTGATTTTACGCTGAGTCGTGGAACCGGTTACCACAATAGAACGGTTACCATGTATTTTGCGTAAAATGAGATTTTGGGTGCAGGAACGGTTCCCCATAGGAGAACCCGAATTCCCAGTGTAAATTTTACACATGAAAATGACAGTTTTTCCAGGAACCTGTTCCCCATATGGAGGAACCCGTTCCCAATGTTATTTTTTGAAAAATACTAAACTTTAAAAATTCATAACTTTCAAACCGTAAGTCCGTTTTAGTCGCCGTTTTGGACGTTGTTTCTTAAATTAAATACTCTATTTTATAAAATGAAGAAAATTATAATTAATGGATTTTATTTTGAAAAGAGCCGTTTTTTTCCAATTTGTGAACAATGGGAGTTATGGGAATGGTGGATGAATGAGTATAGGAATGTTCTGACAGGTTGAACGTGGAATGGAGCTTGTATGTTATTTTCCTGCTGTTTATTCATGGTATTGATATCATGTGTTTTGTTGGTGTTGTATATACAGTAGTTGTTGATCTTAGTTGTTGTTGTTGTTGTATATCTGGGTGATAGCCTTACCAATTGAAGGGTAAGCGTTTGGCATATTATGCTTTGTGATGATTTATTTCATGATAGGTGATGATATCATGTTGTGGTTGATGATGGTTTATGATGTCGATGTGGTCATAACTTTGTGTTGAATGTTGCATCTTGGTGTTGTGCATGCATATGCATTCTGGTGAAGTTAATTCCATTGTGTGGAATTTGACTTGTATTGCCAATAGTTCGGGTGATGATGGGTGGTGAAATTGGATTCGTATGCAGGTGATTATGGGCGAATCGATGAATCATATGGGTGATTATGGATCAGTGTGTGTGACTTAGTTCACGTTTTGGTACCACATGCATAGAGTCTGCATCATTACTTGTTTGGATTATAACATGTTAGGATAGATTCCAGTGTTATAGTCTGTTATTTGTGTATGGCATATATTTTTGACTGGTGTATGAAGCAGATCTGATTATGCTGAATAGGGTGGACTGATGTCTTATGATATTTTATTGCTTTTGATGAACTTATAATGCATTTTAATTATGATGAAGTCTCACCCTTACTTTGATGATTTCAGATTGAAGTCTTAGCTGCTTAGGAGTTAGTGATGATGGCTCTTGAGCTATGCATTTAGTTTACCCGCGTGTTAGTGTCATGCTCTGGTAGTTGTAACACTGGGGAACGTTTGCTTGCGAGTTATATTTTAAAACTCTGTTGTTCTTTTGGTTAATTTTGGGAATAATTATTGATTGAATTTTATTCCATTTTGATGATAATTTCCGCTGTGTAGAACATGTCTTCTGGTTTAATTATTTTAATGAAGTTCTTCAGTGAAGCATGACATGTTGATGTTGATTTTTCTGTTTTGTGTATTTTAATAAATTGTAATGCCCTTAGTATTACATGTTAGCTCTGAAATTATTAATATTCACGAGGTATTTTAGAAGGGGTGTTACAGTCACTGCATTAACCTGAGCTTTGCTTCTACCACCATAGACAGCGCTGGCTTCTCCCTTTTCCTTCTTGGGATGGCCGCTGTATGTCTTCTTAACACCAGAGAAACTTCCTCCTTTAAAATGTTGAATCTTACCGGACTTGAGCCCACTCTCGATCCGCTCACCATAACAGACCATTTTAGAAAAGCTTGCAGAAGTACTGCATGCAACATAATAATGCCCAGATAGAGTACTGGTGAACATGTCAATCATCTCTCGCTCGACCATGGGTGGTTGAACTCTAGCAGCAAGTTCTCTCCACTTCTGAGCCTATTCTTTAAAGGTTTTCCCTGATTTCTGAGACAAACCCAACAACTGTGTGCGATTCGGGGCCATGTCAATGTTGAACTGGTATTGTTGAAGAAAAGCATTCACAAGATCACGCCATGTCCTGATGTGACCTCTCTCCAAATGTATATACCATTCTAACGATGCTCCAGTCAAACTCTCTTGAAAGAAATGTATAAGCAATCTCTCATCTTCCGTATACATCATCTTGTGGAAATATGTGGTAATATGAGTTTTGGGACAAGTTGCCCCATTGTACTTGTCAAACACTAGTACTTTGAACTTGGAGGAAGTCTCACTCTAGGTGCCGCCCAAATCAAACAAATCTAGACCTGCCAATTTCTGACCCTCAACGGCCTTGAACCGCTCCTCAAGCAAACGATATCTGTGATCATCAATCGGAAAATCAATTTCACTACCATTCACAGAATAAGCTTCTTCATTCTGATCGAAATCTGGGCCCTGGGAACGAGGACGACCCCGAGTACGGTGCCCTTGCATTCCATCATCAAATAAATACGGTCCATGAGGTGGAGTAGGTGGTGGAGGCGGAAACCGACCATTGAGATGGAGACCCGGACCATGAAAGTGGTTGTTGACACCCAAATCAGCATTATGTGTCCCATGCTCAACACGTGGCTGTCCCACAGAAGCATCATCAAACGGATTGCGTCGGTCATCCTTCGGACGAGATCTTTCAACCAAAGCTCTCAACTCTTGCTGTCCTTGATTCATATTAGTGATAACTTTCATGAACTGAGTCATCTGCGCCTCCATCTGCGCTTTCATCACTGCCACTTCTGCTTGAAGTTGTTCCATCTATTGCTTCTCGTTGCTTTGAGTCGGGTAACGGTGGAAGTTTGCAATCTTTCTGCTAAATAAAGGCAGAAGCCGAGGATGAGAACTTCGGTCCAAACTTGTTATGCATGGCATGTACATATATGAATGTTATGCATGTAATGTTATGCATGTGATGGCATATTCAGACATTTCCAGGACTCTTAACACTTTGACTCGGGTTTTAGGATTTAGCAAGATAATGAATACTGAAAAAAACCTATTTATCGTTGAATCAAGGAAGTTTACAAGCAATTGGAGCGTCGAAACAAAGATTTTTGCAATTCGTAGAAAAAGGAGTAATCCCATCAACAAGCCTGATGGTGATTTCCACACAAGACAAATAAAGCATAAATCTACAGGTCAGACATAGGAAATCCTTCCGCATCTGGCACATCCGATTGAATCTTGTGACGCTCCAACTCTCCGATGACAAGGGATAATTGGGCTTCTTTCTCTTGGACACAAGATTCATACTCCAACTTTTGATTATGCATTTGTTTCTTCAAGTCTTCGATTTGAGCCTTGTAATTCTTTTCTAAACTAATGACAACCTTCCTGTGATCCTCTATGGGAACAGAGAAATCTTCAACTTTAGACCTCTTCTCGATTGAATCAGATGCTTCCCCTTTGAAATACTTGAGGTCATGAGCCAACTGGTTCTTTGTTTGTGTGGCGACAAGACAATTCACCGCTAATGTCTCCTTCTCTTCAAGCAAAAGGCGGTTCTGAGCAAGCACTCGCTCATAATCTCCTTTTGAAACAAGATCTGGAACTACCTCTCTAGGATAGAAAGCTGCAGCTCCGGTAATGAAAGGCCACTGACGATTGCTATTCTTGTCTTTAATCCACTGGATGTAAGAAGCATAGGCCGTGGGATCTTTCCTGCCAAAATACTGCCCTCCTTCAAGACAGATGCTTTTCCATGCTTGAGCAACCTTAGTCATCATCTCGATAACATCAGGCACATGATAGTATAGAGTTTCCCGCACAAAACTCTCATTAGGAGGTCCCATCAAAGCATAACCCAATTGCTTCAAAGCAAGGGTCAGATTGTAATTGATACCTCCCTTATGCCCATGAGAGGGACATTAGGGAAATATCTGCAACGGATAATAATCTTCTCACTCTTGGTCTTGGACATCTCACGTCGACTCCAACCAATATCCTGAGATGTGAGACCCATCAATCTTGGAACCCACCTCATAGTATCTTTGAGTGTCAATGAAAGCACCGCTTGAGGAAGAAAACCATGAAACCAATAGTATATGAGGCGCAACAATTTACAATTCCACATTTTCCTTTGAAGGTTTTGGATTGTATGGAATGGTAAACATCTCCCAACAAAGTCAGAACAGGATTCTGCTGGATGAAAATGGAGATGGCATTCATGTCAACAAATTTAGGCTCATTAGGGAACAAACACATCCCATAGATGCAACAAGCTAGAATGGCATTGAAGCTTTCCCAATACTTCTTGGCAACCCTGGCATTACCTTCCCGTAGCAAGAAACCCAAAGAAAACCTTTCACGACACTTGCAACATTGGCGGACACCACAGTTTTTCAAATGAAGAGCTTTGGCGATCTGATCATCGGTCGGTCTCTCCATAGCGACATGGAAAGGCACTTGATGCAAAATAGGAAGATCCAAGATGCTAGAATACTCTTCCAATATAGGCATCAACAAATAATCAGGAAATACAAAGCACCTCAACTCGCGGTCATAGAATGGAAAAGGGCCTAGGCAGTCCTTACGATATTCGATCAAAGGAGATTTCAACCATGTCGAATTCTTCCATAATCCTTGGTAAAGGTGATGACATTCTACGGTGTAGGCTTGTTATCCGATAAGAGGAGATTCTCAAGCGAGGTAGGAAATTTGTACATTGGATAGCGTCTCGATTGTTCTTCCTTTGGTATCCATCTTCCAAAACAGCCTAACAACTAGACTCAAAGGTTAGAAATCCTGGAAATAAACAAATATGCATGTTAAAAATGTGCAAATTAAAAGTTTTTTTTTTTATGAATGCAATGTTTTGGAACCATATCTCCTGTATGTTAGACAACTGCTGTACTGAAATCCCTGACAAATGTCACAAGGTCTGAAGCTTATCACCCAATCGAGATATCATGTAGAAACTGAATCCAAATATCACAGGTTCAAAGGTCCGGTGTCAAACTGGAATTCCATAGAAAATACCAGAAAATACCAAGTCACCATTAATAACAAAGTCACCGGCAGTAACAAGTCACCAACAGTCACCAACAGTACCTGTAGTAATGATATCCCGCCTCAACTCATAGGGTGATTCTAGACTCAACAGGGGTCCCTAATGATAAACAGAGTCGATGATCCTTTATCGAGTATTCCGCTGACTACACAACAGGGTGTAGGGAGAAAGCACCGTCAATCGAATCTTGTTTGAGTTCAGTACTTCATGCCTCCTCACACGCACCACGGGATGCGGGATTCGGCATGAACATCCATCTAGCCTATGTGTCACTAGCCGGGGTAGTGGGCCTTTTACCTCAAGTAACACCCACCCAAATCAAGAGATCAACCAGTACAGCAGCAGTCCAGGTACATGATATAGGAAAGCAGTAAATATGCCACATAGAATGCAATGCAAAGCATACAAAGGATGATGCGATAAAACGAGTAAGTAGATAAACACCCAATAGACATGGAAAAGAAAGCTAGGATCAACTCCTGGACGGACCAGCAATAAATCGACTGTCCCCAATGGAGTCGCTAGCTGAAACCACCGGCTGAACATCCGACTGATAAGGGGTATCAATAGAGTCACCATCGAACGTTTTTTATCTCACGATGGAGAAACGAAAACATTGAGTAAGCCTGAAGGGGAGAAATCGTGGTCCTATGACCGAGAGATCAGGAGAATCTAGGTAAGGGAGTTAGTTACGAGAAGGGATTAGTGTATCGGTGACGACTTTGAGATTTTTGTATACAAATGTGCGGATAGCAAGAGTCGCCACCGACTTTTCTTTTATCCAATTAAGGAAGGTGAAAAGAGCAGGAAAAGAGCTTCGTTAGATTACGAGTAAGGAGAAGGTTATGAAAAGGAAGGTATTAGCACCCCTTTCCATCCGATTATCTGGGCTCTTAGTTGCTCTTAGATCACTTTAAAATTGTGCTTTACGTGTGTTTGACAAAATGTTTTGAAAAAGGCATTTCGCTTTGACTTTGTAATGATTCATGTAATGTATACAAAGTGTTCTAAAATGTTTCGTTTGAAAGTTTTTGAACTTTGACAAAAGTGTGAGGTGCAAAAGTATTTTGATAAGCAAGCAACTAAAAGTCTTATTACCTACTCGAATTGGTCATTTTCGTGTTATTTCGTTCCTTTAGAATAGTGCTATCCATACCATTAGTTGGTAGGTAACCTATTCGTTGGATGTAAGCGGGACATTCGAAGGGACATCGGATGGTCATAAGCAACTTGGAAGTATCCTAGCACATTCGAAGGACTATCATCATTTTCGTGGCGACAATCGAGGTCAAGATCATGTATTCGGAGGCGACATCGTGGGTCTATGATCTTTGTATCGAAGGGACTATGATGATTTGCTTTGAAGGCAACGGTGCTAGGATACCTCTACGTTCGAGGGACTTGACCATTTGTGTTTGTAAGGCATCGAGAGAGAATTACCCTAAGGGGTGCATGTGTGAAAGAGTGTGTTGATTTCAGACATTTTATCTTGAAGTTAAGAATGAGCTATGTCCAATTTTAATCTTTCCATACACGCCTAATTACTAACAGTTTATAGGGTGCGGAAATTAAATTGCGGAAATATAAAATGCGGAAAGATAAATCCTACACTATTACATGGCTTTGGGCCATATACATAATTTAAAATGTGGAAAATAAAATGTCCTAATTAAGCTCTTACATCCCATAGGCAATTACATAATTGGAAAAAAGAAAGAGGTAAAAAGAAATCGTCCGAAACGAGATAACCTGTGAAAAGATGAGAAATCGGGAAATACGAGGAAATCGAATAAGAGGAAAATGTTAGCAAAAATAATAATTTTTGAATGAGAAAAATATTTCATGCTGGAAATAACATTAATATGCTAAAATAATTTTTGGGATTTTTTGGAGTTAATTTAATAATTAAAAATCAAT
This sequence comes from Vicia sativa, assembly GCA_021764765.1. Taxonomy (NCBI): domain Eukaryota; kingdom Viridiplantae; phylum Streptophyta; class Magnoliopsida; order Fabales; family Fabaceae; genus Vicia; species Vicia sativa. Next base: position 299,179,816 of record CM038793.1, read on the forward strand.
TAAAGGTGATTTAAATGATAAATTAACAATTAAATTAAATATGCATGCAAAAGTAATATTTTTAATTTTATAAATTAAATAAACATTTTCTAAAAATAATGCAAAAAGAAAAACATTTTTTGGTATTTTTAAATGCATGATAAAAATTATTGAAGTTAAATTAAAATGAATGAAAAAATATTAAGAAAATAGAAAAATATGGAAAAAATAGAAAAACATGAGAGTTTGTGAAAAAGAAAGGAAAACCGGTCCTGGCATGGTTCGAACTGGGGACCCTTCAGAGCATCTTCAAATAGTCAGCGCCTTAACCACTAGGACAAGTGACATCTGGTGGTTGAAACAACAAAATCAATTGAATATAAAGGATGACGCGTCATGGTTATGTTTGAAACACAGTCAGCCATGCGTGGACCCAGTTGGAAAGAGAGAGCGAATCAGAGTGAGCCATTGTGCCGTCGTCCGCGTCTTCATCGATCAACGGCAGGACCCTAGCTCGGTCGTCTTCTCTGGCGCAAGAAATCCAAACTGCGAAATAAGTGAAATAAAAGAAAAGAATACCTACTAAATCGAGGGCTTCGAACACGATGGTGGTGTTAGTTTCGATTGAAAGTGCCTGTAAGACCCGGTTCGAACGAAACAACTCGGAATGCCCTAACTATGGTGTTTCGAGTTTCACACGTCTAAGCTTGCATGAGATGGTTCATTCATGACCTATTGGATGCCCTGAGTTCATACAAACACACAAGAAACGTTAACAATGCATGAATAACGAAATTCGAATTTCAAAAGTTTACCAAATCGGAGCAATGTATTGGGCACGATTCTGGATGGTTTGGCTTCAAGTAAGAGTTGATTTTGCTTGCTGGGATATCAAGGAACACGTTTTGATCCTTAAAACACCTTGAAACTAGCCGGAGAATGAAATTCGAAATTTGACAATTCTTGAAAATTTTTGGCAAAGTGTGGGTTGTTGTAAGGGCTAGGGTTTCGTGTGTCTTGTGATGCTGCTTGCTGGCTATTTATAAAGTGTATTAGGAGAGGAAAAAGAAGGAAAAAAGATTTGGTTTTGAATGTGCATTGAATTCTTTTCAAATAAAATCAAATTTTGGAAAAAATTTGATTTTCTCTTCAATGTGAGAGCTAGCACGAATTTGGCATGTTCCATGGGCTTTCTTGGACCTCAAGTTTGATATAAATTCACTCCTTTTGGAAAAATATCTTATTTTCATATTTTATATAATTTAATTTTGAATTAAATGGTTTTAAATTCAAAAATAAATCAATAAAATTGAAAATTGCCATGGCCAAGCATCAATGAGTCACAAATAATATCATGAACAAGTTTGGATCATAAAATTATAGGCCCATTTGGAAAATTTTGCATTTTGACCAATATCTCCTTTTGTGCAATTGTTCAAAAATGCCCAACTTTTAAATAGTGTATCTTGCTCAATTTTCCACATTTTTGAGTGTTCTTGGACTTTTTAGAAAGCTCTAAGTGTCCTCTAACCAACCTCTTTGGTTTCATCTCAATTGGAGTTTCCATGCTCAATATATCTTCAAAACAAAATGTTGACTTTTTGTCCAATACAACTGATTTTCAACCATCTGAGCAATTGTCTGAGGAAACTTGACTTCTGAGGCTTGAAACTTGACATGGAGAATCTTTGAAGCATATGAGGAGGCATGATGACCATTGGAGATGTTGGAAATCCATCTTGATTTGGGAATCACCAAACCCTAGTTTGGGTTGATTGTCTAGGAGAAGGTTTGTCTGATCCACCCTTGAGGAATCTTTGAGTATGGATGCATGAAATATCTTGAGAAGATGGAGGGAAAATTTTGGGGTATGACAGCTGCCCTTGTTCAATCTTCTTGTACTGGAAGGGTTAGATTGGCGTGGGTGCCTTTCGTGACCTGGAGGTAGAAGATGATTGAACACTCGAGTACACCTGAAAATTTGCACTCGCGGTTGATAATGATGCGGGAATGGGCTTACAGATGCCATTTGGAGAAATTGGAGACTTCGCTGGGTAATAAATCATACGCTAGACTCGAGACCGTTGATAGGAGAGCTGACGGAGATGGGCTTAAGATGCCATCTGGAATAATCAATGCTGGGGAGTGAGCCGTACGCTAGGCTCTGTAGATGTTCCTGGAAGTGGAAGAGGCACGGAGATGGGCTTAAGATGCCATCCGGAGGGAGTCGTACGTTAGACTTCGTGCTCATCTTTGAATGAAGTTATTGGTTTGTATTGGTTTTTAACCAAATATGCAGCATTCTAAAAATGGAGAAATGTTGACAAGTAGTCGGAGATGGGCTTAAGATGCCATCCAAGGCAACTGAGTCGTCGCATGAGACTCTGTAGTTCTTTATTGATAATAAGAGAGTCGAGAATAAATCTTTGTCGATTACTGCGAGGGAAAGTAGTTGGCAAAATGTGGATATATTCCCTGTTGTGCATCGGGCATTGATCCACTGCCTGTTATCGGAGGATAACTTGTGATCGTTCGGATAGTTTTCCTGTCTAGCTTCGGGCATTAATCCTAGATCTATTGTCGGAGGACAACAAGGGATCGTTCGAGATAGTTTTCCGTCGGATTGGGTCTTAATCTGGACCGTTGTTGGAGGACAACGAGGCGGTCTTCGGATAGTCTTCCGTCGGATTGGGTCTTAATCTGGACGGTTGTCGGAGGACAACGGGCGGTCTTCGAGATAGTTTTCCGTCGGATTGGGTCTTAATCACGGACTGTATGCTTGAAATGATTTCACTGTTTTGGAAAACAAGAGAAACTTTGATAGAATATTTGTTAGTCTTATGCAAAGTATGATGCATGACGATGTGTATGAATGACATATGCATATATTATGACTTTATAAGAAATGTATGAATGATAGATGTTGTGGTATTTTAAAATATATCCATCTTGAAGAAGATGCGGATGTTCTGCTTGGGGATTTCTGACTTCTGTTTGGGGATGGAATGGATGGAGACCCTGAGAAAAAAGAAAACTTTGATTCCTCCGATGCACTATCTGACCAAGTCTTGAGGGCGGTAGAGATACACCGTCGAGGACCTTGTGCATAGACCCTGCTGGGGAGAAGTCTAGGGGGTACTCTGCTGGGGATTTTGTGTAAATCTTGCTGGAGAGTACTTGGTAGTTATCGGGAGACCGGGTTAGAAGGATCTGAAGCCCGTTGTAATCTCTGTCTGGGGAATAAAAGATGTAGGTTTCCTCCGGTGCACTATCTGACCAAGTTTCAAGTCACGGACAACTGCTTCTTTGGGGAAAGGGGTTGTTGAGAGATATTACATTAGGGATAAATACCTCGGCTGGGGGATGAAATGTTTTGTTCGAAGACGGGTGTAATATGATTAAGTTGAGTGGAATCACTGCTCGGGGCTACTGTATGCTCCGCTGGGGAAGGTTTGTTGTGAGTGACACCTCTGTGGGGATTATCCTCTGCGGGGAAATGCATTGGTGACTTTCGTCGTCATCTCAATTCCTGGAGCCTGTAGTAATTACTTTTGTTATGTTTACTTTTCGCATATTTGTGAATAGATTTTTATTGTCAGATGCATATAATCATTCAAAGCAAACGTTGGACTTTATCAACAACAATAGTAAGAATTTGTAAAGAGAAAGAAACTTGTATTTATTTGAAATGTGGCGTATGGCCAAGTAGTTTGTACATAAGAAAAGTAAAAAGCTATGCGGAAACAATCTCATTAAGTTCTAACTATGCTAGTACTCATATATTTCAACTATCTCATCTCCTTTGTTAGTAGAAAGTGAGTGAATTGATTTTATCCATTTGAATCTTGAATCTTGATAGTAATGCAGAAGTAGGTGATCTGGGCGAGACATAGTCGTGCGCTTAAATCTAACTTTTGCCTAGACCGCCCTTTCGGTTTTCGATCTAAGGATACCCTTTTTGCCCAACCGTCTTTTCGTTTTGACTTGCGGGTGTACATGTTTTGTATATATCCTAACTTTTGCCGAACCCTTTTGGTTACTTGGATGCCATATTTTTGCCTAGGCAGTTGACCTAGCGGGTCTCTTTTATGCGTAGTATTTTTTGACTATGTCTGCGTTCACAGGGTGTGGGAAGTCTTCACCATCCATGGTGCTAAGTGTCATAGCTCCACCGGAAAATACTGTCTTGACTACAAATGGTCCCTCGTAGGTGGGAGTCCATTTGCCCCTGGGATCACCTTGTGGAAGAATGATGCGCTTGAATACTAGATCACCGACTTGGTAGACTCGGTGCTTGACTTTCTTGTTGAACGCTTTGATCATTCGTTTCTGATAGATCTGTCCATGGCAAATGGATGCGAGTCGCTTTTCATCAATCAAGTTGATCTGGTCAAGGCGAGTCTGGACCCAATCGTCTTCGCCTAACTCTGCGTCCTGGAGGACTCTGGTTGAGGGTATCTGAACCTCGATGGGTAGGACTGCCTCTATACCGTATACAAGAGAGAAGGGGTTGCCCCTATTGATGTCCGTACTGTAGTGCGATAACCATGAAGAGCAAATGGTAACATCTCATGCCAATCTTTGTAAGTCATCGTCATCTTTTGTATAATCTTCTTAATGTTCTTATTGGCGGCTTCCACTGCGCCATTCATCTTAGGCCGATAAGGAGAAGAATTGTGATGCTTGATCTTGAACTGTGTGCAGAGTTCAGTGATCATTTTGTTGTTGAGATTAGAGCCGTTATCTGTGATAATCCTTTCAGGAGTGCCATATCGACAGATAAGATTATGCTTGATAAATTGAGCCACTACATTCTTGGTAGAGCCAGATTTGCTTCCACCCATTGGTGAAATAGTCAATTGCCACAAGGATGAAGCGATGTCCGTTGGAAGTGTGAGCTTGATTTCTCAATCATGTCAATGCCCACATTGCAAAGGCCAAGGAGGCTGTTAGTACATTCGGATGTCTTGGAGGTATGTGTACTTTATGCATATATCGCATTTGTGACAAGACCGAGCATAGCGGTGACAATCGACTTCCATGGTGGACCAATAGTAACTTTGTTCTCAAAATCTTCTTAGCCATTGTATGTCCCTTTGGAATGGGTACCAAATGCGCCGTGTAACTCTTCCATAATATGTTCATTTTTTTCGGTCTACACGTGAGTAAGCACAAGTCGTGGTTGCGCTTGTATAAGATCGTTCTTTGAGGAAGAATTTGGATCGAACCTTCTCAAATACTTCTTATCATTGATGGATGCCCTGCGGATATTCACGAGTCTCAAGATACCTCTTCACGTCATAGTACCAAGGTTTCTCTTACATCAAGCTCATAACAATATCTTTGGTTAATCAAACTTCTCAATGATGATCGGGGAGCCTCATTGTCCCATCGACCTTGAACATAGATGACATAGTAGCTAATCGTACTGATTCTCTTCTCGTGGAATGTGGTTGAAAGTGATCTCTTTGAAGTAGGAATCAAACTCAAAACATGCTCTCGTCGGAATGAGATTGGATGCTTCGTATCCCTCGCCTTAATCGGTGATCACTAACGAGTCTCCATACACTTGCAAGAACTTGATTCTTAAGTCAATAGCAGCTTTGATACCCATGATGCACGCTTCGTATTCGGCCATGTTGTTAGTGCAACTGAAACATAATCTGGCGGTGAAAGGCGTGTGTCCTTTTGGAGATGTAATGATGGCGCCAATGCCATTACAAGTGCGTTTGAGGCTCCATCAAAGACCATAGTCCATCGGGATCCTTGTTCGAGTCCTTAAATCCGGCCTGGTTCTTCGCAATTCGTAACTAGTAAAACATCTTCATCTGGAAATTCGAACTACATAGATTGATAGTCATCTACGGCTTGGTGAGCCAAATGATCGGCTACTACACTTCCTTTGATCGCTTTAAAAGTGTCTTTGGATGTCGTATTCGGTCAAGATCATTTGCCATCTTGCTATTCTCCGGAGAAGCTGGTTTCTCAAATATGTATTTTATCGGATCCATCTTGGAAATCAACAAGGTAGTGTGAGTCAACATATATTGTCTTAGTCGTGAGCAAGCCAAAGCGTTGCAAGTTTTCTTGTTGTGAGTATCTTGTTTCCGATCGGTAAACTTTTGCTAAGGTAATATATTGCATGATCTTTTCGACCCGGACTCGTCATGTTTCCCAACACACCCATTGAGTTCTCTAACATCAAGTACATGATAAGAGGTCTTCCTTGGCGGCATCGGGATAGGAGGATTCAGGTACTCCTTGATTTTGTCAAAAGCGATCTGGCAATCGTCGTTCCATTCTACCACTTGATCTTTCTTCAGTAATTTAAAGATTGGCTCACAAGTAGAAGTTAAATGTGCAATGAATCTGGCAATGTAATTCAATCGGCCCAAGAAACCTCTGACTTCCTTCTCGGTACGGGGCGCTGGCATCTCTTGAATGGCTTTAACTTTGGCGGGGTCAACTTCAATACCTTTACCACTGACGACAAACCCTAAGAGTTTACCGGACCTGACTCCAAAGGTGCACTTTTTAGGATTGAGTCTTAGCCTGTACTTCTTCAATCTATCAAACAGTTTCCGTAGATAATCAAGATGTTCTTCTTCAGTCTGTGATCGAGCTATCATGTCGTCGATGTAGACCTCTATCTCGTGATGAATCATGTCATGAAACAATGTCACCATAGCACGCTGATAAGTGGCGCCTGCGTTCTTTAGTCCGAACGGCATAACCTTGTAACAAAAAGTGCCCCATTATAGCAAGTAGTCTTCTCCATGTCTTGAGGCCATTACGATCGATTATGGGAGAAACCATCCATGAAGGAAAACCTTATCTTTGGCGGTGTTGTCAACGAACATCAATATGAGGAAGTGGAAAATCGTCTTTCGGACTTGCTCTGTTCAGATCTCTGTAATCTACACACATTCGTACCTTGCCATCCTTCTTAGGTACAGGCACTACGTTTGCAACCCACTGCGGATAAAAGTACACTAGAAACCGGCGTTGAACTGCTTCATAACCCGACTTTGATTTTCTCGACATCTCGGGGCGCATCACGGCAGACCTTCATTTCAGGAGAAAACCTTCTTTTGTTGGCGGTGTACCACAATATCAATGTCTAACCACGGCATGTCTTCGTATGACCAAGCAAAACCTCAATATAGTCTCGTAGCATCGAACCAACCTTTCTCGACTTTGTTTCAAGACCCACTCCTATCTTGATCTCTTTTACATCTTCGTCGGTGCCAGTTCACAACCTCAACTTGCTCTTCATGCGGTGTATAACTCGTTCTTCTTCTTAGTAGTCGACAAGTTCTCACGGCACTTCACAATCTTCCTCACTTTCGTCTTGGCTTGGTAGATCGGATTATCGAAGTCATATTTAGCAATAGCATAAATGTTATCAACGAGATTCGGAGTGATTACGATGTATCACGTGGGTGTGTGTAAGAAACACATAGCTTTTTGAAGGGGTGATAAAGTAAAAGAAACAACAATTGAATGCAAAAGTCCAACGATTTTATTGAATAAAGATATGCAAATGACAGATAATAACCCTCACAAACGAGCCACGATGCCCCGGGTAAGGCACTAGGCTTTAGAGTTTATTGTTCAAAACATAGAAAATACGAAAAGCAAAACAAAACAAGAGCAATTACTCTGTCTAAAGGAGATTGGTATAGCGTCTTGATCTTCCAATTCTTTGAGTCCATTGTCGGGAGTTGGAAGATCCACTTGTTGATGTCGAAGTCGTTGTCATCGTCTTCTATAGCATGGATTCCACTCTGGCTGATGCGGAAAGGAAGTTGGCCGCACGTTCGCGTATCATCTTGTCCTCGATGGTGAAGCCTAAACCGGTCTTGTCGGTTGAAAGGAAGATCGGGGCTGACCCCAAATAGAACTACCTCTTCCTTTAAGCTGCGACTTGAGCATCTTTCGGTGAGGCCATCCTAGGCGGGCTGGTGTAATTTCGAAGTGGCGGAGAGTCAACGAGGCATGACTACGGGGATTGTTTGAAATCTTGACGAGTCTCGAAGAATTCACCCTCCACCTCGAGTAGCGGAATGAGTGTAGATGGTGACCATATATTCTTCTTCACCACATCTTGTAACAACCTTCCCTTCACGGATACTAACCCGATGCAAGGTAGAGTGTATTTGCCCCATGTATCCAGGCGTCCAGTAGGCAAGAGTAAGTGGGCGGATGTCCATGACAAAGAAAGTGGAATCAAAAGTGCGGAACCGACTTTAGCAGAGAATGAGGCTCTCAATCTTGTTCGCAGAACCATCAAAAGCTCTCACAACTATGTCCTTTGGGCTTGAACCAACCCTTCGACATCAAGTCGATCAAAGCGATCTTGGTAGGATATTCAAAGCGAGGCTGGTATCCACCAAAACATGAGATAATGTAGCGCCTTGCATTCAACGGAGATGTGCAAGGCTTTGTTGTGTTCTTTCAGAAAAGTCGGATCGACATCGGAGAAGCCTAGGCCGTTGTTGGCAGCCAGGCTATGTCTGAACTTCAAGCGGTCGGTAGTAGTGTCTTGCGATGCGTGAGCATTCTTGAAACTTCACCAAGGCTTTAGCATGAGCCTCGAGCACAAGAGCGAGCAAGCATGGAGATCTTGGACGGAGTTTGTCCCAAGCTGTTCCACAACATTGTAGTCACTCTTCTTGATAATCTTGAATTTCCTCCATTTCTTGTTTGGGCGTCTTGATAACTTCCTTTGGTACTACGGATGAGCGGGATGAGTCCTGGTTCTTTCCCTCTAGCTTGGGAATGGGTTGAATAAATGGAATCTGTTGGAGTCGCGTGTCTTTTGGAGGAGCGATTTGGAGAGAATACTCTTCGGTTCGGTCATCTTACTTGATCCGGTGATGTTGTCAATGACGGGAATGGTAGCTTCAACTGTAAGATCTTCAATGGTCAGAGGGTCTTGCTTGACGCCATGATAGTAAACATCGGCTCCATAATTCCAAGGAATAGCTTTGTCAGAGGAATATGGAACTGTTCTCGGAGAAGTGATAATGAGAGGTGCCACTCTAGGCACAGAATCAGCAGAGGAAATTCTTCTTGTGTTAACATCAGCATAGTCTTCTGGGAAATCATCACCCCATCCGGTCGCCTTAACATCTTCAATAGGAATCTTGTAGCTCTCAGGAACAGTGTACTTCACCATGTAATCATACTTTCCACTTGGCTGCCCCCAAGGTATCCCACACGGATGGTGCTATCTCATTCGTATTGTCGATCTTCCGTTTAGACATGTCTTCACACAGCTTCTGCACAGGTGGTTTTAGGAATAGTATCTCACGATTATCCATCATGCACTGGACACGTCTTCTCAACCAAGCACAACCATCAGGTGCAGATGGGCACCAACGACAATTCTCTGGAACTCTTGTCATGGTTAGGCATAGGCGCGTTGATCACATTCGGAGTCTCAACAGGAGGATCAAACTCAATCTTCTTAGCTTCAATCATATCTTGGATTTTGTTCTTCAAGGCCCAACAATCATTAGTGTTGTGCCCTGGGCTGTTGGAGTGGTAAGCACACTTAGCATTAGGATTGTATCTCGGAGAGGAAGTGTTGACATTCTGAGGGGGGATCTCTCAAGGTAATCAGCTCTGCTTTCAACATGTGTTGCAAGGCTTGCGACAATGGCATGTTGATCTTAAATGGTCTTCGTGGCGTTAAGCTCTGTGCGTTGTCTCGGAGGTTATCTTTGATGCGGATTGGAATCTGGCCCCATTGAGCACGGTCGGTCTTGGCTCGGCTTTTCTAACCACACACAGCATTAGCTTCTTTCTTACCACCAAAAGATCTTTTCGCAGCATTTGAAGATGACTCTACATGAATTTTTCCACTCTTGATACCGACCTCAATACGCTCGCCTGTCAATATCAGCTCGGTGAATCCGGCTGAAGAGCTTCCAATCAGATGATTGAAGAATGGGCCCGTTAGTGTTCCCATAAACATGTCAACCAACTCCCTATTGGACAAGGGTGGTTGAACTCTGCCTGCTAGGTCTCTCCATTTCTGAGCATACTCTTTGAACTTCTCATCACGACCCATGGACATGCTCTGTAGCTGCATGCGAGTGGATGTCAATTGACATTATACTCATCTTGTCCGTAGAAAGCATCTGCCAAATCACTCCAAGTACGGATACGGTCGTTCTCTAACTGATAATACCATTCCAACTGAGTTCCGGACAAACTTTCTTGAAAATAATGCATCCACAACTTTCTGTCATCAGTGTGGGGGTTGATCTTCTGGACATAGGACTTCAAATGCAGCTTTGGACAAGAGATGCCATCATACTTGGAAAAAGTTGGAACCTTGAACTTGGGAGGAATCACCACACCAGGGACAAGACTCAGTTCATCAAAATTCAGCCCGGACATCTTCAGATTTTCCACGCATTGACGGTCTTCAAGTTGCTTGTACTTGTCATCTTCATCGGTATTGGCCATCATCATAGTCTTTTTCAGGCTCATCTTGCCTTCGCCGCCATCACCCTTGACACTCCCTCATTCTTGACACTTCCTTGAGTTCTATCCATTAACCACTTTAGGACCACCTTTGTAGCGTCGCCCATGTTGAGAAGACCGGCGACCTTCTTCTTTACTTGATGAGCTTTTGGATCCTCTTGGCCTTGGACCAAGCTAGTGAGCGTTCTTTGGCCGAGCATTACGAGCACGGAGATCTTTGTGTCTGTTCAAGAGCCATTTTCTGCTAAAATAATAGCGAGAGAATGAGAAAACCAATCTTCAATGTACCTGTGATGCAATGCTATGCTATGATATGCAATGCTTATGCGAATGCAATGCAATATTTTCAAGGACCTTAGAGATTTAAATTTGTTAAACAAGCAATGAACAAACATTTATTAGTTCTCTTTTTATTATTTTTCTTTTTAAGTACAAAAGATAGTTCAAAGCAATAAAAGGAAAACATGTAAATTCTAAAGCTCTAAGTCTCCCATGGGCGCTTCCTCTTGGTGCCGAGGTAGGCGTTGATGTTTCGCTCTTCGTGAAGTAGCTTTGTCAGTTCTAGTACCTTCTTCTCGCTTGCATAGCACTGAGCTTCAAATGTATCCCTCTCTTCTTTAAGCTGAATCCAGGATCTCTTCAAGTCTTCAAAATCAGTAGGCATGTCAGGATGGAGAACGGTATAGGTCGTCGGCTATAACAGAGTTCCATAATTCTTTGTAACACGGTGTAATTGCATCATGAGGTTTTGAGCTCGAGCTCTCACCCACTTGAGGTAAGGTTCCCAAGGAATGGAGTTTTGGTGCCCCAAAGTCTTGGTATCGATCTTCTTTACCATGCCCCAGTGTGTGAACCTTCGTCGGTGATGGAGATCGTGGTTGTAGTCGAACACAATATCTTGGAGAAGCATATCATGAGGACCATCTCTTGGCGAAACCAAACGGCGTAGAGCTAGAGAGGGTTGTAAGTAATACCTCCCTTATACCAAGTAGTGGTACATTAGGAATTCTCCTGGCAGCTCAATGAATGTGAAGTCCTTTTGAGAGAAAAGACACCACGGATATCCGATGAGAGAGTGACATTAGTCTTTGAGACCATCTCAACCTTTGCTCGTTCTTCAGTGCGTGGAGGAAGGTGCGAAATAATGTAGGCATAGGATTACGGGTAAGGAACAACTTGATGGCGTTGACATCTATGAATTGATCCGAGTTAGGGAATAGAACCAAACCATAGATTAGCAAGGCCACAATATCTTCAAATGCATGAAAACTCATAACTTTGAGGAATTCTCGGACGTTCTTAATTAGGAACTTGGCAAGTAAACCCTTAACTCCACTTCTTGTTTCCCAATTGGCTTCAATGTCTGAGCGCTTAAGATGTAAGTCTGATGCGATGTCTTCGTACTTAGGAACTTTTTCTAAACCGGTGAATGGCATTTGGTCAAGAATAGGTATCCCAAGTAGCTTAGAGAACTCTTCCAGGTAGGAACCAACGATAATCAGGAATGTAAAGCAATGGTGTTTCGGATCGAAGAATTGAAAAAGGACATGCATCATATCTTCTTCAAAACCGGAGATAACCATGTCAAGTAGATAACCATGTCTTTTGATGAACTGAGCATGATCGGGAATCTCTGAAACCAATTCTTTGAGCTGAGAATGTATACCCATGAAGTTGATTCGGATAGTCTTTCTAGAAGCATAATTCCTACAAAAGAGCAAAGATAAATCCCTAGGTCCTTGAAATAGTAAGAAATGATATGCAATGCGATGATGTCATGTTTAGCACACACAAATAATTCACACAATGAGCCTAGGTTTAAGGCTTGCATGAGGTATAGGTGATTACCCCACCAAAAGTTTGAGTTGGTTCATCTGTCCTATAATAGTAACTGGTTCTAGGAATCTCATATCATTGATCTTTCTCGTAGGCATTTATTTCAATACGACTACCAAGTGGTCGACCGAAAATATCCCAAAAGTCGATCTCAATGGCGTAGCATCGGTATCAACCAACCTTAGTGCACCAAAGCCGGCCATCTCACTACCTTCTAATGGCTAAGATGGGTCAATTAGGGTTCTAAAAGTTTAGTTAGTGCTTGATGACACCACGCAGAAGCCAAATACTATCCTCAACTTGGAAATGAAGAGTATCGGGACATCCAAAGTGTCACACTAACGTAGCCATCATGTTGCCGTTTCGATATCGTCTAGCAGTCATGACGATTTATGCTACTTACCTAAAAACCGGATCCGGTGTAGGATCTCCACAGATATAATACCCAAGCAACCCTTAAAGATAAAGCAAGCAAGTCAAGCAGAAAGCAATAAAATGATCTAGAAATCCCTAAGGCATTCTCTCTTTTAGGGTGTCTCCCGTGAGTCACCGTTACATGTCGGTGAGCGACTTTGAGATTTTTGTATCGCAAATGTGCGGATAGCAAGAGTCGCCACCGACTTTTCTTTTATCCAATTAAGGGAAGGTGAAAAGAACAGGAAAAGACCTTCGTTAGATTACGAGTAAGGGAGAAGGTTATGAAAAGGAAGGTATTATCACCTTTCCATCCGTAGTTATCTACGGGCTCTTAGTTGCTCTTAGATCACTTTAAAAATTGTGCTTTGTGTGTTTGACAAAATGTTTTGAAAAGGCATTTCGCTTTGACTTTGTAATGATTCATGTAGGAATGTATACAAAGTGTTGAAATGTTTCGTTTGAAAAGAGTTTTGAACTTTGACAAAAGTGTGAGGTGCAAAAAGTATTTTGATAGAGCAAGCAACTAAAAGTCTTATTACCTACTCGAAAATTGGTCGTTTTCGTGTTATTTCGTTCCTTTAGAGTAGCTATCCATACCATTAGTTGGTAGGTAACCTATTCGTTGGATGTAAGCGGGACATTCGAAGGGACATCGGATGGTCATAAGTAACTTGTAGGAAGTATCCTAGCACATTCGAAGGGACTATCATCATTTTTCTTAGGCGACAATCGAGGGTCAAGATCATGTATTCGGAGGCGACATCTTGGGTCTATGATCTTTGTATCGAAGGGACTATGATGATTTGCTTTGAAGGCAACGGTGCTAGGATACCTCTATGTTCGAGGGACTTGACCATTTGTGTTTATAAGGCATCGAGAGAGAATTACCCTAAGGGGTGCATGTGTGAAAGAGTGTGTTGATTTCAGACATTTTATCTTGAAGTTAAGAATGAGCTATGTCCAATTTTAATCTTGCCATACACGCCTAATTACTAACAGTTTATAGGGTGCGGAAATTAAATTGCGGAAATATAAAATGCGGAAAGATAAATCCTACGCTATTACATGGCTTTGGGGCAGATACATAATTTAAAATGCGGAAAATAAAATGTCCTAATTAAGCTATTACATCCCATAGGCAATTACATAATTGGAAAAAGCGGTAAAAGAAATCGTCAAAGCGAGATAACACTGTGAAAGATGAGAAATCGAAAATACGAGGAAATCGAATAAGAGGAAAATGTTAGCAAAAATAATAATTTTTGAATGAGAAAAATATTTCATGCTGGAAATAACATTAATATGCTAAAATAATTTTTGGGATTTTTTGGAGTTAACTTAATAATTAAAAATCAATTAAAGGTGATTTAAATGATAAATTAACAATTAAATTAAATATGCATGCAAAAGTAATATTTTTAATTTTATAAATTAAATAAACATTTTCTAAAAATAATGCAAAAAGAAAAACATTTTTTGGTGTTTTTAAATGCATGATAAAAATTATTGAAGTTAAATTAAATGAATGAAAAAATATTAAGAAAATAGAAAAATATGGAAAAAATAGAAAAACATGAGAGTTTGTGAAAAAGAAAGGAAAATCGGTCCTGGCATGGTTCGAACTGGGGACCCTTGAGAGCATCTTCAAACAGTCAGCGCCTTAAGCACTGGGACAAGTGACATCTGGTGTTTGAAACAACAAAATCAATTGAATATAAAGGATGACGCGTCATGGTTATGTTTGAAACACAGTCAGCCACGCGTGGACCCAGTTGGAAAGAGAGAGCGAATCAGAGTGAGCCATTGTACGCATCGTTCGCGGTCTTCATCGATCCACGGCCGGGCCTAGCTCGGTCGTCTTCTCCGTGACCAAGAAATCCAACCTGCGAAATAAGCGAAATAAAGAGAATACCTACCCCTAATCGAGGGCTGCGAACACGATGGTGGTGTTAGTTTCGATTGAAAGTGCCTGTAAGACCCGGTTCGAACGAAATAGCTCGGAATGCCCTAACTATGGTGTTTCGAGTTTCACACGTCTAAGCTTGCATGAGATGGTTCATTCATGACCTATTGGATGCCCTGAGTTCATACAAACACACAAGAAACATTAACAATGCATGAATAACGAAATTCGAATTTCAAAAGTTTACCAAATCGGAGCAATGTATTGGGCACGATTCTGGATGGTTTGGCTTCAAGTAAGAGTTGATTTTGCTTGCTGGGATATCAAGGAACACGTTTTGATCCTTAAAACACCTTGAAACTAGCCGGAGAATGAAATTCGAAATTTGACAATTCTTGAAAAATTTCGGCAAAGTGTGGGTTGTTGTAAGGGCTAGGGTTTCGTGTGTCTTGTGATGCTGCTTGCTGGCTATTTATAGAGTGTATTAGGAGAGGAAAAAGAAGGAAAAAAGATTTGGTTTTGAATGTGCATTGAATTCTTTTCAAATAAAATCAAATTTTGGAAATTTTTTGATTTTCTCTTCAATGTGAGAGCTAGCACGAATTTGGCATGTTCCATGGGCTTTCTTGGACCTTAAGTTTAATATAAATTCACTCATTTTGGAAAAATATCTTATTTTCATATTTTTTATAATTTAATTTTGAATTAAATGGTTTTAAATTCAAAAAATAAATCAATAAAATTGAAAATTGCCATGGCCAAGCATCAATGAGTCACAAATAATATCATGAACAAGTTTGGATCATAAAATTATAGGCCCATTTGGAAAATTTTGCATTTTGACCAATATCTCCTTTTGTGCAATTGTTCAAAAATGCCCAACTTTTAAATAGTGTATCTTGCTCAATTTTCCACATTTTTGAGTGTTCTTGGACTTTTTAGAAAGCTCTAAGTGTCCTCTAACCAACCTCTTTGGTTTCATCTCAATTGGAGTTTCCATGCTCAATATATCTTCCAAACAAAATGTTGACTTTTTGTCCAATACAACTGATTTTCAACCATCTGAGCAATTATGGAAACTTGACTTAGGGGCTTGAAACTTGACATGGAGAATCTTTGGAGCATATCAGGAGGCATGATGACCATTGGAGATGTTGGAAATCCATCTTGATCTGAGAATCACCAAACCCTAGTTTGGGTTGATTGTCTAGGAGAAGGTTTGTCTGATCCACCCTTGAGGAATCTTTGAGTATGGATGCCTGAAATATCTTGAGAAGATGGAGGGAAAATTTTGGGGTATGACAATTAGCACCCCACATGCCTGTAGTACTCTACGGTATCCACTTTCTATTTCTAGCTAAAGGGTGTGTTATATCTATCTACACTTAATCGCTACAATGCATGCAAAAGAAAAGAGAAAAATAAAGAAACCACGGGGAAAAGAAGGAAGTATTTACGAAATTTGCTCGATCAAGCCCCGTGACAAGATACCTACGTATTCCCGCGTGTAATGGGAAAGTCAGAGCGCCGTAGTTCGGCTCATTTGTTTTGATGGGTTTTGTGTTTCTTACTTGTGAAAAAGGTTTTAAACACAAAAGAAAAGGAGCGCGCAAAGGCGAAAGAGTTTGTGTTGGTTGGTTGCTTTTACCTTGAAAAAGGAGTTTAAACCATTATTAAGTGTTTTTGTTTTCAAAGGGAAAAGAAAAACAAGTTTTAGTTTTATTACATGCATGGATGCAAAAGAAACTAGCAAAACAAAAGGGAGACTAGTTAAGTATTAACCCTAATGTTGACAAGCAAAGGATGTGGATTCTATGGTTGAGGATGTAAGGGAATCTCTACCTATATTAACATGCAAAGGATGTGGATCCTAATGTCTAGGCTAGAGAACCTGGGGAAAAACAAGCAAACAAGCACAATCCACAAGTAGAATTTCCCTAAACGGGTCTTTAAATAAACCAGAGGGGTTTCTGAACATGCTCCAACTACGGAAGCCCCATCATGCATCTTTATTCCTACTTCTCATGGCAAAAGAAAGCTGTAAAGCCCTACTTCTTATGATATCTAGGAAAGCGATAAGAGAATGCGATAAATGGTGTAGAAACTATCGAATGAATATAGAATCCGAAGAGCACTGTGAGCTAATGAAATACTCTGGAAAACTTCAAGTACTACAACCATGCAATAAGAGTAAACCGGTGAGAATTGTTCAAAGCATCAAAACAAGCGGAATATGTCTCAATACGCATCCGATGCGATAATGCCTGCAAGAACAAGATTAGACCAAGAAAAACAAGATAGGAGGGGTACACACGTGGGTGTACAAATGCAAAACACCTGCGGGAAGGGAGTTAGACCCAAAAGCAAGCAAAATAATGTATACGTAGGTATGCAAGTATGGGAGACATGTGTCGTATATGTATGCAACACAAGCCCCTGCATCAAACAGAGCCCAAACAACAGCTTGGCATAGCTAGAACGTCTACTATTTGCTGTTAGAATCAAGAAAGAACAGAAAAATACACCAGCACAGGCCGCGCTAAGCCTGCTATACCGCGCTAAGCACGACCCAAACAGAGGCCACCGCGCTTAGCCTGCTCTGGACCGCACTAAGCGCGACCTGCAAAACAAAAGTCAGAATGTTTGGCGCTTAGCGCGCTCCTGGTGGCGCTAAGCGCGTTCTGCAACCTGCAAAAATGTTGTTTTTGGTCTGGATCACCTGTTCATGATGCCCTCATGCCAAAAGTCAATCCATACAGTTAGGCCATAGTCCCGTAGCAGATAAAAGTCAAATGAACACACGAGGATTGCAAATCGAATCGATAAAACCAATGTTCATGTGAAGAGTACATGCGTGAACATGTGAGGAATGCAAATCGAATCGATAAAACCAATGTTCTTGTGAAGAGTATGCATGAACATGCAAGGAATGCAAATCGAATCGATAAAACCAAGGTTCATTTGTGAAATTAAATGCATGAACATGCAAGGAATGCAAATCAAAATGATAATTCCAATGTTCATTTGTGAAATTAAATGCATGAACATGCAAGGAATGCAAATCAAAATGATAATTCCAATGTTCATTTGTGAAATTAAATGCATGAAAATGCAAGGAATACAAATCAAATCAATAAAACCAATGTTCATTTGTGAAATTAAATGCATGAACATTCCAAGAATGCAAGTGAAATTCACAATTCTAATGTTCAAGTGTAGGATCAATGCATGAACATGCCAAGAATGCAAGTGAAATTCGCAATTTTAATGTTCAAGTGTAAGATTAATGCATGAACATGCCAAGAATGCAAGTGAAATTCACAATTCTAATGTTCAAGTGTAAGATCAATGCATGAACATGCCAAGAAGGCAAGTGAAATTCACAGTTCTAATGTTCAAGTGTAAGATCAATGCAAGGGAGTCATGCTACCAAGAGGCATTAGAAACTTCCATTTGAATCTAGGTTATGCATTAACACAAACACCTAGAATGCATATGCAATGGATTCATGTACAATGCATTATGTGCCTAATGATCAAGATGCTTGGATGTCTACATGTCGACACAAATTATGCCTCAAATCATCATGAGTCGATGCAATTAAATCAAACTAAATGCCCTCTAATGCATGAGCATGTGATAAATGATGCAAGATGCATGAATTTATGACTTATATGCAAGGAAGGCACAAATGCACAAGGATATATGCATGCTATGTACAAAATCCTCACTCCGACACAAATAAGGTGGAAAAATCCAATTCAAATAAAAGAATTCAAGAGTACAAGTTCAAGAATCAGAATCTACATTGAATTTGCATGCAATTTCAGTATTCAATTTCAAGAAAAAAACTGAAAGTCAGGAACAACTTAAAATAAGTGCTTATTTGAACCTAACACTTACTTGAACTTGAAGTTTGAATCAAATTGAAGAGGAATTCCTTGTGCTCTTCAAAGAAAATACCAAATCAGCAGCGAATTGATGATAATATTCAGAATTAGCCTTGAATTCTTGAGGAAAACTTGAAGTCTTCGATGGAGGATTGAAGAAGATGAATGAGAAATCCTTGAATCTTGAAATTGAAGAGAAAATCAAGATGAAACCGTTCCTTCCATGTCAAATGCGTGCAGAAGAAAGAGAGGAAGATCCAGTTGATTAGAGATCTTGCAATGAAGAACCAGAACTCACGGGGCGCTTAGCGCGCATGGCCAGGACAGTGTTAGGCGGAGGTGCAGTGGCGGCTGTGGTGGTTGCTTGGAGGAAAAGTTGCGTTTAACTTTGTTTTTTTGGGTTTTGCTTTTGATTCTTGAGAGAATTAGAGTGTGATTGATAGTGAAAATTAAGCAAATTATGGTGTTGTCCCCCCTCTTTGTGAAGAGAATGATCTATGTATAGTTTTAGGAATTGGGCCTAAGAACCATAATCAAGCCTAATCATGATTATCCAAATAATTTTCGTGATTAATCCAAAACAGCCAAATCCATGTGGAATTTGGAGTCGTACTGTAAACGAAAAGTGTCCGTAATGAGATTTTGCTTGCTTGAATCAAAATCCCGACTTGATACGTTGAACGATCAAGGAAATAATAATTTTCGAAGTTTCAGCACAATTTTAGACCACTGACACATGCAGAATTTTATTTGCGCTCTTCTGAGATAATGCCTCGAACGAGGGTCTTCTGATCAAAATTTGCAAATGAGCGTTTCAGAGACAATCGAAGCTAACTAAATTTGTGAACTTTTGGCACTGGTCCCATCTCATTTCGTTGAAAATCGAGTGAGATATGATTTTTCGAACTTCGTATATCATATGAAAATTGCTCAGTTCAGCTAAAAATCGACTTCAAATAACAAAATTCTGGTATTGATCAGTGAGGAATCCGCTCCCAAGTTACAAATGAAAGTTGTAGAGGACTTTGATACGGAATTTTAGAAATCAACCCCGCTCGATTCCGAGTTTCCATCTAGGAGATACGACCTGTTTAGTGGGCAGGACGCGCGATTCAGCACTAAGATATAGCTTAATCCACTGGAGAAAATAATTCTTTGGAGACCTTCCTCACGAGGTCTGATTCTGGCTTTCAAAAGAAAGTTGTAGGAAATGATGAGAAGGAAATGCCAGTCGAAAATTGTCAGAAAATACCCCACGATCTGAGAGATACGCCTTCGGGAGTACCCAAAATACACTAAAAACCTGAAATCTGCTTTATTGAGAAATAAACGAGTAAACTCTTTTTTTGGTGTCCACTTGGAATGCCTTGAACATGGTTGTAACACGGTGAACTGACTTTGTAGGATTTTTTGTATCCAAATGTGCGGATAGAAAGAGTCGCCACCGACTTTTATTTTTATCCAATTAAGGGAAGGTAAAAGTAACAGAAAAAGACCTTCGTTAGATTCTGAGTTCGGAAGAATGGTTATGAAAAGGGAAGGTATTAGCACCCCTTTCCATCCGTAGTTATCTACGGGCTCTTAGTTTCTCTAGATCACCTTTTAAAATTGCTTTCTGTGTGTTTGACAAAGATGTTTTGAAAAGGCATTTCGCTTTGACTTTGTAATGACTCATGTAGGAGTGTATACAAAGTGTTCGGAAATGTTTTTTTGTTTTGAAAATTTGAACTTTGAAAAAAGTGTGTGGTGTGAAAAGCATTTGATAGAGCAAGCAACTAAGAGACTTATTTACCCACTCAGAATTGGTCGTTTTGTTGTACTTCTACATTCCTTTAGAATAGCGCTAGCCATACCATTAGTTAGTAGGTAGCTCCATTCGTTGGATGTAAGCGGGACATTCGAAGGGACATCGGATGGTCATAGAAGGCAACTTGTAGGAAGTATCCTAGCATATTTGAAGGGACTATCATCATTTTCGTGGCGACAATCGAGGTCAAGATCATGTATTCGGAGGCGACATCGTGGGTCTTATGATCTTTGTATCGAAGGGACTATGATGATTTGTTTGGAAGGCAGCGGTGCTAGAATACCTCGTTCGAGGACATGACCATTTTGAATCGAAGGCATCGAGAGAATTACCTAAAGGGTGCGTGTGTGAGAGAAGTGTGTCAAATTCGGATATTTTATCTTGAAAATTAGTGTGAGCTATGTCCAATTATTATCTTGCCATACGCCTAATTACTAGCAATTGATAAGGTGCGGAAAGTAAAATGCGGAATGTAAAGATGCGGAAAGGTAAATCCTACGCTATTACATGGCTTTGGGGCGGATACATAATTTAAACTTACGGAAAATAAAAGTCTAAATTAAACTATTACATCCCATGAGCAATTACATTATTGGAAAATAATATGATAAAAGAAAAAGCGTCCGAATCGGACAACTTTGTGAAAGAATAAGAAAATCGGAAATATGATGAAATTGAAATGAGAAAATGTTAGAAAAATACAATTTTAATATGAGAAAATTAATATATCTGGAAATAAGATAAATATATTAAAATAATTTTTGGGATTTTTGGAAAAGGTTTAATAATTAAAATGCAATTAATAATGATTTAAATGCAAAAATATAAATAAAATAAATATGCATGCAAAAATTATATTTTTAATTTATTAAATTAAATAAAGGTTTTAGAAAATAATGTAAAAAGAAAAAATGTTTTGGTAATTTTTAATGCAGAAATAAAATATAGAAAACAATTAAAATGAATGAAATAAAAATAATGGAAAATATGAAAATATGTTAGAAAATATGAGTTTGTGAAAGAAAATAGCAAAACATACCTAGGATTCGAACTCATGACCCTTGAGGCATCAAACTTGATGGCGCCTTTACCACTCGCCATGTGTGCAAGCTGTTTGGAATCGGATCTAATGAAACAAAACGGATGTCGTCTCTGGCTTCCTCATTGCCTTGTGACTTCATCGTCCAGTTTGAATATTTGAAGCTAAGCGTCGGCTTTTCTTGACGCTAAAGACCACGCAAAATGGAAAACGCAACATATATAATATAAATGAGTTCTAAAGACATGGTTTAATTCAGACATCCTTAGAACACGATGGGCAAGGTCTGGTCCAATTTTATGTATTTAAAACCTAAAAGCGAACTCGGGAACCCTAACAATGGCATCTGGGTTCTAAGCCATGAAAACTCAATCAAATCACCCGGATAAACTTGCAATCTTCCTACTAATCACAAAAACAACAACCAAATGTGTTAAAATGCATGAAAAACAGAAATCGATTTTGGAAAAAGTATGAACAAACCGATTGAATCTCTTGTTTACGGATGGTTTTGATGAAGTAAGTATCTCTGGATCGACTCGGAGATGCCAAGGAATGCAATGGAACCTTGGAATTGGTGGATCGAAACAAAACTAGGGTTACGGTTGCTTCCAACGGATTTTGAACTTTGGGATAGGGTTTGTAGAGCAATTTTTCGTCCTCTCTTGATAGGTATGCATTGTACATTTATCTTGGATGGATTTGGGATTGAATTTGGAAAGAATCAATCAATATTCAATGGAAATCAAATTTGATATTTCCATGAAAATCAAATCTTCAAAGCTTGATCAATTTCAATCCAATCTTGCCTTTCTTGCTCCAATTTCGAATTTCTGGCATTTGTGAGTTAATTGGACCTTAAGGAAAGAATAAAATCAATCTTTGCCATTAATTTCAATTTTATAATTTATTTTAAGATTTAATTTGCATTTAAATGAATAAATTACAAATTAAATAGAAAAATAAATCAAAAATTCGTGGCTTTGGGCTTGGACACTCCTAATTGCTTGAGGAACAAGTTAGGATGAAGAAAAAGTAGGCCCATTTGCAAAAGATTTGATTTTTGAAGTATCTCTCTTGTGCATTCTTCAAAATTGCCCAACTTGTAGATGGTGTAACTTGCTCAATTTTCCACATTTTGAGTGTTCTTGGACTTTTGGAAAGCTCTAAGAGTCCTCTAACCAATGTCTTTGGTCTCATCTCAATTGGAGTTACCATGCTCAAAATATCTTCAAAACAAAAGTTGACTTTTGTTGACTTTGAAAATGACTGTAATGTTTTGAGCTATACCTCTCAAATGAAGCATTTTTGGACATTCTTGTGAGACATGAAGTTGTAGAGAATTGAATTTCCTTCAAAACAAGAGGTGGTGGAAAAATTTACGAGAAAGTATGAGAAAGTTATGATCGGTCAAAGTTCGATTGACTTTTCATCTAGAAACCCTAATTTAGAAAGTTTGACTTTTGGGCAAATCTTGAGTTTTCTTGATGAATCATGATCAACCCTTGATCAAATGATGAATGTAACTTCAAAATGAGGATGTTGACCAAAATCGAAAGTTTTGTGTATGTTGACCACGATTGACTTTTGTCCAATACACCGATTTTCAACCATCCGAACCATTATGCGAAACTTGACTTGTGAGGCTTGAAACTTGACATGGAGAATCTTTGAAGCATATGAGGAGGCATGAAGGCCATTGGAGATGTTGGAAATCCATCTTGACTTGAGAGATACCAAACCTAGTTTGGGTTGATTGTCTAGGAGAGAGTTTGTCGATCAACTCTTGAGGAATCCTTGAGTATGGATGTATGAAATCTCTTGAGTAGATGGAGGGCAAATTTTGGGGTATGCAGCTGCCTGTTCAATCTTCTTGTCTTGGAAGGTTAGATTGACATGCTTGTCTTCGTGACAGGAGGTAGAAGATTGAACACAATACACAATTTGCACTGGTTGGTGGATGATGCGGGAATGGGCTTCTGATGCCATTTGGAGAGTTGGAGACTTATTTGGGGAGCAGTCGTCGCTAGACTCGAGGTTGTTAATAGGAGGCGGCGGAGATGGGCTTAAGATGCCATCTAGAAGGTCGATCTTTGGAGGGTGAGTCGTGCGTTAGACTCGTAGATGTTCTGGAATGGAGAGGAGATGGGCTTAAGATGCCATCCGAAGGGAGTCGTCACGTTAGACTTCGTGTTCACTTTAAATGAAGTTATTAGTGCATTGATTTTAACCATATATGCGCATTCGATAGTGAAGAGATGTTGACAAATAGTCGGAGATGGGCTTAAGATGCCATCAAAAGCGAGTCGTCTGCTAGACTACTGTAGTTCTTGTGATAATCGAGAATAAATCTTGGCGATTACTCACGGAGAGATTGTAGTTGGCGAATGTGGATAGCTTCCTGTTGTGCATCGGTGTTGATCCATTGGTATAACGGAGGTGGTCTTTTGGATAGTTTTCCGTCGGTTCGGGGCTTAATCTGGACCCGTTCGCGGTCTTTGGATAGTTTTCCGTCGGCTCGGGGCTTAATCACGGACTGTTTGCGTCGAGAATGGCATTACTGTTTTGGAGAAATCAAGAAAAACTTTGATAGAATATTTGTTAGTCTTATGCAAGTATGATGCATGACGTATATATGAATGACATATGCATGAATTATGACTTTATGAAAATGTATGAATGATGAATGTTGTGATATTTCAAAACATATCCATCTTGAAGAAGATCGGATATTACGTTTGAAGATTTCTAACTTTTGGGGAATTGAGTAGGTGAGAACCCGCTTTTGAAGAAGAAAGATATCTTGGATTCCTCCGATGCACTATCGACCAAGTCTTGGGCCTAGGCGTTGTTGAGGAAGGTAGAGATTTGAGGCTCGTTGTCGGAGATCTCATATATAGACCTAGAGAGTGCGGGAGGCGATCTGTTGAGGACCTTGTATGTAGATCCTGCTGAGGAAATTTAAGAGGCTCTCTTGGGATTAGGTGTAGATCTCATGGAGAGCATTTGATGGTTCTTGAGAGACCGGGCTTGAAGAGTCTAGAGTCCGTTGTAATCTCGGTGGGGAATAAAGGTGTATGCTTCCTCGATGCACTATCGACCAAGTTTGAGTCTGGATACATTAGGGAGAAGGGGAGGATTGAAAATATCCAGGGGATGAAGTGTTCTTGCTTAGGGGCGATGTAACGTTGCTCGATTGAGTGGAATTCTGCTCGTGGATTCCTTATACTCCATTTGGGAAGGTGTGTTGTGGGTGACACCTTTATGCTCTGTGGGGAACTATTGTTGACTTTCGTCGTCATCCAATTCCGAACACGTAGTAAGTACTTTTGCATATTCACTTTTCATATGTTTGTGATCAGATCCTTATTGTCAAATCGTATAGTCATTCAAAGCAAGCGTTGGACTTATTGCAAATAACAACAACGAAATTGTAAAGAAGAAGCTATATTTTTTTGAAAGGTGGCGTATGGCCAGTGGTTTGTACATAAGAAGGTAAAAAGCTATGTCGGAAACAATCTCGTTAAGTCCAACTATGCTAGTACTCATATATTTCGACTATCTCATCTCCTTCTTTGTCGGTAGAAAGTGAGTAGTGATCTTCGCCATTTGAATCTTGAATCTTGATAGTAGTGCAGGCGGATGATCTAGAAGAGACATAGTCGTGCGCTTAAATCTAACTTTTGCCTAGAGCCCTTCGGGTTTTAGGTCTCTGGGGATACCCTTTCTTGCCCACCGCCTTTTCGGGTTTTCGACTTGCGGGTGTACATGTTTTGTATATATCCTTAATTTTGCGAACCTTTTGGTTCGCCGAGGATGCTTATTTTTGCCTAGGCGGTCGACCTAGCGGGTCTCTTTCTGCGTAGTATTTTTGACTATGTCTGCGTTCACGGGGTGTGGGAAGTCTTCACCATCCATGGTGCTAAGTATCATAGCTCCATGGAAAATCATCTTGACTACAAATGGTCCCTCATGGGTGGGAGTCCATTTGCCCACAGGATCACCTTGTGGAAGAATGATGCGCTTGACTACTAGATCACGACTTGGTAGACTCGGTGCTTGACCTTCTTGTTAAATGCTCGATCATTCGTTTACGATAAATCATCCATGGCGGATGGATGCAGTCGTTCTCATCAACCAAATTAATGCGGTCAAGAGTCGGACCCATCGTCTTAACAACTCGCCTCTGGAGGACTACGGTTGAGGTATCCGAACCTCGATGGGTAAGCGCTTCCATACCGTATACAAGAGAGAGGGGTTGCCCTGTGGATGTTCGTATTTGTGGTCACGATAACCATGAAGAGCAAATGGTAACATCTCATGCCAATCTTTGTAAGTAGCATCATCTTACGTATAATCTTCTTAATGTTCTTATTGGCGGCTTCCGCTGCGCCATTCATCTTAGGCGATATGGAAAGAGTTGTGATGTTTGATCTTGAGCTGCGTGCGAGTTGGTGATCATCTTGTTGTT
Organism: Vicia sativa; assembly: GCA_021764765.1. Taxonomy (NCBI): domain Eukaryota; kingdom Viridiplantae; phylum Streptophyta; class Magnoliopsida; order Fabales; family Fabaceae; genus Vicia; species Vicia sativa. Next base: position 299,205,655 of record CM038793.1, read on the forward strand.
GAGATTGGAACCGTTATACGTGATAATCCTTTCGGAGTGCCATACCGAGCGGATAAGATTATGCTTGATGAATCGAGCCACTACATTCTTGGTAACGAGATGCATACGGTTCTACCCATTTGGTGAAATAGTCAATTGCCACAAGGATGAAGCGATGTCCATTGGAAGCGTGGGCAATCTCTCAATCATGTCAATGCCCCACATTGCGAAGGCCACGGAGAAGTTAAAACATTCGAGTCTTGGAGATGCGTGCTTTGTCGGCATAAATCGGCATTTGTGACAAGATCGAGCATAAGCGGTGACAATCGACTTCCATGGTGGACCAATAGTAACTGTTCTCAAAATCTTCTTAGCCATAGTGTGTCCTTTGGAGTGGGTACCAAATTAAGTGTAACTCTTCCATACGTATTCTGTTTTACGGTCTACGGTAGATGGCACAAGTCGTGGTTGCGCTTGTATAAGATGTCGTTCTTTGAGGAAGAATTTGGATGCAAATCTTCTCATGAACTTCTTATCATTAACAGATGCCCTGCGGAATATTCTGAGTCTCAAGATACCTTTTCACGTCAAAGTACCAAGGTTTCTCTTACGTATCAAGCTCATAACAATCTGTTCGTCGAACCTCTCAATGATGATCTGGGGAGCCTCGTTGTCCCATCTAACCTTGAACATACGACATAGTAGCCAATGCCTTAGTGATTCTCTTCTCGTGGAATGTGATCAAAGTAATCTCTTGAGTAAGGAATCAAACTCGAACATGCTCTCGATATGGAATGAGATTCGGATGCTTATCCCACTCGCCCTTAATCGACTAATCACTAAAAGTCTCCATACACTTGTAAGAACTTGATTCTTAAGTCAATAGCGACTTTGATACCCATGATGCACTTATACTCGGCCATGTTGTTAGTGCAAGCTGAAACATAATCTGGCGGTGAAAGGAGTATGTCACTGTAGGGGATGTAATGATGGCGCCAATGCCATTACAAGTGCGTTTGAGGCTCCATCAAAGACCATAGTCCATCGAGATCCTTGTTCGGGTCCTTCGTGGGCTGGTTCCTCATGATCTGTAACTAGTAAAACATCTTAAATGCGGAAATTGAGCTGCATAGATTGATAGTCGTCTGACGATGAGCCAAATGATCGGCTACTACACTTCCTTTGATCGCTTTAGAAGTGTCTTGGATGTCATATTCGGTCAAGATCATTTGCCATCTTGCTATTCTTCGGAAAGAGCGGTTTCTCAAATATGTATTTTATCGGATCCATCTTGAAATCAACAAGGTAGTGTGAGTCAACATATCTTTCTTAGTCGTGAGCATTAAAAGCGTTGCAAGTTTTCTCGGTTGTGAGTATCTTGTTTCACGATCGGTAAACTTTTGCTAAGGTAGTATATTGCATGCTCTTTTCGACCAGACTCGTCATGTTGCCCCAACACACCCATTGAGTTCTCTAATCAAGTACATGATAAGAGGTCTTCCTTGGTAGGCATCGGGATAGGAGGATTACATGGGTACTCCTTGATTTTGTCAAAAGCGATCGGCAATCGCCATTCCATTCCACTACGATCTTTCTTTAGCTTGAAGATTGGCTCACAGTAGCGATTAGGTGTGCAATAGATACGGCAATGTAGTTCAATCGGCCCGAAACCTCGACTTCCTTCTGGTGCGGGGGCTGGCATCTCTTGAATAGCTTTAACCTTGGCGGGATCAACCTCAATACCTCTTCCGACTACAAACCCTAGGAGTTTTCGGATCGACTCCAAGGTGCACTTGTTGGGATTAAGTCTCGATCTGCTTCTTGACCCTATCAAACAATTTACGCAAATGATCGAGGTGTTCTTCTTGATGCGTGATCGAGCTATCATGTATCGACGTAGACCTCTATCTCGTGATGAATCATGTCATGAAATAATGTTACCATAGCATAAGTGGCGCCCGCGTTCTTGATCCGAGCAGCATAACCTGTAGAAAGTGCCTTTGTGTAACAGTAGTCTTTCCATGTCTTGAGGAGCCATTTTGATTTGATTGTAGGAGAAACCATCCATGAAGGAAAAACCTTATCTTGGCGGTATTGTCAACCAAACATCAATATGAGGAAGTGGAAATCGTCTTTCGGACTTTGTTCGGATCTACGTAATCCACACATTCGTACCTTACCATCCTTCTTAGGCACGGTACCACATTTGCAACCTTTGGGATAGAGGTGACACTAAGAAACCGGCGTTGAGCGCTTCATAACTTAGGCTTTGATTTTCTCGACATCTCGGGACGCATCACGAACCTACTTTCTTGGGAGAAAACCTTCTTTTGTTGCAATCGGTGTACCACAATATCAATGTCTAAACCGGCATGTCTTCGTATGACCAAGCAAAAACCTCAACATAATCTCGTAGCATCTGAACCAATCTCTCTTTAACATTGTTCTCAAGACCGCTCCTATCTTGATCTCTTTTACGTCTTTATCGGTACCCAATTCACAACCTCGACTTGCTCTTGGTGTGGTGTATAACTCGCTCTTCTTCTTTGTGATCGGCAAGTTCTCTGGCACTTCACAATCTTCCTCACTTTCGTCTTGACTTGGTAGATCGGATTATCGAAGTCATATTTAGCATTAGCATTTGTTATTGAGATTCGGAGTGATTCTGCGATGTATCACGTGGGTGTGTGTAAGAACACATAGCTTTTGAAGGGGTGATAAAGTAAAGAAAAAAACAAACAATTGAATGCAAAGTCCAACGAATTTATTGAATGAAAATACATAGCGACGGATAATAACCCTATAAACGAGCCATGATGCCGGGCAAGGCACTAGGCTTTCAAAGTTTATTGTTCAAACATAAAGAAATACGAAAAGCAAAACAAAACAAAAGCAATTACTCGACTAAAGGAGATTGGTATAGCGTCTTGATCTTCCAATTCTTGAGCCCATGATGGGTTGGGAAGATCCACTTGCGATGTCGAAGCCGTTGTCGTCGTCTTATAGCATGGATTCCACTCGGTGATGCGGAAGGAAGTTGGCCCGCACGTTCGCGTATCATCTTGACCCTTGATGGTGAAGCCTAAACCAGTCTTGTCAAATTTGAAAGGAAGATTAGGAGCTGTCCCCAAATAGCACTACCTCCTTGTTCAGCGGTGGCTTGAGCATCTTTCAGTGAGGCCATTCTAGGTGGAGCTTGCGTAACTTCGGGAGTGGGGAGGTCAGCAGGCATGACTGGGTATTGTTTCAAAAGCTTGGAGTCTCGAAGAATTCACCCTCCATCTCAAGGTAGCGGAATGATTGAGATGGTGACCATATACTCTTCTTCACCACATCTTGTGACAACCTTCCCTTTCACGGGTACTTGATTTTTGATGCAAGGTAGAGTACGCGCCCATGTATCAAGGCGTCCAAGTAGGCAAGAGTAAGCTGGACGGATGTCCATGACAAAGAAAGTAAGTCAAAAGTGGGAACCGACTTTGTGAGCGATGAGTCTCCAATCTGTGCGCTTAGAACCATCAAAGCTCTCACAATAATATCCTTTGGGTCTCGGAACCAACCCTTGACATCAAGCCGATCAAAAGTAGTCTTGGAAGGATATTCAGGGCGAACGGTATCTACCAAAACATGAGATAAGGTAGTACCCTTGCATTCAATGAGAGATGTGCAAGGCTTTGTTATGTTCTTTCGGAAGAGTCAAATCGACATCGAGAAGCTGGGCCGTTGTTGGCAGCCGGGCTAGCAATACAAACTTGAATTGATCGGTAGTAGTGTCTTGCGGCACATGAGCATTCTTGAAACTTCACCAAGGTTAGCATGAGCCTCGGAGCATAAGAGCGAGCAAGCATGGAGATCTTGGACGGTCTCCCAATGTTCCACACATTGTAGTCACTCTTCTTGATAATTTGAATTTCCTCCATTTCTTGTTTGGAGGTGTCTTTGTAACTTCCTTTGGTACTTCAGTTGACGGGATGAGTTCTTGGTTCTTTCCTCTAGTAGGGATATTGATTGAGTAGGCGGAATGCAGTTGAGTCGTGATGTCTTTGGAGGAGAGATCTCTGGAGAGAATACCCTTAGGTTCGGGTCACCTTCTTGGATCCGTGATGTTGTCAATGTCGGGAATAGAAACTTGATAAGATCTTCATGGTCGAGAGGATCTTGTTTGGCCCATGATAGTAAACATCGACTCCATAATTCCAAGGGATAGCCTTGTCGGAGGAATATGGGCGGTCTTGGAGAAGTGATAATGAGAGGTGCCACTCTAGGCACAGGATCGTGAGAGAAATCCTTATAGTGTTAACATCGGCATAGTCTTGGAAATCGTCACCCCATCCGGTCGCCTTAACATCTTCAATAGGAATCTTGTAACTACTCGAGGACGATGTACTTCACCATGTAATCATATTTTCCACTTGGCTGCCCCAAGGTATCCCACGAGATGATACTGTTTCATTCGCATTGTCAATCTTCTTAGACATTTCTTCACACAACTTACGCACGGTGGTTTCGAAATAGTATCTCACGGTTATCCATCATACCTTGAACACGTCTTCTCAACCAAGCACAACCATCGGTGCGGGCGAGCACCAACGACAACTCTCTGGGCATCTGGATTGACACCGCTTGCAAATTCTTCTTAACAGCCATCGGAGGAATGGTCGTCATCTATGTTGAAAACATAAGTATCGTCCTGTGACATTGGAACTCTTGTCATGGTTAGGCATAGGCGCGTTGATCACATTGGTCTCAGGGAGGGTCAAACTCAATGCTTAGCTTGATCATATCGAATCTTGTTTTGAGAGCCCAACAATTGTCGATTAATGTGCCTGCTAGCTGTTGGAATGGTAAGCACACTTAGCATTAGGATTGTACTTTGGAGAGGAAGTGTTGACATTTTGTGGAGGATCCCTCAAGTGTCATCTCTGCGTTCAACATGTGTTGCAAGGCTTGCGACAATGGCATGTTGATCTTAAATGCTATCTTCGTGGCGCGTTACGGCTCGCCTGTCTCTCTGAGGTTGTCTTGATGTAGGATTGGAGATCCTGGCCTTACAGTTGAGCACGGTCGGTCTTGGCTCGGCTTTTCGACCATACGGCATTAGCTTCTTTCTTACCACCAAAGATCTCTTTGCAGCATTTGAAGATGACTCTACATGGATCTTCCACTCTTGATACCGGCTTCAATCGCTCGCTTTGTCAATATCAGCTCGGTGAATCCGGATGAAGAATTTCCAATCGGATGATTGAAGAATGGGCTGTCGGTGTTCCCATGAACATATCAACCAACTCCCTATTGGACAAGGGTGGTTGAACTCGCTGCTAGATCTCTCCACCGAGCATACTCCTTGAACTTCTCGTCGCGACCCATAGACATGCTTTGTAGTTGCATGCAGTGGGTGTCAATTCGACATTACTCATATTATGCATGAAAGCATCGGCCAAATCACTCCAAGTGCGGATCGGTCATTCTCTAGGTGATAGTACCATTCCAAATGGGTTAGGACAAACTCTCTTGAAAATAGTGCATCCTGACTTTACATCATCGGTGTGGGGATTGATCTTACGGACATAGGACTTCAAATGCGACTTTGGGCAAGACATGCCATCATACTTAGCAAAGTAGGAACTTTGAACTTGGGAGGAATCTGACACGAGAACAAGACTCGGATCATCAAAATTCAGCCGGACATCTTGGGTTTCCACGCATTGAGACGGTCTTCAAGTTGTTTGTACTTGTCATCTTCCTCAGTCTTGGCCATAATCAGAATGATCCTCTCCTCCTTTCTTTGGTTCCATGCTCACCTTCATCACCCTTGGTACTCCCTCGGTATGGACACTTCCTTGAGAGCTCGATCCGGTGACCACTTTTGGACCCCCTTTGAAGCGTCTACCCATGTTGAGGAGACCAACAACCTTCTTCTTCTTGTTGATGAGCTTCTTGGATCTTCTTGGCCTTGGACCAAGTTGGTAAACATCTGCTGGCCAGGCATTACGAGCACAGAGATCTTTGTGATGCATTCAAGAGCCATTTACGCTAAAATAAATAGCGAGCAAATGAAAACCAATCTCAATGTACATGATGCAATGTTATGATATGCTATGCGATGTTTATGCAAATGCAATGCAATGTTTTCAAGGACCTAAGAGATTTAAATTTGTTAAACAAGCAATGAACAAACATTTATTAGTACTTCTCATTATTCTTTTTCTTTTTAAGTACAAGAGATAGTTCAAAGCAATAAAAACATAAACATCCTAAAGCTCTAAGTCTCCATAGGCTTCCTCTTGGTGCCGATGTAGCGTTGATGTTTAGCTCCTCGTGAAGTAGCTTGGTCAACTCTAGAACTTTCTTCTCACTTGCATTGAGCTTCAAAGGTATCCCTTTCTTCTTTTAGTTGGATCGGGATCTCTTCAGTCTTCAAAATCGGTAGGCATGTCGGGATGGAGAGCGATTATAGGTCGTCACCTATAGCAGAGTTCCATAATTCTTGGTAGAGCAGTGAATGGCATCATCAGGTTTTGAGCTCGAGCTCGCCCATTTGAGGTAAGGTTCCCAAGGAATGGAGTTGGGTGCCCCAAAGTCTTGTATCGATCTTCTTTACCATGCCCCAAGCATGTATAAACCTTAATCGGTAATTACGAGATCGTGATTGTAGTCGAACACAATATCTTGGAAGCATATCATGTGGACCATCCTTTCGAGCAAAACCAAGCGTAGAGCTAGAGAAGGTTGTAAGTAATACCTCCCTTATACCAAGTAGTGGTACATTAGAATTCTCCTGGCGCTCGATAAATGTGAAGTCCTTTTGAGAGAAAAGGTTCCAACGGATATCGGATGAGAGTGACATCAATCTTTGAGACCATCTCAACCTTTGTTCATTCTTCAAAGCGATGGAGGAAGGTGCGAAATAAACCACCTTGAAGCAACGGTACCAACACATGAGAGTTCCTTGTCGCTTAGTAGTGCAGTGTGGAGAATGTAGGATGTCTCCAAGTAAGGTAGGCCTGGATTGCGGGTAGAAACAACTTGATGGCATTGACATCTATGAATTGATCCGAGTTAGGAATAGAACCAAACCATAAATTAGCAAGGCAACAATGTTCTCAAATGCATGGAAACTCATAACTTTGAGGAATTCTCGGGCTTTCTTGATTAAGAACTTGGAAAGTAAACCCTAACTCCACTTCTAGTTTCCCAATTGGCTTCAATGTACGGCGCTTAAGGTGTAAAGCGGATCGATGTCTTTGAACTTAGGAACTTTTCTAAACCGGTGAATGGCATTTGGTCAGAATAGGTATCCCAGTAGCTTAGAAATTCTTCAAGGTAGGAACCAAGCGATAATCTGAAATGTAAAGCAATGGTGTTTGGATCGAAGGAATAGGACATGCATCATATCTTCTTCAAAACGGATATAACTAAATCAAGTAGATAACCATGTCTTTTGATGGTAGGCATGGTGAGAATTTACGAAACCAATTCTTTGAGTTGAGAAGGATACCCGTGAAGTTGATTCGGATAGTCTTTCTAGAAGCCATAATCCCTACAAAGCAGGCAAAGATAAATCCTAGGTCCTTGAAATAGTTAGAAATGATATGCAATGCGAATGATGTCATGATGTCATGTTTAGCACACACAACAATTCACACAATGAGCCTAGGGTTAAGGCTTGCATGAGGTATAGGTGATTACCCACCAAAAGTTTGAGTTGGTTCATCACATCCTATAATAGTAACGGGTTCTAGGAATCTCATATCACAGATCTTTCTCGTGGCGCTTATTTCAATCTGCCAAGTGGTCGATCGAAAATGTCCCAAAGTCGATCTCAATGGCGTAGCATCGGTATCAACCAACCTCGGTCTACACCAAAAGGCCATCTCACTACCTTCTAATGGCCAAGATGGGTCAATTAAGGTTCTAAAAGTTTAGTTAGCGCTTGATGACACCACGAAGCCAAATACTTTCTTCAACTTGGGAATGAAGAGTATCGGGCAACCAAAGTGTCACGCTAGCGTAGCCATCATGTTGACCGTGTAGTTATCGTCTAGCAGTCGCGATGATCTAATGCTACTTACCTAAAGGAAACCGGATCCGGTGTAGGATCCCCAACAATATAATACCCAAGCAACCCTTAAAGATAAAGCATACAAGTCAAACAAAAAGCAATAAAGGTTATCTAGAAATCCCTAAGGCAATTCTCTCTTTTGGGTGTTTTCCCAGTAGTCATGATTACTGTAACACGGTGAAGTGACTTTGTAGGATTTTGTATCCAAATGTGCGGATAGCAAGAGTCGCCACCGACTTTTATTTTATCAATTAAGGAAGGTAAAAGTAACAGAAAAAGACCTTCGTTAGATTACGAGTTCGGAAGAATGGTTATGAAAAGGAAGGTATTAGCACCCTTTCCATCCGTAGTTATCTCGGGCTCTTAGTTACTCTAGATCACCTTTTAAAATTGCTTTGTGTGTTTGACAAAGATGTTTTGAAAAGGCATTTCGCTTTGACTTTGTAATGACTCATGTAGGAGTGTATACAAAGTGTTAGGAAATGTTTTTGTTTTGAAAATTTGAACTTTGAAAAAGTGTGTGGTGTGAAAAGCATTTGATAGAGCAAGCAACTAAAGACTTATTTACCCTCCGAATTGGTCGTTTGTTGTACTTCTACATTCCTTTAGAATAGCGCTAGCCATACCATTAGTTAGTAGGTAGCTCCATTCGTTGGATGTAAGCGGGACATTCGAAGGGACATCGGATGGTCATAGAAGGCAACTTGTAGGAAGTATCCTAGCACATTCGAAGGGACTATCATCATTTTCGTGGCGACAATCGAGGTCAAGATCATGTATTCGGAGGCGACATCGTGGGTCTTATGATCTTTGTATCGAAGGGACTATGATGATTTGTTTGGAAGGCAGCGATGCTAGAATACCTCTACGTTCGAGGACATGACCATTTTGAATCGAAGGCATCGAGAGAATTACCCTAAGGGGTGCGTGTGTGAGAGAAGTGTGTCAAATTCAGATATTTTATCTTGAAAATTAGTGTGAGCTATGTCCAATTATTATCTTGCCATACACGCCTAATTACTAGCAATTGATAAGGGTGCGGAAAGTAAAAATGCGGAATGTAAAGATGCGGAAAGGTAAATCCTACGCTATTACATGGCTTTGGGGCAGATACATAATTTAAACTTGCGGAAAATAAAGTCCTAAATTAAACTATTACATCCCATGAGCAGTTACATTATTGGAAAATAATATGATAAGAGAAAAAACGTCCGAATCGGAGCAACCTGTGAAAGAATAAGAAAATCGGGAAATATGATGAAATTGAAATGAGAGAAAATGTTAGAAAAAATACAATTTTTAATATGAGAAAATTAACATATGCTGGAAATATGATAAACATATTAAAATAATTTTTTGGGATTTTTTGGAAAAGGTTTAATAATTAAAATGCAATTAATAATGATTTAAATGCAAAAATATAAATAAAATAAATATGCATGCAAAAATTATATTTTTTAATTTATTAAATTAAATAAAGGTTTTTAGAAAAATAATGTAAAAAGAAAAAAATGTTTTTGGTAATTTTTTAATGCAGAAATAAAATATAGAAAACAATTAAAATGAATGGAAATAAAAAATAATGGAAAATATGAAAACATGTTAGAAAATATGAGTTTGTGAAAGAAAATAGCAAAACATGCCTGGGTTCGAACTCATGACCCTTGAGGGCATCTGAAGCAGTGGCGCCTTTACCACTCGCCATGTGTGCAAGCTGTTTGGAATCGGATCGAATGAAACAAAGGCGGATGTCGTCTCACAGGCTTCCTCATTGCATGAAGCTTCATCGTCCAGATTTGAATATTTGAAGCTAGCGTGGCTTTTCTTGACGCTAAAGACCACAGCAAAATGGAAAGCAGCATATATAATATAAATGAGTTCTAAAGACATGGTTTAATTCGGACATCCTTAGAACCACGATGGGCAAGGTCTAGTGGTCCAATTTATGTATTCGTAAAACCCTAAAAGCGAACTCGGGAACCTAACAATGGCATCTGGGTTCTAAGCCATGAAAACTCAATCAAATCACCGGATAGCTTGCAATCTTCCTACTAATCACAAAAACAACAACCAAATGTGTTAAAAATGCATGAAAAACAGAAATCGATTTTGGAAAAAGTATGAGCAAACCGGATTCGAATCTCTTGTTTCTGGATGGTTTTGGATGAAGTAAGTATCTGGATCGACTCTGGAGATGCCAAGGAATGCAATGGAAGGCTTGGAATTGGCTGGATCGAATCAAAACTAGGGTTACCAGTTGCTTCCAACACATGGATTTTTGAACTTTGGGATAGGGTTTGTAGAGCAATTTTTTCGTCCTCTCTTGATAGGTATGCATTGTACATTTATACTGGATGGATTTGGGATTGAATTTGGAAAGAATCAATCAATATTCAATGGAAATCAAATTTGATATTTCCATGAAAATCAAATCTTCAAAGCTTGATCAATTTCAATCCAATCTTGCCTTTCTTGCTCCAATTTGAATTTCTTTGGCATTTGTGAGTTAATTGGACCTTAAGGAAAGAATAAAATCAATCTTTGCCATTAATTTCAATTTTATAATTTATTTTAAGATTTAATTTGCATTTAAATGAATAAATTACAAATTAAATAGAAAAATAAATCAAAAATTCGTGGCTTTGGGCTTGGACACTCCTAATTGCTTGAGGAACAAGTTAGGATGAAGAAAAAGTAGGCCCATTTGCAAAGATTTGATTTTTGAAGTATCTCTCTTTGTGCATTCTTCCAAAATTGCCCAACTTGTAGATGGTGTAACTTGCTCAATTTTCCACATTTTGAGTGTTCTTGGACTTTTGGAAAGCTCTAAGAGTCCTCTAACCAATGTCTTTGGTCTCATCTCAATTGGAGTTACCATGCTCAAAATATCTTCAAAACAAAAGTTGACTTTTGTTGACTTTGAAAATGACACGTAATGTTTTGAGCTATACCTCTCAAATGAAGCATTTTTGGACATTCTTGTGAGACATGAAGTTGTAGATAATTGAATTTCCTTCAAAACAAGAGGTGGTGGAAAAATTTAGAAAGTATGAGAAAGTTATGATCGGTCAAAGTTGATTGACTTTTCATCTAGAAACCCTAATTTAGAAAGTTTGACTTTTGGGCAAATCTTGAGTTTTCTTGATGAATCATGATCAACCCTTGATCAAATGATGAATGTAACTTCAAAATGAGGATGTTGACCAAAAATCGAAGTTTTGTTGTATGTTGACCACATTGACTTTTGTCAATACACGATTTTCAACCATCGAACCATTATGGAAACTTGACTTGTGAGGCTTGAAACTTGACATGGAGAATCTTTGAAGCATATGAGGAGGCATGAAGGCCATTGGAGATGTTGGAAATCCATCTTGACTTGAGAGATACCAAACCCTAGTTTGGGTTGATTGTCTAGGAGAGAGTTTGTCTGATCAACTCTTGAGGAATCCTTGAGTATGGATGTATGAAATCTCTTGAGTAGATGGAGGGCAAATTTTGGGGTATGACAATGGTAACCTAATGATGAATGCTTATACATGCGACTACATGTATGTTTATGCAACCATATTATAAGCCAAAAATACGGGAAAGAAGAGAGTAAATTTTGGGGTACAACACAGAGCAAGCTGGAAAACAAAGTTCCCCTAAAGGGAGTGGCTCTTCGGACTCTCCTTATAAAAAGTAGGGGAAGACAGCGGAGGAAGTCCGGGAAGCGAGACACACCCGACACACCCTCAACACTATATCTAGAGGATTTTCTAGTGGGGGCTCCATCAGTTCAGCGTGGAAAAGGTATCCCCGAAATGTAATGCATGTGGCCCAGGCTGAGCTGACAGACAGAGACCTCAAGGTTGTTACATTTTCTCGGGAAGATGCAGATGGGATCTTGCCTCATGAGAACGAACCAATGGTCGTAAAAGTTCAAATTAGAGATTGGAGTATCAAGCGGGTACTAATTGACCCAGGAAGTTCAATTGACGTGATGTATTAGGAGGCCTTCAAAGACATGGATTTCGACTCAAAGGAGTTGTTTACCTTTCAATGGAACCTTAGTTTCTCCGGTGAACAGGTGCAGGTATTGGGTCATCTTTCCGTTCTAACCACATTTCAAACAAAAAGAAAACGCCAAAGAAGTCAGAGTAAGGTACCTAATCGTCAATGTAGCATCTCCTTACAACATCATAATTAGCGAGGGCCGGGTAGGAATTATTCGAGGAGACCAAGGCTTGGCGAGAAAATGATCAAGGATAGCCTGAAATTAAAGAGGAGTTCTGTAGTCAAGGAGGATACAGATAGCCATAAGGTCAATATGGTTGACATTGACTCTCAGGAGGACCCTAGAGAAGATAGCTTGGCTCCCCAGGAGGAAACTAAGGAGGTGAAAATCGGCTTCCAGTCTTCAAAAATAACTTATCTAGGAACTAATTCATCTGTAGAGGAAGAAGATGAAATCATTGACATCTTGAAAAGGAATGTCGACCTGTTTTCCTAGAAGCTATCTAACATGCCAGGAATTGATCCAAATGTCTTGTGCCATCACTTGGCGCTTGACCCCGAAGTGAAACCAATGTACCAACAAAAGAGAAAAGGTGGAGAGGAGAAAAGAAAGGCGATCATAGAAGAGGCGGATAAGCTCATGAAGGATGGCTTCATGGGAGAAATCCAGTATCCCACTTGGATATCCAAAGTAGCCATGTCAAAATGAAGATCAAAAATTGGAGAATATGTGTAGACTTTACCGATCTCAACAAAGCATGCCCGAAAGAACCACATTTGTTTCCTCATATTGATCAGTTGATCGACGGGGCTTCAGGGTTTTGACTGCTAAGCTTTATAGACGCTTACTCCTATTACAATAAAATCTAGATAAACCCAGTAGATGTGCCGAAAACATCGTTCATGACAGATCAGAGTAACTACTACTATGAGATTATGCGATTTGTTTTAAAATGCTGGTACCACCTACAAGAGATTGATGGATATGGTATTCGCCCGTTGATCGGGAGATATATAGAAGTCTAGGTTGATGACATGGTTGTAAAAACTATCGAAGATCAGAGGCATAATCAAGAACAGGAGGAAACCTTCGCAGCGGTCTGAAGTTATAACATGCGCCTAAACCCAGATAAATTCACGTTTGGAGTCCAAGACGGGAAGTTCCTCGGTTTTATTTTAACCAACCAGGGAATAAAAGCCAATCCGAACAAGTTTCATGCCATCATTGACATGAGAAGCCCGACATCCATCCGTGAAGTCCAGCAACTAACTGGCCGTTTGGCCGTCTTATCTCATTTTCTATCATGTGCAGGTGATAAGTCAATACATTTCTTCAAAGGAAAACATTCCTTTGATATTATATCTAGCAGTATCAGACAAGGCCATAAGCTCGATCTTGGTCCAAGACGGGGAGTCAGGCGAGAAGCTGATTTACTTTGTTAGTAAGGTGATGTGGGGAGCAGAGGTTAGGTATCAGAAAATTGAGCATTTGGCTTTAGCGTTGGTCACGACTGCAAGGAAGTTGAGACATTACTTTTAGGGACACCCCATTCAGGTGAAAACAAACTTTCCTCTGAAACAGATCTTTAAGAAGCCTGATTTAGCTAGACGAATGGTATCCTGGGCAGTGGAACTATATGAATACGACATCGAATTTACTACTTGGACTAGCATAAAATCCCAAGTTCTGGAGGATTTTGTGGTAGAACTGAGCGCCCCAACAAACAAGGGAGCGTCTATGAAATGGATTTTATTCGTGGATGGATCATCAAATTTGAGAGGCAGTGGGGCTGGCATTGTCTTAGAAGGACCTGATGATTTGGTCCTAGAATATTTGCTATGCTTCAACTTCCAGACCAATAATAATTAGACTAAGTATGAGGCCTTAATCAATGAAATAAAATTATCTAGAGAAATCGGAATAACCCACTTGCTTATCTGTACCGGTTCACAATTAGTGGTCGGGCAGGTGGGGGGATTTCCAGATAAAGGACCTAATTTTGTTGAAATATTTGCAGCGGGCCATGCAACTCACCGAGGAGTTTCAAGAATTCACGATATGTCACATTCCAAGAGAGGAAAACACCTGAGTTGATCTCTTGGCCCGACTGACTAGCACGAAGGGTTAGAGTATGAACAAGATAATGATTTAGGAAACACTAGAGTTGCCAAGCATAGAAAAGAACGAGGTTCTCTCCATTGAAGAAATAGTGGAGTGGATAACGCCCATAATCAAATACCTGCTGAAGAATGAGCTGCCAACTGACAGGAGGAGGCTAAACATGTGAAAAGAATACCTGTAAGATACTTCAAGGTGGAAGATAAGTTGTACAAAATGGGAAGGTCATCACCCATGTTGTGCTGCATTTCCGAGGAGGACATTAACCTTGCAATCAAGGAGGTACATGAAGGTGAATGTGGAAACTACATTGACAGCCGAGCCCTCTCCGGCAAAATACTGAGGGCCGGGTATTACTGGCCAACCATTCTCAAGGATTGTGTTCACTTCGTCAATCGTTGTGAAAAATTCCTAGTATTTTCAACATTCATTCACACCCCGGCCAAGCTTTTTTATTCAGTGGTATCTCCATGGCCCTTCCACCAACGGGGCACACACATCCTAGGACCATTCCTGATAGCACCAGGATAACTAAAGTTCTTGACCGTTACGGTCGATTACTTCACCAAATGGGTAAGCAGTGGCCCGAATTATGGCTGAGAGGGTGAGATATTTTTACTGAAGAAATATAATCTACAGGATTGGACTGTCACGGGTTATCGTGTCTGATAACGGTACCCAATTTGCAACTTCATAAGGGATAGAGTTATGTAAGGAGTTCAAGAATCACCAACAAATTCATTTCGATAGAACATCCTCAAGCAAATGAACAAGTGGAGTCAGCCAACAAAATCATCTTAACCGGGATGAAAACGACTTTAGATGAAGCAAAAGGTTTATGGGCCGAGTACTAATCGGAAAAATAACAAGTGTACTATTTTTACCGATGTAGTAATAATGGATTTTACCCCAAGGATATCGATCTTGAGGATTGGGTAGGAAATACTAAGTATAATGACTTACCAATTGAACATAAACAATAGTTTGATGTTGATTGGATAAAATCCTTGCAGAAATATAAATTTTACACAATGAAAAATAATTGACTTCTTGTTTGACTTAACATGCTAGGGTGAGTGTATAATTTGCCATATAAAAACCTTGCTCTTTGGTCTATTCAACAAGTTCATATGCCTCAACTACCAATTCTCAATATTATCTTTTCCCAATTCCTTAGTGAAAAAACCTTTAACCTTCTTTCCTAATGTCAATGTCCATTTAAATTAGCAAAGAGGTTAAACAGTTAGTTATCAAGAATTATTCTGGTTATTATAGGATTAGCCTAGTCCTAGGTGAAATCCTTAAGAATATTTCTTTTTAGAAAACCTTAACACGACCGTCCGGCTCTACTATGTTAAAATAGTGAAACCCTATGTTCCCATAGGGAAAAACTACGAATTACTCTAAATCACAAAATTAATGCATAAAGAAGTCTATTGTTGATTAAAACAAAGAAATCAGTATTCTTAACATTCCAAACTAGGGAAACCCCCTAGCATTTGGGGATTTAGCCTCTCATAATATTCGTACAAATCACAATATGAATAAAGATAAACATTACAATAGAGTTGGATTGGTTGATTCCTCAATCGCTTCCGCTCATGAAAAAGTCTTCTTCTCCAATTCTCCTTGAATGCTCCAGCTTCTCTTCTCGTGTAATCTCTCGATATAAAAAAGTCAAAAGTCCTTTCTCAATCCTAAAAACTAAATTAAATAGTCTCCACACAAATCCCAGCCAAGCAGAATTTCCAAAGTGCCCTCCAAAGTTAAGATTAACTTAAAAAACCTAAAATATAAAACCTTGTTCGCGCTACCAACACGGGATGTGTTGTGCAACACTGGCCGTGTTGGTCCCTGATTTTGAAGATTTTATTTTTTCTTCGGGCCTTCTGACACGGGTCGTGCCAAGCAGCACGGGCGCCCATGTCATCCCTCTAGTTTTACTATGGGAGAAAATCCAACTCTTGACACGGGCCGTGCTGTGAGACACGGGCCGTGTTGCTTCTTTTTTCTTCTACTTTTCCTTCTTTGGATCTTGAACTCTTCGTTCTTCTCCGCACAATGCGTTAGATCATTCACTTAACCTGAAATGTTTATGCTACCAACCACAAAGACATCAAAAATATCTAAAACAATCAAAAACATCAACACTCAAAGAAATCAAATAAATACGAAAACATAAACACAAACGCTCAAACACAATTAAATTGTTACCAAATTGACTAACTTATACCGAATGCATGATGAAAATCAAGTAGAAATGGTGACCGATCACAACCCCAAACTTATCTCATTGCTTGTCCTCAAGTGATGCAAGATACAAAATATAGGTCACCCTGAATTCTGTTTTTCCTAATACCGCCGATGTTATTCGCAACGTGCTTCTACCTTCTTGATCAGGCTTCCGGCGCACCAAACCAAACTTTCTACCACACTCCCACATCGGAGTACCTTTTCACCTGCAAGATTTTTCACAGTTCTCACTAAATCTCTCGGGGTTTAAGTGTTTCACTCAAAAATTAAGATATGCGATATCAACTCTTAACTTTGAATCAATTCTACCTTCACTGTATAAACAAAATTCACACACTTTTTTAGGTCTTTTTTGGTTGTAACAGGGCTTAGGTACGATAGGATAAAGAAGGAAATAGATAAACAAATGGTTTTTGGCTCAACATCCCTGTCGTGTTTTTCATCTTTGTGCTCGAATTGTTTCACATGGTGTTTATGCGACTTAGACACATTAGTCTACTCACTTTGACTTGGAGCGATTTCTTGTATTCGAGTCTCATCTATTTGGGAAAGTGCTTATTTTTTTTCTTTTCTTAATGACATTCACATGTCTCATTTTCATTTTTTTCATCTTTTTTTATTTGCACTTGCCCTTTTCTATAAGAACTACCCCAAGCTTATATTTTCGCACAAATCAAGAAAAACCACAACAAGAATACCGAGCAAGGGTAGGGAGTGTTTGGATAGGGGTTAAAAGATATGGTTAAAACAAACAAAGGTAAATGACTCAACAGGGGTTAACAAAGGATACATATTATTACGAATGACTAGAAAGGCTCAGGGTAATAAAACAAACAAGCGCCTCAGTGTGTGTCCTCATATTGTGTTGTGTCAGGAGAAAGAATGCAAAATCAGAGTGATAAAGTCATACCTAAATAAACTCTCATGATGAACTCGTTGTGTTTGGCTATGATGTACCTCACTATGTTGGGTAAGCTTGCTTGCAGGTTCTGAACTACTCCTAGTGTCAGATGGTTTCTTTCTAGTTCAGGTGCACCGTCC
Source organism: Vicia sativa (assembly GCA_021764765.1). NCBI lineage: Eukaryota > Viridiplantae > Streptophyta > Magnoliopsida > Fabales > Fabaceae > Vicia > Vicia sativa. Next base: position 299,223,108 of record CM038793.1, read on the forward strand.
ACCCTTCTCAATTCAGTAGCAACCCATTGCATCCAACTTTTACTTTTCTTTCGGTGATATCAACTTCCAGGGTGCCTTGGGGAAACAAGTTGAGGTTGCACCTTTCATCCACTCACCACTATTCGCTCAATCATCCAGTGTCCGCCAATCAATCTGTAACAAAGAGCATAACAAACAAACTGAACTCAAAAGCATAATTCAAAAGCACAATCACAATAACACAAAGAAAAAATAAAAAATGAGAGACAAATGAAAATAACCCCTCCCACACCTAAACTAAACATTGTTCGCAATGTTTTAGCTTAAATGTGGAAAGGACTCACAGAGGGTAATGCAACACCAGTTGTTGCCTCCTAGCTTTCACAAGTAAGACTCCCTTTTTATTATCCGCAAACAAAATAGAAACTAAGTTATTATAAACGTGGGTTGCCTTCCACAAAGCGCTTCGTTTAATGTCGCATGGCTCGACGGGTCATCCCCTTATGGGGTATACTTTCTCCTCCACACCTTGTTGTGTGTACTCTCCGCGCCCCAAAACTCATCTAGATCAAAAGCACTAGCCACAATGTGATTTATGTTATTTCAAACTTCCAGCTTCTCACCTTTGCATACCTGCTTCTTTCTCTTCTTGACAACTTGAGTGAACTTGGGAGTTGTTATGGATGCAACTTAAGAGATTATGCCTGAGACTTCTTCTGGGGGAGACTTTGCCTTTGTGTTCTCTCCTTCTACTTTGATCATACCAACAGAATATTTATTCTTCCCACCTACACCGCTCTTCATCAGAAAAATTTAATGTCAGATTACCTGTCTCGATGTCAAAATTGCATCGACTAGTCAATAAGAATGGTCGACCAAGAATGATAAGAGTCTCTTCATCTTCAGGGATATCCATGATCTGGAACTCAACTGGAAAGGAAAAATTTTCAATTTCCACCAACACATCTTCAGCTATCCCACATGATTTCTTGATGTTGTGATCACCAAATTTCAATTTTTTTCCTCCCCCTCTCATCTTTTCAATACCGAGCTTCTTAAAGATTGATAATGACATTAAACTCACACTAGAGCCATAATCAATTAGAACCCTTTTGAAATTTCTACCTTTTATGGTGCATGGGATTTCCACTGATCCAGGATCCTTTTGCTTGACAGGTATTCTTCTCTCAGACATGACTGCACACAACTTCTCATCAACCTGTTCATCATCTGTTGGCCTCTTTTTTGACAGAACCTCCTTCATGAATTTTTGATATAGAGGAATTTTCTCAAGTGCTTCAAGGAAAGGTATGTTAATCTCCAACTTTTTGAACAATTTGACAAATTTATCAAACTCTTTCTCTTTTGTGTCCTTCTTTTCCACTCTAGAGGGATATGGCAGCCTGATCTTAGGTTTACTCTTTTCTTCAGCTGGCTTCACAGGTAGCACCACTTCTTCCTGCTTTTTCTTGTTCTCTCTCAGTTCTAAATCCACTTCTATAAGATCATAATCAACTTTTACCTCATCTTCTCTTTCTTTAGGGACTTTTTCATTCCTTGTTGTGACAACATTCACATTCTCATGGTTCTTGTGATTGCCTTGTGCTTGTATCACTACTTGTTGCACAATTTTCCCCATTTGAACCTCCAGATTTTTAATTGCAGTTGTGGTGTTCCTATGATTGCTTCGTGCTTCTTCTTGGAATTGGGAAGTATGGGCAACCATCTTTTCAATGGTCACCTCCCATTCTGCCTTTTGAGGAGCTTATTGTTGCTGATATTTCCAAGCGAAATTTGGATGATTCTTCCACCCAGGATTATAGGTGTTAGAATATGGATTATTCTACTTCAAGAATTTTATCTCCTCAATTTGTTTTGGAGTTGCAAGACATTGCACAATCATGTGTGGTCCACTACAAATGTCACAAACCACATTTTTAACCTGTGCTACTTGTTGAGTGTCCATGTTCATATCTTTGATATTTTTTCCCACTTCTGCAGCAATTTCCTCTTCAATTTTGAGTTCCCTGTTTAATTCCAACTTCAAATCAATCACTCCCTCTGGTTTACTTGTAACCCTTTCATACATTTCCAGATGCTCATTTGCAGCAATGGCTTCAATGATCTTCTTAATACCATTGGCTGTTGTAAAGTTGGATGAGCCACCGGCAATTGTGTCAATAAGTTGCTTTGTCTTTATTCTTAGGCCATTCACAAACATCTGCATTTTCTTAGTCTGATCCAAATTATGAGTGGGACAATCTACCAACAATCTCTTGAATCTCTTATAGGAATCACCAAGTGACTCTCCTTCATTCTGCTTAAAATTCACAATTTCATATTGTTCGCGTTAAAAAGTGACGCGGGAGGGAATCGAATCGGATTCTCTGGCTCGAAACGATTTACTCTTTTGATTTGTTTATAAAGATGCCGCGAGCATCAAGCTTTATTATTTTCAACACAAGAAAAATGATTATGAAAAAGGGGAAAGCTGCAATACCCTAAATTGATATGATATGCATTACGACTAAGCGAACTAGGCATAGCGCATTGGGAGATTCTGCGCAATGGGGTTTGTTATATAAAGGGAATAGATGTGGCACCCTAAATATATATAGTTATCTATAGCTTTATATATGAATAGTTTGATATGTTTGTGTGTTTTAATTTGCTATTTCTATTCTTGGGAAAGTTTCTCCTTTGGATTTTAAGAAGGGTAGATTATGTGGGATCCTAGGTTTTGTTATTATTGTGCTCGCAAAGATCATTGGGATCTTCTGCATACATATCCTTTAATGGGAAACAGAGAATTTGTAGCTCGGATATAAGGGGAGCTATGGTTTTGTTTGGTTTGAGGGAGAAAGAAGTATGCTCGCCAAGGATGAGACCTTGTGCCTACGTATTCTCAAAAGGATGTTGAGAAAGTCAGAGCAATCGTAGTTCCCACTTATGCTAGTGGAAGCAACGGGATGTTATTAAGAGACAAAGACAAATGTCATCTTAATGAAAAATGTATCTAATCTATTTCATCACATACATTTTGAAGGGTTTTGATTGATTAAATCTTTCATCGTAAATTATAGGTGTTTTTCTTGAGTGTACAAGCGTTACCACTTACGAGTTAAGAAATATGTTTGAAAGATGATTGGATCTCTAATTGTAAGCATTGGGTGTTTTGCTTGAGTGTACAAGCGTTACCACTTACAGATTAAAAGATGTTTTTGTTTGAAAAAAGAAGTTTGAAAAGTATTTGATTGTATGTGATGTGATAGATGAGATACTTCTTCCATAGAGATGATAAATGTCTAAATCTCTTAGGAGAAATTGATTAGATTAGGGGGATGCTTTTAAGAAGCCTGTGGGTCCTTGTATTGTAAGCCCAAGAGGAGGCATTCCGAGGGTCATCGAGGTTCCTTGTATTGTTAGCCCAAGAGAAGGCATTTCGAGGGTCATCGAGGGTCCTTGTATGAAGCTCAAGAGGAAGCTATAGGGTATGGCTGGCTTTGGCTTTAAGAGTGGTTTCACCGGGAAACCATCCTCTAAGGATTCAAGAGTGATTTCACCGGGAAATCATACTCTCAGGGTTCTATCCTAGCGCGGGTGATTCTTTGTATTGGAATCCCAATAGGAGGCTGTTAAGAGATTTCCTGGTCTCTTTCTTGTTTGATGCCAAAGAGAAAGCTAAACTCAACGAGGGAGTTCTTTTGAACGAATCCCAAGAGGAGGCTAACTCAGCAGGGGAGTGTTGTCTTATACGAAGCCTATGCGGAGGCTAAACCCAGTACATGAGTTTTCTTATATGAAGCCTAAGAGGAGGCTAAACTCAGATGAATGAGTTATCTTATACGAAGCCTAAGAGGAGGCTAAACTCAGATGAATGAGTTATCTTATACGAAGCCTAAGAGGAGGCTAAAGGGGAACCTAATTGTTAGGCTAATTGTTATGTTATAACTGAACAGTTATATAAACAAGTGTGTGATGTGTATTCACAGGAGTTTATGAAGGAAATACAAACAAGTGTATAAAATGAGCGTTCAAAGCAAGTGTAACTTGAATATTTACAAGTTTGAATGTGTACAGGGAAATGAATATGTACACGAAAGTGTGTTTATGTACAAGGAAATGAATATGTACATAGGAGGGTTGGGACTTACACCGTGAGGGAGGCCCATTGGTTTAAGAGGAGTTTCACCGGGAATAATTCTTCTCTTAATACCAATGGAATTGGTGTATAAACAAGCGAATGAAAACAAATGAACGAAGTTTGTTTATACTTGAATATTTACAAAGATGATTGAATATGTACAAGGAAATTGAATATGTACATAAAAAGGATTGAGACTTACACCGTGAGGGAGGCCCATGATCAATTAAGAAATTCGAGGAAAAAACTGGTTCGGTTTTATCTTCAAATTGAATCGATCATGGAAAAAGGAGTGTAAGTTTGTTGAAATATTTTGGAAAGGTTTTGAAAATGATTTCGAAAAGTGAAGCATATTCACAAGAAGTTTTGAAAAAGATTTTAATTTTTGAAAGTTTGAAAGAAAACATCTTTGAAAAGTATTAAGAAATACTTAAAATGTCTCATTTTTTACTTAATAAAAATATAATCAAAAGAAAATATTTTTGGATTTTTTTTGACATAATCATAAAATAGGTATATTAAATGACAAGTGTGCAAAAAATCATCTCAAAATGAGAAGTTTTGATTGGTTTTTGAAAATGTTGAAGTTTGATAGAAAATGTGAAGAAAACAAGTAGTAAAAATTTGATTTTGGTCCTAAGGAGGTTTGAACTCAAGACCTTTGGCTTAGAAGTGTAAAGTTTTACCACTGAGCCATGTGCTTACCTTGTTATTTACATGCCTTCATTTAATTATATTTAAAACAAGTCTTTGAAAATGTTTTAAAATGAAGGAAAAGTGGAAAAATGACAAAATGGTCTCGAGGATTCGACCACGGACCATAGGCAAGGCAAAGGACATGAAATGACTACCTTTGGGGTGGCTATACATCCGTTTATTTATTTTCTTCCATATTATTTCCGTTATTTGAATTTGAAAAACAAGGAGAATGAATGTTCATCATCTGAATTCTGAAATCAATGAGAAAGAATCTTGAAATGATGATCATCGATGTTGTGAACCGAATATGATTGATGGGTTAATGATTGAGGTTAATGAGTGCGAAACAAAATGGCCAAGCAATTTTGAACTGGAATGCATGAACCATAGAGTTCAAAGTCAGTATCTTACCTCTTGAACTGAAATCGAAATCTACATTAGAGTGTTTCCAGTTGTGTTTTGATGATTGTTATAGCTTCTGGACCTATGGAAGGTATCGGATGCTTAGCTTGAATTGAAATGGTGCGGATCGTTCCACCCAAGTCAACGCAATCTCTTGAAGTGAGTTTGAATTTGGGCCGGGTTATTCTGGATGTGATCTAAGTGTCTAGATCTCTTCTATGAAGTGTATGTGTCATACCCGATTTTTGACCTAATATACCACCTTACATTTGCATCATTGCATAACTATGATTCGAGCAATTCGGGTGTAGCATTCACGGTCAAAATTAGGGTTTCATCGATTTTCATCGATTCAAGAGGTAACAAATTAGGGTTTGAGTTTTCTCACCTCATTTGATCTATCTTGATCAAATCATCAACCTCGATCATCGGATATCCAATTTTCTCACTAATCAATCAAGGATTGACCAATTAGGGTTTTGATCGAGCATGAGCATTCTCTGACTTTTTGAGCAAGAAATGACTTTTTGGGCTAGATATTGGTCATCATATCTTAGATACAACATCTTGACCTAATTTACGGATTCAAAACATCACGAGTTCAGAGACTTCATCGATCGATTTTGGAAACATCGATGAATTTTCATACGCACGAAAAGTCAAACTTTGACTTTTGGTCAAATTTTCAAAAAAACTTTTCCATCATCAAAATACTTCAAATGATCCATCATGATCATAAAAATCAAAGAATTTGGAAAAGTCAACAAAAGTCAAAGTTTCAACACTTAGAAAAATTTCTAAGTGTTAAAATTTCTTATTTTTCCAAACTTCATGCCATTTTTCACCTAGTTCCATTTGAATTGGAAAAACTCAAAGATGAAAGTTGTAGCTCTTGAAACAAGATTTCCAAAATGTCCAAGAACTCTCAAATCCATGGAGTCTAGCTATACTTTTGAAATTGAAACATAAGGCTCCATGAACATGATTTTTCAAGGTCAAAACTTCAAATTATAGGTCATTTTGAGATTTCTTCATCTAGAAGCATTGCCACCTTGCCAATTCAAGCTTAGAGCTGATAAATATCAGCTAGATATAATTGAGATGAGATAAGATCAATTGGAAGATTTTCACACATGGTAAAAGAAAACTTCCTTTTACTTTTGAAAAGTCATTCTTACCCCTTAAGGCAACCTTGAATTTCCAATTGCCATGTACTCTTGCCTAACATTTTCAGAACCATTGGCCTATAAATAGATCACCATTTCAAGTTCAAATCACACCAAAGTAATGCCAAGACATACTTTCCTTCCAATTTCTCCAATTTCTCAAATCATAGTTCAAATGAGAGAAAACTTGCAATTTTGAGAATTAGTAAAAACTAGGGAAAGTTTTGGTGTCAAACACATTTCATAGTCAATATATAACTTGTTTGAAGCTTAAGATTAACATAAAACAAGCTAGAACTCATAATTTCATTTCATGTCACATAAGCTTTCAAAACTGCCTTATGATTCAAATTCTTGGTTTGGTTGAATTAACTTGTGTTCCAAGCATCCAAACATCATCCATAAACATCATAGGGATGATCCAAATCATAAACAACTAACTGTAACAGCTTTAACACGATTTCCAGTTTCCATTTTTGAGCTTATGCAGGTGAACTTGTGTAGCACGATCCAGCTTGATTCAAGGAGAGCAGACCATCCCTATAGCTTCTACATAGGCCGATGATGCTACACCAATCCTAAAACCAGCTCTGGAAACACTCAATCATCTTCTTCGATTTCAACTTGAATAGGTTAGAACTTGAACTTGGTTATCATGATTCTTTGCACTTAAGTAAAAAACTCTTGGCCAATCTCTTTCTGCACCTATCACGATCATAAGCCCTCAAAAAAATCAAAGAATCATCAACTATGCATCATTTAATTTGAAATCTTAGTTTCTAGGGTTCTTCGTGATTCCACAGAAATTCAAACGTGCTAGACTAAAAATAAATGCAATTAACAGTCATCTTCGTATTCCTTGTGAAAAATCGAGCAACTTTCATGTTTATTTCATTTAATTTCATTGAGAAACGAAGATTGTAGCTTGAATTGAAAAATCTGAGGATCGATGGAGACGAAGAACACTTTGCAGCGTGTTCTTGAGTTTGAAAATTCAAAAATTCCAATATCTTGTTTACCGTGTTTTGATCCATAAACATAAGCGTCGTTTGTCCCAGTGGTAGCTAGCTTGCCGTAGTGCTTTGTGCCACGTAGCCATCCCATGGTCATGAGTTCAACTCTCACAAGACCATTCTTTTTTAAAACTCTTCATATTTTTCATGTTTTTTTTACAAACTTTCAACATTTTTTTAACCAATCAAAACTCCTCATTTTGAGGTGATTTTTTGTACACTTGTCAATAAATACATCTATTTTATGATAGTGCAAAAATTTTCAGAAAAAACTTTCATCGATTATATTTTAATCGGGCGAAAGCAGCGTTAGAGCACTTTTCAAAACACTTTAAAGGTGAATTTTTCAAGTTTTCGACTTCCGATTCTTTTCAAAACTTCTCATAAATAAACTTCACATTTCAAAACACTTTCAAAATCATTTTCAAAACTTTTCATCAAACTTACATCTTTTACCATGATCGATCCGATTTAAGCGATAAAACCGATTCGTTTTCTCTCGAATTTCTCAATCGATCATGGGCCTCCCTCTGTGTAAGTCCCAATCCTTTTATGTACATAATTATTTCTTTGTACATATTCAATCAATATCAAGCATGAATAAACTTACATTTGTTTCGTGTCGCTTGTTTATACACCAATTCCATTGGTATTGAAAGGAGCATTATTCCCTATGAAGCTTTCAAACCAATGGGCCTCCTCACGTGTAAGTCCCATAACATTCTTTTATGTACATAATATTTCTTTGTACATATCAAACTTTCTTCAAATACATACAAATTTTATCATACATAACACGGATATTTTTATACTCAATACAGACAAACTTGATCGTTTGTTTTCACTTCACTTGTGTATACACAAATCAAACATTCTTTTATGTACATACATATTTTCCTTTGTACATATCAAATTCTTTTAATATACATACAAATCTTTATGCATACATAATCTGAGATACTTTTCACGAGATAAACTTGATCGTTTGTTTTCCGTTTCATCGTATATATACCTGAATACCATTGATATTAAAAGGAGCATTATTCCTGTGAAAGCCTTTTAAATCAATGGGCCACCCTTATGGTGTAAGTCCCAACCCTCATATGTACATCCATCTCTCTGTACATAAATACTCGGTGTACATATTTACATCCTTGTACACAATTCAAACTTGTAAATAATCAAGTCGCGCTCGTTTTAAACGTTCGTTTCACAGACACTTGTTTATATTTCATAAACTTTTATAAATAAACATCATGCATCTGTTTATATTTCCTTCATAAACTCCTGAATACATATCACAAACACGCACTTGTTTATACAAGCTGTCTAATTATAACATAACAATTAGTCTAACCAATAGGTTCCCCACGTTGTAGCCTCGCTTGGGCTTTATACAAGATAATTCATCCCTGCATGAATTTAGCCTCCGCTTGGGCTTTATACAAGATAACTCTCCCCACAGAGTTTAGCCTCCTCTTAGGCTTCATATAAGAAAACTCATTCATCTGAGTTTAGCCTCCGCTTAGGCTTCATATAAGACAACACTCCCCTGATGAGTCAGCCTCCTCTTGGGCTTCGTTCAAAAGAACTCCTCATTGAGTTTAGCCTTCTCTTGGGCATCATACAATGAAAAGATAGGAAATCTCTTAACAGCCTCCTATTGGGCTTCCAATACAAAGAATCACCAGCTAAGATAGAACCACGAGTATAATTTCCGGTGAAATTGCTCTTCATTCCAAAAGGATGGTTTCTCGGTGAAATCCCTTTTAAGACAAAGCCAGCCATACCCTATAGCTTCCTCTTGAGCTTCATACAAGGACCCTCGATGACCCTCGAAATGCCTCCTCTTGGGCTAACAATACAAGGACCCATGGGCTTCTTAAAAGCATCCCTTTTAATCCAATCAATTTCTCCTTGAGATTTAGACATCTATCATCTCTATGGAAGGAGTATCTCATCTATCACATCACATACAGTCAAAAACTTTTCAAACTCTTTTCAAACTATTTTCAAACAAAAACATCTCTTAATTGTAAGTGGTAACGCTTGTACACTCAAGCAAAACACCCAATGCTTACAGTTAAAAGATTCAATCATCTTTTTCAAAACATCTTTCTTAAACATGTAAGTGGTAACGCTTGTACACTCAAGCAAAACACCGATAGCTTACGACGAAAGATTTTAATCAGTCAAACTTTTCAAAAATGTATGTGATGAAATAGATTAGATACATTTTTCATTAAGATGACATTTATGCATCTCTTACTAACATCCGTTGCTTTCCACTAGCATAAGTGGGAACTACGATTGCTCGACTTTCTCAACATCCTTTTGAGAATACGTGAGCACAAGGTCTCATCCTTGTCGAGCAAATTTCTTTCTCCCTCAGACCAAACAAACCATAGATCCCAGAGATCCGAGCTACAAATGCTCGATTCCCACTAGGGATATGTGTCGGAAGATCAAAGATCTTTGCGAGCACAATAATAACAAACAATAGGATCCCACATAATCTATCCTTCTTAAAATCCCAAAGGAGAAACTTTCTCAATCATAGAAATAGCAATTAAAACACACAAACATATCAAACATATTCATATATAAAGCTATAGATAACTATATATATTTAGGGTGCTCCATCTATTCCCTTTATATAACAATCCCCCTTACTCAGAATCTCCCCAATGCGTTGCGTCTAGTTTGCGCTAGTCGTTACGCATATCAATATCAATTGAGGGTATTAACAGCTTTCCCATTTTTCATAATCATTAAATCATCTTTCTTGTGTTGAAAATAATAAAGCTTGATGCTCATGACATCTTTATAAATAAATCAAAAGAAATCGTTTCGAGCTAGAAGATCTGAATTCATATTCGAATCCTCTAGCGCGTCACCTTTTAACGCGAACAGTATGGATGATGTTTAAAGTGTTAAATCAAAGCTAGCACAAAGTAGATTAAGATATGGCAAGTTAAGGCATAAATTGCAAGCTTTTGGATTTTGAGGATGATTTTGAGTTTGGACAGTTTTTCTGGTGATTTTAAACTTTGAACAACTTCTAATTGATGTTTAGAACATGTTAGAAACCTTACAAGTTTCAAAGGATCACCACATCCAATGACTCAGATAGCTGAAAATCAGCTGTATTGGACAAAAAGTCAACTGTGGTCAACATGCAGTTAAACTTCATGATTTTTTGGTCACACCAATATTTTGAAGTAATATTCTTCATTTGATCAAGGGTTGACCAAGATTCATCAAGAAAAATCAATATTTGAGCAAAAGTCAAAGTTTCTAAATTAGGGCTCGTTAGACAAAAGTCAACAGAACTTTGACCAAGCATAACTTTCACATACTTTATCAAAAAAATTTCCACCAAAGCTCATTTTAAAGGGAATTAAATTTTATACAACTTCATGTCTCACAAGCTTGGGCTGAAAATGCTTTATTTGGAAGTTATAGATCAAAACATTACAGGTCTTTTTTAAAAGTCAACAAAACGTCATCTTTTTGCAAAGAAGTGTTCATGAGCATGAAAACTTAAATGAAGGTGAAACCAAAATGGCTGTTTATAGGACATCTTGAGCTTTCTAAAAAGTCCAAGAACACCCAAAAATGTTAAAAATTCAGCAAGATACAAGTTGTGCAAGTTGAGCATTTTTGGGGAGGTGCATAAAGAGAAATACTTGAGAAAATCAATTTTTGCCAAACGCGGGCTTAACTTTTCTTGGTTCAAACTTTTTGTAAGTGTTTTTATGTTGGCATTAATTTTTGGTAAAACTAGGATATGACAATGTCTTGGTGGTGTCATGACATTCGAGTTGAAGATAAATTGCATGAGAAGGATGTTTTAAGTCATTTCGGTGGAAGCTAAATCTTGTCTTTGGAATTACTGGAAGATTGGTGATGTCATAACCGATGTTATGACATTACATGTGACATTCTTGTTCTCGAGAATCTGTTTTCTGAGAGTTTTCGGGAAGTTTGTTGGTGTTTTATTATGTTTTATGTTATTAGATTACATGCTCACGTGGCTAATTGGTTAATCTTAGTTAAACCTAAATTGGTTGTTAAAAAGACCAAGTCTTTAGGATTAATTAAGTGAACCCTAGATATTATTATGGAAGCCCAAAACTAAAGTTCTGGATGCTTCTATAATAAGAATAGAACCACTCTGCTTCTTCTGGACTGTATTGAAGATTTAGCGAGGTTGTAATTTGTGTAATTCTAGTTACTCTTGTGAGCCAAGCAATTATCAATTGATAAGTGCTTTGGACTAGGATTTGGTTGTAAGGGTTGTTTATCACTCAAAGCTTTGAAGCACAGTGTTGTGTCTCTTGATTAAAGCTTTGAAGCAAAATCAAGTTGTTTATTGAAGAGTGTCTTCACAATTCAATTAATCAATAGGTTGATAACCTTCTTTGTGATTAAGGTGGAGTGGTAGGAACTCGGGTCTAAGTAGGACTTAGATTGAAGTTGCATTGGGTAGGTTTTAAGTGAAGGAGATAAAGTGGTTGGTTTATTCACGAATTAATTCTACTAATAGTGAATTTCCTCCTGGCGGTAGCCCCGGATGTAGGTGTAGTTACACCGATCGGGTAAACAATTGATTGTGTTCTTTCTTCTTTAAATTTTTTGTGTGAATTGTTAACAAAGTGTCGAATCTTGTGTCATAACATTCTCGTGACATCACGTATCTGCGCGGAATTTCAATTGGCATCGGGCGGGCACCACACTGTTATTTAGGTGAGATCTAGGGATAATAGTTTACGGCGTTATGGACAAGGAAGGAGGATTTGAAATAGACCACCCATCTTTGGATGGATCTAATTATGATTCTTGGAAACCTCGTATGGTTGCCTTTTTGAGGTCATTGGACATTAAAGCTTGGGAGCTGACAAAGGATGGAAACATCCTACCAAGCTTGAGAAAGATGAGACTCTGTGCGAAACGAAGAAGAATGGAGCAAAGAAAGAAGAGCTAGCAGGCAACTCTAAAGCATTGAATGCCTTATTCAATGGAATTGTGAAATATCTTTAGACTAGTACATCGGTGTGCGGCCAAGGATGTTTGGGACACTCAAAACTACTCATGAGGGACATCCAAGGTGAAAATGTCAAGACTTGGATGCTCACTACCAAATTTGAGAATCTGAAGATGAAGGAAGATGAGACCATTCATGAGTTTCACATGAATATCTTGGAGATTGCCAACACCTCAGGAGCATTGGGAGAAAAGATGTTAGAAGAAAAGCTGGTGAGAAAGATTCTCAGATCCTTGCCTAAAAGGTTTGCAATGAAAGTGACTGCTATAGAGGAAGCTCAGGATATCTTCACCTTGAAGGTTGAAGAACTTGTTGGATCTCTTCAGACATTTGAGATGGGGATCAGTGAAAATGTTGACAAGAAGAACAAGAGCATAACACTTGTATCCAATACTGAAGAGGAATGCAAGGAGGAGGATGAAGAGAAGATATCTGAAGCTATAGCTATGCTTGGAAGACAGTTCAACAAACTCATCAAGAGAATTGATCCAAAGTCAAGGTCCAATGTCAAGAACATTCCATCGACATTAGCGAACTTATGACTCAAAGAAGATCCAAGTTAGAAGAAAAGTCAAAGCGAGAGGAATCCGATGTCATGGATGTGAAGGATATGGGCATATTAGAGTGAATGTCGTACCTTTCTAAAGAAACAAAAGAAAGGAATGGGCATCACTTGATGCGATGGTGACTCGGAGTGAATCACGAAGAAGAATCGCCAAACTTGTCACTTGCTCTCTCGGGTGTGCAATTCGAAAATGATTCTAGTGATGAGGAAGTGACATTTGAAGAGCTTCTTTGAAACTTACAAGCTATGTATCGAAGTGGTGAATTATGTCGACAAAATGAGAAGCAGAAAAAGGCGATTGTGAAGTTGGAGGTGAGAAGAAGGAAAACCTTTTACTATAAGTCACCTCAGCGGTGAAATTATAGTGTTGAACTCCAAACTTGATCGGATGTCTAAGTCATCAAGATCGACATTTAGTCTTGATAAGTTGGAAGAAATCCTTTAGCTTGGACAAAATGGAAATATGCATGGTCTAGGATATGTGGCGCAAAGAAACACATTGGTGACAAGAAGAAGAACAGGCACAGCAAACCAATGTCAAAGGATGTCACAACATAAGGCGAAATGTATGCAGTTCGGGATATGTGGCTGCAAAGAAATTTCTTGATAACAAGAAGAAGAAACGAGACCTAATAAACCAATGTCAAAGCGAGATGTCACAATATTGGGTTCAACATCAAGATCGAGAAACATGAAGAAAAAGTTTCAAAGATGGAGATGTCATTATTGTGGAAGGTTTGGACACATAAAGCCTTTTTGCTATAGACTACATGGATATCCTCATCAGACTCCTTATGTCAAGCCTAAGACCAACAAGGTTCCATACACTCAATAGTGGAAGAAGAAGACTGCAACTTTGATAGCTCACACTTCCCTTAGAGTTTCTGCCAAGGAAGACTGGTACTTTGACAGTGGTTGCTCTAGGCATATGACTGGAATCAAGAATCTCCTAAATGAAGTCAGACCTCATACTACCAGTTATGTCACTTTTGGAGATGAAGCTCAAGGAGAAATCAAAGGTGTTGGAAACTTGGGTGCCAGGGTTCCAAACCTAAATGAGGTCGCTAGTGAAGGGTTTGTTGCCAATCTCATAAGTATCGATAGTGTGATTCGGATTCAAGGTCAACTTTACCAAGTCAGAATGTATTGTGACCAATGAAAACAAGAAGTTGTAATGAGAGGTCGAGATCAAAAGATAAGCATTACTTGTGGGAGTCGAGAACACTAACATCCTTTTGTGTTCTGACCAAAGATGAGAAGGAGGTGGCTGTGGCACCAAAAGCTTGGTCATTTGCATCTTAGAGGATGAAAAGATCATATCCATGGAGGTGTCGGAGGATTCCAAGGCGCATATTGATGAAGGGAGAGTCTGTGGTGAATGTCAGGTAGGAAAGAAAACCAGAATGTCACATCCAATGTCAAGACATCTGACCACCTCCAAGGTGTTGAAGCTGTTGCACATGGATTTGATGGGGCCTATGCAAGTTGAAAGCCTTGGTGGAAAAAGATATGCTTATGTTGTTGTGGATAATTTTTCCAGATTCACCTGGATAAACTTCATCAGGGAAAAATCTGATGTGTTTGATGTCTTTAAAGAATTATGCAAAAGACTTCAAAGGGAAAAGGAAGGCTGCATAGTCAGAATTAGAAGTGATCATGGAAAGGAATTTGAGAATAGCAAGTTTGATGAATTCTGTTCCTCAGAAGGAATCAATCATGAGTTCTCTTCTCCTATAACTCCTCAATAAAATGGAGTTGTGGAAAGGAAAAATAGGACTATACAGGAATCTTCCAGGGCAATGATTCATGCTAAGAAACTTCCTATTCATTTTTGGGCTGAAGCTATGAATACAGCCTGCTATGTTCTATGAGTCACCTTGAGAAAGGAACATCCTCCACCTGTATGAAATATGGAAGGAAGAAAACCTCTTGAAATATTTCCATGTATTTGGTAGCAAATGTTATATTACGGCGGATCGTGATCAAAGGAGAAAGATGAACCCTAAAAGTGATGAAGGCATTTTTACGGGATACTCTACAAGCAGTGAGCATATAGAGTATTCAACTCCGGGACAAAAGTTATGATGGAGTCTATTAATGTCATAGTTGATGATCACCATCGGAAAACAATGTCCCATATGATGTTGAGACATTGTTTGAGACATCACCACAAGTGTCGATAAGGATGATGTGCTGTCCTACTTCACCAAAGTCTGAACCAGAGGAAGCTAACAAAGATCCTTCCATCAGAATTCAGAAAGATCATCCAAAGGAACTCATCATTGGAGATCCTAACTGTGGAGTCATCACAAGATCCAGAGAAATTATCTCAAACTCTTGTTTTGTGTCAAAGATTGAGCCAAAGAATGTCAAAGAGGCTCTAACTGATGAATACTGGATTGGAGCAATGCAAGATGAATTGAACCAGTTCAAGCAACATGAAGTGTGGGAGTTAGTTCCTAGACCAGAAGGAACAAACATCATTGGCACAAAGTGGATCTACAAGAACAAGTCTTATGCAAAAGGGGTTGTCACCAGAAATAAAGCAAGACTTGTTGCTCAGGGATACACTCAAGTTGAAGGGATTGATTTTGATGAGACTTTTGCTCCTGTGGCTAGGCTGGAATCAATCAGATTATTGTTAGGAGTTGCTTGCATTCAGAAATTCAAGCTGTTTCAAATGGATGTGAAAAGTGCCTTCCTAAATGGCTACTTAGCGAGGAGGTATATGTTGAGCGACCTAAAGGATTTGTGGATCCTAACTTTCCTGATCATGTTTACAAATTGAGGAAAGCTTTATATGTGCGAAACAAGCTCCTAGAGCTTGGTATGAAAGGTTGACAAAGTTCCTTACTGATAAAGGTTACAGGAAAGGAGGTTTGGACAAAACTCTCTTTGTCAAGAATGAAGGAGGAAAGATAATGGTAGCTCAAATTTATGTTGATGACATAGTGTTTGGAGGAATGTTAGATAAAATGGTGAGACATTTTTCCAACCAAATGCAAGCTGATTTTGAAATGAGCCTCATGGGAGAATTGACTTCCTTTCTTGGACTACAAGTCACACAGATGGAGGACTCAACATTCCTTTCACAAAGCAAGTATGCAAGGAATATTGTCAAGAAATTTGGGATGGAAAATGCCAGCCATAAAAGGACTCCTGCTCCTACTCATTTAAAGTTGTCCAAAGACACAAGTGGAGCAAATGTTGATCAAAGCCTGTACAGAAGCATGATAGAAAGCTTGTTGTACTTAACAGCCAGCAGACCTGACATTGCATTTGTTGTTGGGGTATGTGTGCAAGATACCAGGCTGAACCTAAAGTGAGTCACATCAATCAGGTGAAAAGAATTCTGAAGTATGTGAGTGGAACTTGCAATTATGGTATGTTGTATTCTCATGGATGTGAACCAATTCTGTTTGGCTATTGTGATGCTGATTGGGCTGGTAGTGTTGATGATAGAAAGCACTTCTGGAGGATGCTTCTTCTTGGGGAACAATCTTGTTTCTTGGTTGACAAGAAGCAAAGCGTGTGTCTTTATCCACTTCGAGTGAATACATAGCATGGTAGATTGTTCTCAAATGGTCTAGATGAAGTAGATCTTGGAGTACAATGTCACAGGATGTCATGACATTGTCTTGTGACAACTGAGTGCTATTAATATTTCAAAGAATCTTATACTGACCGTGGGACTAAGCACATTGACATTAGACATCACTTCATCGAGACCTTGTGGAAGAGAAAGTGATTAAATTGGAGCATGTAGCCACTGAACTTCAACTGGCTGACATTTTTACTAAAGCTCTTGATGCTAGTCAGTTTGAGAATTTATGGGGCAAGTTGGGTATTTGCCAATATGAGGATTTGTAGCAATTAACATTGCCTACAACAAGGAATGGAAGAGACTTTTTATTTCATTTAATTTTAAGTGGGCTAATTAATTATTTCCCTCTTACTTTTCAAAAGTCCAAGAATAGGAAGAGACATATATATATTTCAGTTTCTTCATTTGAAAGTATTACTTTCCATTTCATCAACAGAAACTCTCAAACTCTCTGTCAATCTTTTTCTCTTTTCCTCAAGATGTCTCAACAAAACATGTCTTCGTCTTCTTCATCATCACAAGAAGCTGGCTCTCCATCTCCCAGATTACGGGTTTAGGAAAACCAAGCCATCTAGCGAAGCTTTGAAGGTTACCCCTCTGCGTGCAATGGAAACTGATCCTGGGAGGGTCAAGAAACTTCGCACCAGGAATGCACGAAGGTCTCAAGCATCTCCTTCTGGTAAGACCTCTGAACCAACTTCCTCTGTTCCTCCTGAAATAGCAAACAGGGAAGGTTCTAGGTATGTTCATCAAGCCATAGCTAGAATAGTAACTAGGATCTGAATGAAAACCACTATGTGCAGGGTTTGTCCCTTTAAATCAAGAATCGCTAGCCTAGTATAGCAAGCGATCCGGATACCACGAGAGAATGTTAAGACATTTGATGATCATGTCAAGAAACCCCGTGAATCACATTCTTGAACCCTCATTGAATCCACGAAAAATATGTTGGTGATAAGTCCCACAGTATTTCTGATGATATCTCGATGGTATTCTTGAAGAAACTCCGAGAAACGATTGATGACAACCTGGAAAACCCTCTAGTGAAGAATTCTGAAAATGTTGTGGAACCTCCTATCATAGACCTGGATGAAGAGTTCTCTGATAATGACCTCATTGCTAGTGTTAATCCTAGCATTTCTAAGAGGATGATGAAAAGGAAAGGAGAATGTTACTCCAAGTCCTTCTAAGGAGAAGGTTGCTAAAGTTACTCATAAGTCTCCTAGGTGAGAGCAAGGCGGGAAAAATCTTGTAAGGACAACAAAGTTGGAACTTCTAAAGGAAAGGGTAGAATGAAGAGTTGGTGGTATCTCTAGGCCAAAGAGAACTCCAATTATTAAGAAGAGGAAGGTCCCTGAACCTTCAGAATCTGACCAAGACTCAGATTTTGATGTTGAAGGGAATGTCTCAGACATTCAACCCAGGAAGAAACCATCACTTGGGAAACGGCCCAAAGTCCTTGAAGTAGCTATTGATAACATCTCCTTCCACCACCCTGAGAATGCTAGCAGGTGGAAATATGTGTGTTTGAAAAGGATTGCTCTAGAAAGGGAACTGAATAAGAGTGCCCTTGAATGCAAGGAGGTTATAGATCTGATCAAAGAATCTGGGTTAATGAAGACTGTGGTGAAATTTTCAAACTGTTATGATGTGTTGGTAAAGGAGTTCATTGTGAACTTGTCAAGTGGCTGTGCTGATGGAAGGTCAGTCGATTTCAAGATTGTGTATGTGAGAGGGAGAAGAGTGAAGTTTTCCCCAAGTGTGATAAACAAATATTTGGGAAGATCAGATGATGCTCAACCTGAGCTAGAAGAAGCGATAATCAAATTTGTCAAACTATCCTTTGCTAAGCAAGTGAAACATTGGCCTATGAAGGGAAAGCTCACCGCCAGCAAATTGAGTGTAAAGTTTGCTATCCTTCACAAGATAGGTGCTGCAAGTTGGGTTCCAACAAACCATAAGTCAACCATCTTTGTTGGTCTGGGCAGATTCATCTTTGCAGTTGGTACTCAAGCAAAGTTTGACTATGGAACTTACATTTTTGAACAAACCCTCAAACATGCTGAAAGTTATGCTATAAAAGGACCAATAGCCTTTCCCTCCCTCCTGTGTGGAATTATAATTGATCAATACCCTGATATTCTGGTTGATAGAGATTCAGTATGCAAAAGAGCCCCTGCACTTGGTTTCCACTACAAGCTCTTTCAAGGGAAACATGTCCCATACATTGTCATGACATCTGCTGAGACATCAAATGTCAAGGCAAATTCTCAGAAGGCAACTGTCATTGTTGTGCTGAAAGCAACTTGCAAGGAGCTTGAAGCAAGAAAGCAAAGTCTTGAAGAGATGATCTTTACACTGGAAAAGGAGCAAAACACAGAGGTTGAGGATGAAGGGTTAGGTGGTAATGTTTCTGCTGACAACTTGGATGAAGATGCTGATGCTGATCAAGTCACTGGTGCTGGTAGCAGTTCAGAGGATGCAACATACCATAGTGCTTCTTCTGGAGAAGAAAGTACCTGATCTATGGTCTCCTGCTGCTGATTGTTTTTCTGCTTTTGTTGTTTTGATGATAATTTTGTTTCTGCCATTTTTTGTTCTGCCTGTTTGGAATTTGTATTTCTTTTGATGGGATGTAACTTTTAACTCTGCTGGTACTATTTATTAATATGATGAATGTTGGGCATTTGTACTGGTACCTTTGGCCCCTTTGTGGCTAAAAAGGGGGAGAAGAATTTATGGGCATTATGGGAAATTGTATTGAAAATTGTGGGTAGAATTTATCTCCTTTAGGATCTGGTTGTTTAGCTTAGTTTAGCTTAGACTGGGTGTTTTTATTCTGCTACATTAGTACTCTGATAGCTTAGTTTGGTTTAGCAAAAAATTTGCCAAGGGGGAGTTTGTAAGTGTTTTTATGTTGGCATTAATTTTTGGTAAAACTAGGATATGACAATGTCTTGACTGGTGTCATGACATTCATAGTTGAAGATAAATTCTGCATGAGAAGGATGTTTTAAGTACAGCTCAGACTGGAAGCTAAATACTGTGTTGGAATTCTGAAGATTGAGTGATGTCATAACCGATGTTATGACATTCTGTGTGACATTCTTACTGTTCTGCGAATCTGTTTTCCTGAGAGTTTTCAGGAAGTTTGTTGAGTTGTTTTATTATGTTTTATGTTATTAGATTACATGCTCACGTGGCTAATTGGTTAATCTTAGTTAAACCTAAATTGGTTGTTAAAAAGACCAAGTCTTTAGGATTAATTAAGTGAACCCTAGATATTATTATGGAAGCCCAAAACTAAAGTTACAGGACTGCTTCTATAATAAGAATAGAACCACTTACTCTGCTCTTCTGGGTGTATTGAAGATTTAGCGAGTTGTAATTTGTGTAATTCTAGTTACTCTTGTGAGCCAAGCAATTATCAATTGATAAGTGCTTTGGACTAGAATTTGGTTGTAAGGTTGTTTATCACTCAAAGCTTTGAAGCACGTGTTGTGTCTCTTGATTAAAGCTTTGAAGCAAAATCAAGTTTGTTTATTGAAGAGTGTCTTCACAATTCAATTAATCAATAGTTGATATCCTGCTTTGTGATTGAGGGGAGTGAGTAAGAACTCGGTCTAAGTAGGACTTAGATTGAAGTTGCATTGGGTAGGTTTTAAGTGAAGGAGATAAAGGTTGGTTTATTCACGAATTAATTCTACTAATAGTGAATTTCCTCCACGGCTTGGTAGCCCCGGATGTAGGTGTAGTTACACCTTGAACTAGGTAAACAATATATTGTGTTCTTTCTTTGTTTAAATTCTTGTGTGAATTGTTAGCAGTGTCGAGATCTTGTGTCATAACATTCTCTGTGACATCACGTATCTGCTGCCAGGAATTTCACTTGTTTCTAATCACAATAAGAACCTCCAAGCCCAATGCCATGCCCTTGAGCATTTTATTTTATTTATTTTGATTTTTTATTCATTAAAGTCAATTTAATTAAAATAAAATAGCAAAAAATAAATCAATCAATGCAAGGCTGTATATTTGACATTCTTGAGGTCCAAGATACCTATTAAATGACCTGAAATTCGAAATTGAAAGATTGGCAAGAGATTGGTACAAGATTGGCAATATTTGATCAAGATTGACAAGATTGGCAAAACAAATATACTCTCATTGAATGTGATATATTTTCTCATCAATGCTCAACCTGAATCCATCCTCTATAAATTCAGAGGGTTTCTAAACCCTAAAGGAGGTTTTTTGGCAGCTTGAAGAACCCTAACTAAGCTCAAGAAAACCGTGTGATTCAAGCAACTTGCAGCCAGAGTTTCAACTTGTTTCAAGCCATTCCAAGCATTCCAACACGTTCTTAGGATTCCTCAGATCGACCACGCCATTCACCAAGCCTTGAAATGACCGAATCATAATATACATACTCACGGTTTGCTCTTCATATTTCAAAATTGATTTCCATGAATCATGCATTTTAACATGATTTGATTATATGTTTGTGTTCACGATGCTATTTGAAGCTTTACGCATGGTTCAATTTAAGTTTAAGTACATGAATATGATACATGGCTAGGGTCCCAAGCTTGGAATTAGTGCTTTGCGAATTAGGAAAAATTGGACGAAACCGGTGACCTATCACACTCGGAGGGTCAAACCGAGTTGATCCATGGTCTCATAACTAATTTATGTTGCGTATTTTTTAGTTTTGATTTCTTGCGGGGTATAGTGATGAAGCGAAGCCGTGGGTAAAATTTTGAAAATTCAAGCGAAGATGACACCCTTGGTGCGTTTTGGACCCTCAAAGCCCGCCTCCAAGCTCCGACACGGATCCCTAGAGGCATCACCCGAAGCTCCGACAGGATCCCTTCAACAGAGCCCCGGGCGCTCCGACACGGATCCCTAGAGGAGGCATCACCCCAGGCTCCGACACGGATCCCTTCGACAACGAGCCCCGAGCTCCGACTTTTGGGCGTCGAGATCTAGAATCTCCGAAGCCCTAACTTTTGGATCCTTTCAACAATAGAGCCCCAGGCTCCGACCGGGTGTCCCAATCAAAATCTCCGAGCTCCGGCTACGGATGTTTCAACACCAAATTCCCAGAGCTCCAACCACGGCGTCCTAGCAGTAGAATCTCGAAGCCCCGACACGGACCCTTCAGATGTAGAAGCTCCGACACAGCGCTAAGCAAAATTCTCCCCAGAAACTCCAGTTTCTAGGTGCCCAAGGCGCTCCACTCACAGAAGGCTTGGCCGGCGACTTCGTCGGAAGCTCGATGATTTTCTTTGCTTAATTTATTTTCTATTTTTCTTATTTCCTTTTATTTAATTTAATTAATTAGTAATTAGCTTAAATAATTAGTTTAATTAGGTAATTTCACAAGTAATTTCCTTCATGCTTTTTAATTAACTTAATTAGTTTAATTTAGCATAATTTTCATTAAATATTTTTAATTAAAATTAATTAGAATTAGGTTTTTCTCACATTCACATTAATTTTCAAAAACACCAAAAAATATTAGGATTTAGTTTCTATTCTTTTATTTCTTTTGCATTTAAATTCTAGAAAGAATGTATAGGTTGCAAGTTTGTTTTCATGTAATAAGCGTAGATTTATATTTCGTCTTTACTTTACACCTCTATTATGTATCTACCCCAAAGCCATGTAATAGCGTAGGACCTTTATATTTCCATGATTTATTTTTCGCACCAATTAGCGCTAGTAATTAAGGCGTGTATGGCAAGATTAAAAACAACGTAGATCATTTCTAAATCATAAGATAAAATATCTGAATACAACACATTCTTCACACTTGCACCCACCTTAGGGTATCCTCTCTTGTTTCCTTACAAATAATGGTCAAGTCCCTCGAACGTAGGGATATCTTAGTACGGTTGCCTACGATATATCAGCATAGTCCCTTCGACTTAAAAGATTATAGTCCCTCGATTGTTGCCTACGAAAAGTGATGATCGTCCCTACGAATATGCTAGGATATCCCTACAAGTTGCCTTATATGACCATCCGATGTCCCTTCGAATGTCCCTTTACATCTAACGAATAAGGTTACCTATCAACCAATGGTACGGATTACCTTATTCTAAAGGAAAGTAAAATAACACGGAAACGACCGTTCTCAGTGGGTAAAATAAGCGTCTTTTGCTTGCTCAATCAAAATAATTTTTACACCTCACATTTTCAAAACTTTTCAAAACACTTTGTATACATTCCAGTGTGAAAGTCTTTTCCAAAACATTTCCAAACACTTCGTATACATTCCAACGTGAATCATTACGAAGTCAAAGTGAAATGCCTTTTCAAAAATCTTTTCAAATACACACACACAAAAACAATTAAAGTGAGCTAAGCAATTAAGAGCCCGTAGATAACTACGGATGGAAAGTGCTAATACCTTCCTTTTCATAACCACCTCCCTTAATCGAGAATCTAGAAGGTTTTTCTGTTCTTTTCGCCTTCCCTTAATTGGATAAAAGAAAAGTCGGTGGCGAATCTTGCTATCCGCAATATTTACGATCAAGCATAAAACAAACAAGTCAGTTCTCCCACCGTGTTACAGAACTGGCGACTGTGCTGGGGATCCCTAAAGAGAGGTTACCTTAGGGTCTAGATCACTTTAAATTGTTTGACTTGTATGCTTTACTTTTAAGGGCTGCTTGGGTATTATACTTTTGGGATCCTACACCCGAATCGAGTTTCCTTAGGTAAGTAACAATAAATCGTCATGGTTAGGCATATACCAAAGCGGTCAACATGATGGCTATGTTAGTGTGACACTTAAGATGTCGATGCTCCTCATATTCGAGTTGAGGAAAGTATTTGACGTCTGCGTGGTGTCATCAACACTAACTCAACTTTTAGAACCCTAATTGACCCATCTTGGCCATTAGAAGGGAGTGAGATGGCCGACTTGATCTGAGGCGAGGTTGGTTGATACTCGATGCTACGCTCATTAAGATTCGACTTTCGGGATGTTTGATCGACCACATGGTAGTCGTATTGAAATAAAGCCTCGAGAAAGATCAATGATATGATTCCTAGAACCGATTACTATTATAGGACAGGTTGAACCCACTCAAACTTGGTAGGGTAGACACCTATACCTCATGCAAGCCTTAAACCTAGGGCTATTGTGTGAATTGCTTGTGCTACTTGTTTTAAACATGACATCATGACATCATGACATCATAACATCATAACATCATATCATTTCTAACTATTTCAAGGACCTAGGGATTTATCTTTGCTCTGTTTTGTAGGAGTTATGGCTTCCAGGAAGACTATCCGGATCAAGTTCATGGGTATACCTTCTCAACTCAAAGAATTAGTTTCAGAAATTCCTAATCACGCTCAGTTCATCAAAAGACATGGTTATCTGCTTGACTTGGTTATCTCCAGTTTTGAAGATATGATGCACGTCGTATTCCAGTTCTTCGATCCGAAACATCACTGCTTTACATTCCCAGATTATCAGTTGGTGCCTACATTTGAAGAGTTCTCTAGGCTACTTGGGATACCTATCCTTGATCAAATACCATTCACTGGTTCAAAAAAAGCTCCGAAATACAAAGACATCGTATCAGCGTTACATCTAAAGCGATTAGACATTGAAGCTAATTGGGAAACAAGATGCGGAGTTAAGGGTTTGCTTGCTAAGTTTCGATAAAGCTCGATAATTCCTAAAGGCTATGAGTTTTCATGCATTCGGAACATTTTGGCCTTGCTAATCTATGGCTTGGTGCTATTTCCTAATCTAGATCGGTTCATAGGCGTGAGCGCCATCAAGATATTCCTCACTCGTAATCACATGCCTACTTTGCTTGAGACATCTCATTCTCTCCACACTCGTATTATCAAAAGACAAGGAACTCTCATGTGTTGCATACCGTTACTCTCTAGGTGGTTTATTTCTCACCTCGATTAATGAAGAGCGAGCAAAGATTGAAGTGGTCTCGAGGCTAATGTCACTCTCTCATTCAGATATCCGTTGGTGTCTTTTTTCTCAGAAGAACTTCGCTTTTGTTGAGAGTTGTGGGGAATTCTCTAATGTACTGCTCCTTGGCATAAGGGGAGGTATCACTTGTAACCATTATCTAGCTCTGCGTTAGTTTGGTTATGCTCGAAGAGATGGTCCTCATGATATGCTTCTCCAAGACATTGTGTTTGACTACAACAACGATCTCGGAGCTACCATCGCAGATTTGTACACGCTTGGGGCATGGTAAAGAAGATTGATACCAAGACGTTGGGACACAAAAATTCCATTCCTTGGGAACCCTACCTCAAATGGGTGCGAGCTCGAGCTCAAAACCTCATGATGCCGTTTATAGCTGTTCTACCAGTGATTATGGAACCTGAGGCTAAAGGGGATGAACCCTATACCATTCTCCATCCAGATATGCCTACTGATTTCGAAGACCTGAAGAGATCCTGGATTCAAATTAAAGAAGAAAGGGATGCATTCGAAGCTTAGTGCTATGCAAGCGAGAAGAAAGTATTGGAGTTGACAAAGCTACTTCACGAGGAGCGAAACATCAATGCCTACTTCAACACAAAGAAAGCGCCCATGGGAGACCTAAAGCTCTATGAATTTCTTTTATTTGTTTAAACTTTCTTTTGTACTCGCTAAAAGATGAACTAATGAATTTTTTTGTTTGTGCTTGTTTAACAAATTTAAATTCCTAAGGTCCTTGAAAACATTGCATTGCATAACATCGCATATCATGGCATAACATTTCATAACAGGTACATCGAAGACTATTCTTATTGTCTATTTGTTTATTTAAATGGATCTTGAGCAGTTGTTAAAGATCTCCGAGCTCGAAATGCTCAATTCGAGAGATGTTCACCAACTTGGTCCAAGGTCGAAAGACACGAAGAAGCTCATCACCGAAAGAAGAGACCATGGTATCCTCGACATGGGAAGAAATCATAAGGAATGCGGCTAGGGTGGTCATCCATTTGAACTCTCGAGACAAGAGCGGTGGCGAGGGAAGTATAAAACGATGAAGTAAGCCGTCATGGAGTGCGAAAATGAAGATGAAGACTATGTGAGCAAGCGATATCCTCGACAAAGACAAGTACAAGCAACTTGAAGATCGTGCGAATCTTGTGGAAAATATGAAAATGTCCGGCTGAACTTTGATGATCGAGTCTTGTTCTTAGTGTGGTAATTCCCCACAAGTTCAAAGTTCCTACCTTTGCTAAGTGTGATGGCATCTCTTGTCCAGTGCATTTGAAGTCCTATGTTCGGAAGATCCATCCTTATCTGCGGAAATTGTGGATCTATTTCTTTCAAGAGAGTTTATGGAACTCGGTTGGAGTGGTATTATCGGCTAGAGAGTACCCACATTCATACAGAATGACTTAGCATATGCTTTCTAGCGGTACAATTACAATCTTTGAATTGGCACCTATCCGCATGCCCTTGAGCATGTCTATGGGTCGTGACGAGAAGTTCAAAGAATATGCTCAAAAATGGAGAGATTTAGCGAGCGAGTTCAACCACCCTTGTCCAATAGGGAGTTGGATGACATGTTTATGGGAACACTAAGGGCCCATTCTTCAATCATCTAATTGGAAACTTTTCGATTGGATTCAACGATATTGATGAATGTATCGAAGCTGGAATCAAAGCGGAAAGATTCAAGTAGAGTCATCTTCAAATGTTGCGAAGAGATCCTTTGGTGGCAAACTCAATTTGTGGAAGCGGTAGTGATCTCGATCCCACCAGCACAACCTCAATGAGACAACATGCGTAGCGAGTCGCCACGAGGCAGTTCTGAAGATCAACATGCCGTTGTCACAAGCATTGCAACACATGTTGAAAGCGGAGATGATTACTTTGAGGATCCTCCTCAACGTCAATACTTCCTCTCCAAGTAAAATCCTAATGTGAAATGTGCATATCACTCCAACGAGTCCGAGGCACGACACCAACATGTTGGACTCACGAAGAACAAGATTCATGTCGAAACTCCGAATGTGATCAAAGCACCAATGCCTGATCATGGTAAAAGTTCCAACGCTATTGGCGAAGACTCCTATGTTTATGATGTGAACAAGCGACTATTCCTCTTATGGCTGTCCGGAAAGATTTCTTTGCAAGCGGTGTATTTCGAGGATGCCACGATATTATCGTTGGTGTCCATCTGAATCGAGGGGCGTGCTTGGTTGAAAAGGCGTATTCAACGCATGATGGAAAACCGAGAAGTGCTATTACGAAACCTCCACCTATGGAGAATGCATGCGAAGACATTTCTAAAATTTAAAGATCGAAGGCGTGGCGAAGCCATACAGTACGGGATACCTTGGGGCAGCCAAGTGGAAAGTTCGATTTCATTGTTAAGTATACCTCTCCTGAAAGCTACAAGATTCCAATCGAAGATGTCAAGAGAACTAGATGGGGAGACAATTTCCCAGAAGACTATGTTGATGTGAACACAATAAGGATTACCTCTGTCGATCCTGCGCCTAGGGTGACACCCCTCATTATTACCTCTCCCAGACCAATTCCGTATTCCTCTAACAAAGCTATACCTGGAGCTGAAGTTTACTATCATGGCGTCAAGCAAGACCTGTTAACTATTGAAGACATTGCAGTTGAAGCTACCAATCCTGACATCGACAACATCACCGGATCAAGCAGAGTAACTAAAACCGTAAGAATATTTTCTCCAGAGATCTCTCCTCCAAAAGATACTACTACACCGTCGCATTCACGCTATCAAACCAGTTCCGGCTAGAGGAAAGAACTAGTAACTCATCACCTTTCGAGATAAGTACCAAAGGAAGTTCTTGAGGATACCTCCAGCAAGAAATGGAGGAAATGCGAAGATCATCAAGAAGAGTGACTACAATATTGTGGAATAGTTGGGACAAACTCCATCCAAGATATCCATACTAGCTCTGCTATGTATTCTAAGGCCATACTAAAGCCTTGGTAAAATTCTTGAAGAATGCTCACATACCGCAAGACACTACTGCGTCAATTTGAAGGTTATATTGCCATCGACCGTCAACAATGGTTTGGGTTTCTCATGTTGATTTAACTCCCGTCGGACGGAATCACAACAAAGCCTTGCACATCTCCATTGAATGCAAAGGCACTACATTGTCTCACGTATTGGTGGATCACAGTTACTCTTGAATGTTATGCAGGCGCTTTTGATCGACTTAATCTTTGAAGAAGTGGTCATGAAGCCCGGTGACATAATTGTAAGAGCTTTTGATGGTTCTAAATAAACGATGCTTGGAGCTCATCCCTTGATTAAAGTCGGTTCCCGGACTTTTTATACTTCGTCATAGACATTACGCCGGCTTATTCTTGCCTACTTGGGCGCCCTTGGATACATGGGGTAGGCGCCGTCACCTCTAGCACACGCAGGAAGTATACCGGTGAAGTGGAAGATTGTTACTGATGAGGTGAAAGAAGAATATATGGTAAGCCATCTCTGATCATTCCGGTACCTCGAAATGGAAGGAGAATTCATCGAAACCCCTTGTCAAGCTTCGAAGCGATTCCACGAGTCATATCCATTGACTCCTCCTCCACGAAGTTACTAGAGTTCCACCAAAGATGGCCTCGAAGATGCGAGCTACGATTGAAGAAGGTTGTATCTTGTTTGGGGTCAACTCCCGATCTCCCATTTAATCGACAAAGTGGTTTAAGCTTCACTATCAAAGGCGGAAGATATACGATGGCAAACTCCGTTCCACATCAGCAAAAGCGGAGTCCAACAACGACGATTTCGATATCAACAATTGGATCTTCCCAACTCCAGACGACAGACTCAACAATTCGAAAACCGAAGATGTTATACCAATCTCCTTTAGACATGAGTAATTGCTTTTACATTATGCTTTTCACTTTTTACGCTTTGAACAATAAAGTTTAAGCCTAGTGCCTTTCCCGGGGCACCACAGCTCGTTTGTGAGAGTTATTATTTGTCATTTGCATATTTTCGTTCAATAAAATCATTGGACTTTTGCATTTAATATTGTTCTCTTTCCTTTCTTTTACTTTATCACCCTTCAAAAAGCTATGTGTTCTTACACCCACCCACATGATACACTGCAGATTCACTCCGAATCTCGTCGATAACAGCTCTACTATTGCTAAATATGACTTTGATAATCCGATCTACCAAGCCGAAGACGAAGGTGAGGAAGATTGTGAAGTGCGGAGAACTTGTCGAGACTACTAGCGGGAAGAGCGAGTTATCTGACCACACGAAAAGCCGGTCGAGGTTGTAAATCTGAGTCTTGCGAAGAGAGCGAAGGAAATCAAGATAGGGCCGGTCTTGAAAAATATCAAAGAGATTGGTCCGGATGCTACGAGACTATATCGAGGTTTTTGCTTGGTCCTCGAAGACATGTCGAGGTTTAGACATTGACATTGTGGTACACCGACTGTGAAAAAGTTTTCTCCACAATGAGCGAAGGTTCGTCGTGTATCGTCCAAGATTCGGAGAAAATCAAAGCGAGATTATAAACAGTTCAATGCGGTTTCCTAGCGGTTATTTCTTATCCACGATGGGTTTGCAAACATGGTGTCCGTACCTAGAAGGATGGTAAAGTGCGTATGTGTGTGGACTACTGAGAGATCGAGAGAGCAAGTCACGAAGAGCGATTTTACACTTCCTCATATTGATGTTACGGTTGATAACACGCTCAACACAAAGTTTTCTCCTTCATGGACAGCTTCTCCGATTACAATCAAATCAAAATGGCTCTAAAGACATGGAAAAGACTACTTCGTTACGATGGGCACATTTTATTACAAAAGGCATATCGTTCGGTTGAAACGTTGGTACATATCAGCGTGCCATGGTAGCTTTTTTCATGACATGATTCATCACGAGATAGAGGCTACATCGGCGACATGATAGCTCGATCCTGTTGAAGAAGAACATCTCGATCATTTACGAAAGCATTTGATGAACTTAAGAAATACAAACTAAGTTAATCTAACAAGTGCACCTTTGAGTCGAGATCCTCTAGGATTTGTTGTCAATGGTAAAGGTATTGAGGTTGACCTGCAAAGGTTAAAGCTATTCAAGAAATGCAGTAGCCACGCAGAAGCAAGTCAAAGGTTTCCTAGGGCGATTGAACTACATTTCGAGTCATTGCACATCTAAGCTGCTACTTGTGAGCCAATCTTCAAATTCTTGAAAAATATCAAGTGTTGGAATGGAGCAGCGATTGCGGACAACTTTTGACAAAATCAAGAGAGTATCTACAACATCCTTCATCACGATGCCACCACCAAGGAAGACCTCTTATTATGTACTTGACGGTATTAGAGAACTCAATGTGGTGTGTCTTGGGGCAACATGGCGAGTGCAGTCGAAAAGAGTATGCAATATACTAACTTAGCAAAGCGTTTATCATTGTGAAACAAGATACTCACACTTGAGAAAACTTACAGGCGCTTTGGCTTAGGCTGCTCACCGACTAAGACAATATATGTTGACTCACTACCTTGTTGATCTCTAAGATGGATCCGATAAAATACATATTGAAAAAACCTGCTCTCTCGGAAGAATAGCAAGATGGCAAATGATCTTGACCGAATCGACATCGGTATACTACTCGAGAAGGGATCAAAGGAAGTGCACTTGAGTTTCAGGGCGAGGATATTTGCTAGTCACTAATTGCGAAGAAGAACTGACGAAGGACCCAAACTAGGATCTGATGGACCATGGTCTTTGATGGAGCCTCAAGCACTTGGCAATGGTATTGGCGCCATCATTACATCTCTAGGACACACACCCTACCATCAAACTTTGTTTCGATTGCACTAACAACATGGCCAAATCACGAAGCGTGCATCATAGCTATCAAAGCGCCATTGACTTGAGAATCAAATTCTTACAAGTATATGGAGACTCGACTTTAGTGATCAGTCGATTAAAGGCGAATGGGATACGAAACATCGAATCTCATTCCATATCGAGCATGTCTTAAGTCGATCTCTATTTTGAAGAAATCACTTTCGATCACATTCCACGAGAAGAGAATCGGTTGCGAGCCTTTTAGCTACCATGTCATCTATGTTTAAGGTGATGGGATGGAAGCTCCCAAGTTATCATTGAAAGGTTCGGCGAACCAACATACTATTGTGAACTTGATACGAGAGAGAAACCTTGGCTCTCAGTGAAAAGGTATCTCGAGGCTCGAGAATATCCTTGGGAATCATCAATGACAAAGGTTCTTAAGAAGATTAAGCATCACAACTATTCTCCATATCGGCCAAAATGAGCAGTATTTGTGGAAGCCGCCAACAAGAATCTCAAGAAGATCATCTGAAGATAGCGGTGACTTACGGGGCGGCATGAGATGTTGCCATTGCTCTCCACGGTTATCGCACTATTATGAACATTTACGGGGTAACCCCTTCTCTGTATATGGTATGGGCAGTCCTACCAATCGAGGTTCAATACCCTCAACGAGTCCTCGAGGCGAAATTAGGCGAAGGCGAATGGGTCCGTTCGCCTTGACAGTTAACTTGATCGGCAACGGCTCGCATCCATCTGCGTGGACAGATCTACAAAGCGAATGATCGAAGCATTCAACAAGAAAGTCAAGCCCAAGGTCTACCAAGTCGATCTAGTAATCGAAGTGCACCATTCTTCCATAAGGTGATCGATGGCAAATGGACTCCCACCTACGAGGGACCATTTGTAGTCAAAACGATATTTTATAGCGGTGCTATGATACTAAGCATCATGGATGGAGAAGACTTCCACACCACAGCAGCGGACATAGTCAAAAATACTCGCATAAGCGAGAACCGCTGGTCATTGGCCTAGGAAAAATAAGGGCATCCTAGCGAACCAAAAGGTTCGAGCAAAGTTAAGGATATGCAAAAATATACACCGGCAAGTCGAAAACACCAAGGCGGCTTGGGCAAAAGAGTATCGGTGGTGAAAACCGAAAGGCGGTCTAGGCAAAGTTAGGGATTTAAGCGTCTACAACATCTTATCCATATCACACTTACGAGCTACACTACTATCGGCATCAAGATTGAATGCAAATCGAGTTCGATCACTTTACGAAAGCAAGGAGATGAGATAGTCGAAAATATATGAGCAATAGCATAGTTGAAACTCGGCGAGATTGTTTCCGCATAGCTTTTTACTATTCCAAAATTTCCTCTTACTAGGATGTTAGTCTCTTATACAAATTGCCTAACTATAGGCCACTTTTTCAAATTTAATGCAAATTCCTTTTCTAATGTTATTGTTTTTGCATAAAGTCAATGATTGCTTTGAATGATTATATGCATATGACAATAAACATCTATTCACAAACATATGAAAAGAGAACAAAAAGCGATAATACTACGAGCTCGAGGGTGATATGATGACTAAAGTCTGTACATCCCCAGTCAATCACAAGAAAAACACCACAGGATCATCAATCCCCCACGGAGACATCTCTCTCTGAAAAATCTTCTCCTCAAGTCTACAATCTTCTCCGACAATATTCCAATACTTCAAGCTTCATCATTGGTCCCAGTAGTGATCCCATGAAGCTTCATCACATTAGTCACTGATTGATCTTATCAAGCTTCCGTTAGTCCCGAGCGATGATTCTATCAAACTTAGTCGTTAGTCCCGGCGGTGATCCCATCAAGCTTCATCCGTTAGTCCCCGGTGATCCCATCAAACTTCATCACGTTGGTCCCGGTAGTGATCCCATCAAGCTTCATCACGTTAGTCTCCGGCAAGTCTATGGACAATGTAATCATCGCGGCAAGACCCCAACCGGTATCTATCAATCATTATTATTCTTCCGCATCACTAATATCCGGACTCGAAACTGGTCGGATAGTGCATCGGAGAAAAGCTGACATCTCTTTCCCATCGGGGTTTCCACAACCCCATCCCAAGCGGACATCGAAAATCTTGGTGAGCGTTCCTATCTTCTTCAAGATTGATATGTTTTGAAATACCATAACATCTACATTCATGCATTATACATAAAATTCATAACATGTGCATTCACATTATCATATACTACATGCATCATAATGCACATAAAACTAATCATATCCGTTCATTAAATTTCCCCAACAAGTAACAACTATTTTCCAAATAGAAGGCCAAAGATTAATACCGAAACAAGGCGGAGAACTATCGAGCGACCATGTGAATCATTTCAGACAATAGATCATGGATTAACACCGAAACAAGGCGGAAAACTATCGCGATACATGAAGTATTCATCTCGAAGTAGCCAAGGCGAAGGTTCATTCGACTCTCTTTATTATCAACCTTGGGATGGCATCTTTAAGCCCATCTCGATATTTCTCTCATCCAAAAGCGAATGCAAAGTCTAGCATACGACTCACTCTCCAATATTAGTTTTTCCTAATGGCATCTATAAGCCCATTCCATGCAACAGCAATGATGCAAATTTTGGGTGTACTCGAGTGTTCAATCATCTTCTACCTTGAGGTTACGAAGGCAAGCATACCAATCTAACCCTTCGGTACAAGAATATTGAACAAGAACCTGTATACCCCAAAATTTGCTCTCCTTCAAAGACAATCCATAACTCCATACTCAGAAGTTTCCTGAGGGTTGGCGGATAAACCCTCTTCTAGCAATCCATCAAGCTAAGGTTTTGCTCCTCTAAAGTTAAGATGGGTTACCGTGATTTAAGTGGTCATCATATCTCATCATATGCTTCAAAGGATCACCACATCAAGTTTCAAGCCTTACAAGTCAAAATTGCCCATCGTGGCTCGAGATAGTGAAAATCAATTTGTATTGGACAAAAGTCAACTGCGGTGGTCAACATGATCAATCTTCATAATTTTTGGTCAACACCAATATTTTGAAGTAATATTCTTCATTTGATCAAGGGTTGACCAAGATTCATCAAGAAAAATCAAGATTTGAGCAAAAGTCAAAGTTTCTAAATTAGGGCTCGTTAGACAAAAGTCAACAGAACTTTGACCAAGCATAACTTTCACATACTTTATCGAGAATTTTTCCACCAAATCTCATTTTAAAGGAATTAAATTCTCTACAACTTCATGTCTCACAAGCGTGAAATTGAAATGCTTCATTTGGAAGTTATAGATCAAAACATTACAGGTCTTTTTAAAAAGTCAACAAAAAGTCATCTTTTTTCAAAGAAGTGTTCATGAGAATGGAAACTTCACTGAAGATGAAACCAAAAATGCTGTTTAGAGGACATAATGAGATTTCTAAAAGTCCAAGAACACCCAAAATGTTAAAATTGAGCAAGATACAAGTTGTGCAAGTTGGGCATTTTGGGAGGAGTCAAGAAGAAATACTTGAGAAAATCAATTTTTTTTTTCAAATGGAAGCCTTTTCTTGGTTCAAACTTGTTTCTAATCACAATTAGAACCTCAAGCCCAATTCAAGCCCTTGAGCATTTTATTTTATTTATTTTTATTTTTATTCATTAAAGTCAATTTAATTAAAATAAAATAGCAAAAAATAAATCAATCGATACAAAAATTTGTATTTGATATTCTTGAGGTCCAAGATACCTATTACATGACTGAAATTCGAAATTGAAAGATTGGAAAGAGATTGGTAAAAGATTGGCAATATTTGATCAAGATTGACAAATCAAATATACTCTCATTGAATGGGATATATTTTCTCATCAATGCTTTCGACTGAATCCATCCTCTATAAATTGAGAGGGTTTCTAAACCTAAAGGAGGTTTTAGCGACTTGAAGAACCCTAACTAAGCTCAAAGAAAACCGTGTGATACAAGCAACTTCACAGCGAGTTTCAACTTGTTTCAAGCCATTCCAAGCATCCCAACACGTTCCTAGGATTCCTATGAATCAATCCACCATTCACCAAGCCTTGAAACATCCGAATCTTAATATCCATACTACAGTTTTCTCTTCATATTTCAAAATCGATTTCTATGATTCATGCATTTTAACATGGTTTGATTATATGTTTGTGTTCTGATGCTATTTGAAGCTTTGCATGGTTCAATTTAAGTTTGAGTACATGAATATGAATACGCCATGGCTAGGGTTCCAAGCTTGGAATTAGGGCTTTGTGAATTAGGAAAAATTGGACGAAAACGGTGACCCTATCACACTCGGAGGATCAAACCGAGTTGATCCATGGTCTCATAACTAATTTATGTTGCGTATTTTTTAGTTTGATTTCTTACGAGGGCATAGTGGCGAAATAGAGCAGTGGGTAAAATTTGAAAATTCAAGCGAAGAAGATGACACCCTTGGCGCATTTGGTGCCAACATACGGATCCCTCGACCTTGCCTCGGAAGCTCTAGCTTACGGATCCCCGAAGGGCCATCGACCAGAAGCTCAACCCACGGATCCCCGAGGAGCATCACCCCAGAAGCTCGACGAGGCCCTAGAAGCTCCGGTTTACGGGGTCCCGAATCGAGAATCTCCAGGCTCTGGGTTTTGGGTGTCCCAGATCGAGAATCTCAGTGAGCTTGGATGTTTCAAACACCAAATTCCCCAGCTCCAACCGGGCGTCCTAGCAGATAGAATCTCCGGCCCCGACACGGACCGCTTCAGAATGTAGAAGCTCGACACGGCCCTTCAATGATTTTTCCCCGAAACTCCAGGTTTTGGGTGCCCAAAAGCCCGCTCATAGAAGAGCTTGACACGGCGGCTTCAATCGGAAGCTACGATGATTTTCTTTGCTTTATTTATTTTCCTGTTTTTTCTGATTTCCATTTTATTTAATTTAATTAATTAGTAATTAGGTTACATAATTAGTTTAATTAGGTAATTTCACAAGTAGTTTCCTCCATGCTTTTTAATTAACTTAATTAGTTTAATTTAGCATAATTTTCATTAAATCTTTTTTAATTAAAACCAATTAGAATTAAGTTTTTTTTCTCACATTAACATTAATTTTCAAAAACACCAAAAAATATTTGGATTTAGTTTCTTTTCTTTTATTTCTTTTGCATTTAAATTCTAGAAAGGATGTATAGGTTGCATGTTTGTTTCATGTAATAGCGTAAATTTATATTTCTTTACTTCTGCACCTCTATTATGTATACCCCAAAGCCATGTAATAGCGTGGGACCTTTATATTTCCATAATTTATTTTCGCGCAATATTTGCTAGTAATTAGGCGTGTATGGCAATTAAAAACACGTAGATCATTTCTAAATCATAAGATAAAATATACGAATACAACACATTCTTCCACACTTGCACCCACCTTGGGTATCCTCTCGTTGCCTTACAAATAATGATCAAGTCCCTCGAGCGTAGGGATATCTTCCGCGGTTGCCTACGATATATCATCAGTCCTTAGACTTAAAGATCATAGTCCTTGATTGTTGCCTATGAAAGTGATGATCGTCGCTACGAATATGCTAGGATATCCCTACAAGTTGCCTTATGACCATCCGATGTCCTTGAATGTCCCTTTACATCCAACGAATAAGGTTACCTATCGACCAATGAATGCGGATGGCCTTATTCTAAAGGAAAGTAAAATAACAAGCGACCGTTACGAGTGGGTAAAATAAGCCTCTTTTGCTTGCTCAATCAAAATACTTTTCTCACTCACATTTTCAAAACTTTTCAAAACACTGTATACATTCCGTGTGAATCATTGCAAAGTCCTTTCCAAAACATTTCCAAACACTTATTATACATTCCGGCGTGAATCATTACCAAGTCAAAGCGAAATTCCTTTTCAAAAATCTTTTCAAATACACACACACACACAAAAACAATTAAAGTGAGCTAAGCAATTAAGAGCCCATAGATAACTACGGATGGAAAGGGTGCTAATACCTTCCCTTTTCATAACCACCTCCCCTCGAGAATCTATGAAGGTTTTCTGTTCTTTTCGCCTTCCTTAATTGGATAAAAGAAAAGTCGGTGGCGACTCTTGCTATCCATGACATTTGCGATCAAGCATAAAACAAACAAGTCAGTTCTCCACGTGTTACAATCATGCAAACTTGGTTGTCTCTAAGCTGTCTCATCTTTAAGTTTGTTTTGTGGAGATTATCAAGAACCTATTTGTGTATCTTTACATTTATATGTATATGTTTTATATTTCACTAATCATAACAAAATACAAAAATATGCCTTATTTCTTTTGTTTCTTTCATAAGGTAGCGTTTTGAATCAATACAATCAAGTAATATTTCCTCAATTAGAGTTTTGAGTTACTCGAGTAAAAAGTATGGTTAACCATTGATTCTCAAAGGTTCACTCATCAAAGAAGGACCTATAATCTTAGGTCACACTCTTCTAAAGCATCATTCAACATCATTTGATTAAGGATAACTCAAAGTTTGGTTGCTTATTTCTCAAGATTTTTCAATAGGTTCATGTATTTTTCCATTCCTTCATCATCAAGTTTACTCAAGTTTTTCAAGATTAATCAAGAGAAATATAGAGTAAATTATTTTAAGTTCATTTGATCATCAATGTGCCTTGGATTAAAAAGCTCAAAATTGCAAGATTGAGCCTTTGAGCTCTAGTTCAAAATACCATAACTTCTTCATACTTCAACAATTTTAAGTGGTTCTATGGGAAAAATGTTCATTTGATGTCCTCCACAACTTATCCTCACATGTAAAAGGCTAATTTTCTCCTAAGATAATCAAAGTTTTGAATATATTATAGGTCATTTTGTACTTTGATTTTTTACTCATAATTGTAGTAATGGTGCCAACTTTACATCCATGGAACTTTCATTCAAGACTCCAATGACTTGTTTCTTTTGCATTATACTTTATGTTATGAAAAGATCATTTATACAAAATAATGAGGAGCAATGGTCAACTACACCATTCATTTGAACATGCTTGTATGGAATTGAAATTTTTATTAGGCGAAATTAGAAGTTCACCATTCTCAAGACTAAGCCCGAGGCGCGCGTGGTTTACACCTAATGATGTTAAGTGACAAGTGTTCTTCTGCGGTTATTAGCGACAAGCAAAAAGTAAATATTTATTTTTCTGGGTGATATATCGAGTTAGGTTA
Organism: Vicia sativa; assembly: GCA_021764765.1. Taxonomy (NCBI): domain Eukaryota; kingdom Viridiplantae; phylum Streptophyta; class Magnoliopsida; order Fabales; family Fabaceae; genus Vicia; species Vicia sativa. The sequence continues at coordinate 299,260,748 of CM038793.1, forward strand.
TATCGTATCGTGTCCACAGAGAGATTGGTTATTGATTTTCCGTTCGAAAATTGATTCGTTATTAAGTTTGGAGTTAAATGGGTTGTAAAGAAAAACAAAAAGTAAATGAACAAAAACTATAAAGGATAGACAATTTATGCGGAATGAATGCATACTACCCTCACGAGACTTAAATCTATCGTCTAATTATACTCAACCTCGATACCGTCCGTGTCATCACATACCTCTCTCACGACCCGAGCTATTTCTAACAATTGAGAATTGATTATCACTTGCATCGACTATGTATGGCGAGCACTCGACACAGGCATTAAGATCGGATACCCTAAGTGAATGTCGGCTCTAAACCCATTTCTTCAAAACTAACGAATAATCATCCTAGGTAAGAATCTAAGAAATCTATGTCTAGCAAAGCTCGAATCCTAACACAAGGTAAAAACCTAAGACAATCACCACCACAGTTGTAAAGCAAACTTTATACAATGCCAAGGCGACAAATATACGAGTTCAAGGTAAATATACATACAAATCCAACAAATAGAAATACAAAAGAAGGAAGAAGAAGAACCAAACATTTCTTGGTTTATCAACACAATCGTGATGAATTCGACTCGAACTTTCAAATGTAAGCTCTAATCTGTTTTCTAGCCTCTCTAGACCAAAAATGTTGTATGATGGATTGGGGTTCAAAAATACCCAAAACATAATCTAAAATGTGTTTTACCCTTTTAACGAGCTACGAAATGCAGGGCGCATAGCGATGCATGGCGCTCGGTAGCGATCTGTGCGATTCAAGAAAAAATCGACTTCTTGTTTTCGCCATAACTTGAATCGTAACTACGATTTGCGCCGGTTTGAGCGTTGGAAAACTTATTCAGCGTCTATCTAACCATGACAAAATATAAATCAAATTGATGATTTTTTATTCTTTGATTTTGAGCCTTATTGTTAATGATTTGCTTAAATCACGTTTGGGCCGTGTCTTTGACACTTTACTCAATGCTCCAATGTGAATGAATACCTACATATGAAAAACTATCAAATGATACACAAATACACTAAAACTTGATTATACACTAAATATACGCATTTATACAAAAATTGGGAATTTATTCGAAGAATATCAACAAAAAACCGAATAAGTACCACAAAACATATAATCAAAATAAGCGTATTTTGGAACTTATCAATAAGCATTGATGCAAAATGATCTAAATTGGCATGAAAGGGTTGTGTTTTAGTGGATTTGGAATCAATTTTTGATCATGCAAAATCTCACATGGAATCTCATGATTTGAAATAAACCTTCTACGTATGAGAAGGATGAGCTCATTTATAGATAGTGGTTTCATTTTCTCTCATTCCCAAGCTTGAAAAGCCTTTAAAACATCTGCTAATTATCCATTTCCACTGAAATTTTTGAGATCATTTTTGAATGTCAAGCTCTTTCAACTCCATTTATTGATTCCATTAGCACCTTAGGCATATTACGAAGCTAAAAGCAACAAAAACCAATCTCTAAGACCTTGTGAAGTGCTCTAGCAAGTCCACCAT